>RSEE01000074.1:0-355896 GCA_003971905.1 Moniliella sp. 'wahieum' | reverse complement strand
CGATCGCAACAAGGCCCTCGCGTGATGCGGAGAAACGGTGGGCGTAGTGTATGTGGCGCGAGCGGCCGATCGGTTCGAGCGATTTGGAGTACTGCTTGCCGTCATCGGGGCCTGTGATCACAGTGGACTGTCGACCATCCCACTGGTTTGGCCGATGCCATGAAGAGTACCAGGACATCATCCGACCCGCCACTGTGGACCAAGAACAACTTACCGCCCCTCGACGTGTTGATGGTCTGGCACGCGTTCTGCCTCAATCCAATTACCTATCTCGAAGACTGTCTCCGTACGGCCCACATGCGGGTATGGAACGTGGGGTTCCCCTGGGCTTTGATTGACGCCTGCATCAACGATTCGCTCGATTACCTCCCTCCCGCCGAGGCGCTGAGGCTTTCGAACAGGCCACTGGCTGTCTCTGGCGCAACCAACAAGATGAGAGGCAAGAAGATCCAGTGTCCGCGCTGCACACAACAGCAGGAAGTCCCCTGGGCCACCGGGGGCCCTTGGGCAACTCGAAAGCCGTGGTTCGATGCTACCAAGGGTTTACCGATACGAACTTTCTTGTTAACTGCGCGTCATGCAGCTATCGCATACGCACGATGATCTGCGGATGGCCAAGTTCCGTGCCGATTACAGTCAACTTTCACGGCCAAGGTTGCCATGCCTGGGACCATTCTCCCGTTTGATGGGCATCCGCCGCACGAGCCGTCGATGGTGATGCGACAGTCGTATGGGAGCCACTTTTTGTTGGACGGGGTCCCAATGACGTTGGGAGAAAAGCTCGACTTCAATGCCTACCCCCACCTTACCATCAACGACGTGCGGTATGTGCTCGAAAAGGGTGCGCCTCTCGTGCGACGCTACGTAAGGTAGGAGGCTCCCAACCAGTCCGGCGGGATGTGGCCATTGCACGGCGCGTCAGCATTCGGTCCATGATGTCGCGGTACTGGGAAAATTCGTCTCCGTTTGGGTTGGACTTGGTGGGGGCCGTGTTGCGCCAAGGAACGTTTGTCCGCAAGATGGACGAGATTGATTGGTTGCACTCGCCTGCATTGGACCAAACCATGACGCGTCTGATCGACAAGTACTCAGTCTTTCTCTTGATCATGAAGAAGTACCCTGGTGACATGGCGGTGCCGACGCTTGACGTCGACTTGGCCTGGCACACGCATCAGCTCGCCCCAGCACGGTACTATTGTTACACGGTGCACCATATGCAGCGGATGATCAACCATGACGACAAGGTCCTCAGGTCGGTTGAGCGATGCGTTTGAGTTGACGTCGAAGCGCTATACCAAGTTGACCAATGGTCAGCCCTACTCGGAGTGTACGTGTTGGTACTGCGAAGCGGTCCGGGAAGGCCAGACCAGCCGCGTTTCACCTGCCCTCTTATTTTCCTCCTCCACCGCCTCGCACGCACGAACCAACTCGGACGCTCTCCATTCCAATCCCAACGTCCACCATGACAATCCCGAACGCAACGCCCACATCTCGGCCCACAACGCTGTGCCGACCGAGGGAGACGTGCGGCGTTGCGCAAAGAAGAAGTACGCCATCGTCGGCTCGTATCCAAGGCCGAGGCTGCCCAACGGCGCTTGCACAAGCGCGGCTTACTTGTCGCCTCGCCCGACGAGAAACGCAGGCGGGGCGAGTCGGAAGCCACCGCGATGGCCTGGGGCATCTACCCGATCTACATGCCCTACTACGCCCCTTACTACCCCGACCCATGCATCACCGCCGGCTCAGGATCGGGCATGTACCCGTGCAACCCTGCGTGTGCTGCCATGGGCGCCGGAAGTGTGGGCGCATGTGTGGCGGGGGCCTGTGGGGGTGCTGGGCGCGGGCGGGTGTGGGAACGGTGGTGCATGCGCTCGGTGGGTGGATTCAGCGCGTGCTCCTCAGCTGGTGGATGTGGGAGGAGGCGGCGGCGGTGGATGCGGAGGCGGTGGCGGTGGCGGTGGATGCGGTGGCGGTGGCGGAGGAGGAGGCGGGTGCGGGGGATGCTGAATCGGGCTACCGCTGGCCTGGGCATATGCCCAAGTCAGGCGAAGGTACTGTACTTATGCACTGCTATGATTTTGTATCCAGGAAGATGGACAGTATACTTCGGGAATGGGTGTACCGTGGACATGTCTTACTCTCGCAGATGGCACATAGGGATGACAGGCAGGATTGAAAAGGGGTGGTGTGGTGGTACAAGCCGCAACGGGCCCAATGGCGAGCCAATCCAGATCTCTCCTTCTTCGATGGTGTATGTGTATGTGTTCTTCCGTTATCCTTGTTATAAGGACGGCTGGCGCAATGGTAGCGCGTCTGACTACGACTGGTTGTAATCAGGAGGTTGCAGGTTCGACCCCTGCGTCGTTCGACCCGACACGGGCGTCCATTCTTTTTTCTTGCCGTTTTGCTCCATCAAGTCAAGTTCACTAGCTCTGAATCTCCTCAAATGGATGGACGGTAGCTAATTAATGGATACTCTGAGTGGGATAGGAAGGAGTCCTGACCAGGCCGTGCTAGCCTGTGACCTATGACTGATCCCCTTTATCTTGGCCTTGGTCAAGTCGGCTAGCCCCAGGGCGTGTGCTGGGAGCTCCGACAGCGTGTCTCTCTTCGGTGCAACACATGTCCGGCGCACGGCCCGGTCCTCATGCATCCCACTCTGCTCTGGTCGATCAGAAAGAAGGCTTGCCTGACTGCCCCCCACCCATCACTGTTTGTTGGTCGTGCCATCCACCCTCTTTCCCACCATGCCTACCGCCTACAGTACCCCTGACGCACCAGCCGCTTTGGGTCCCTACTCCCAGGTCATTGTGCACGAGGCCACTCAGACCGCCTATGTTTCCGGCTGCATTCCGCTCGACCCAACGGGCAAATTGGTCGAGGTGGCGAGGGAGATGCTTCGGCGCCTGGAGTGATTGAGAAGCAGACGGAGCAGGTGTTCAAAACTTGTTTGCTGTGCTTAAGGCCGCTGGGGCAGAAAAATCGTCGGTGCTAAAGACGACGGTGTTCATCAAGAACATGGAACACTTTAAGCGAATCAATGCTGTATACGAGCAGGTGCGTGCATGGGATATTTCTCTGCCTCACCCCGATTGCCTTGCATGCTTAGTACCATCCCTCATACTGACCTGTCATGTTTCCCCATATTAGGCTTTTGAAGGCCACAAGCCTGCCCGCTCTGCTGTCGAGGTCGCACGTCTTCCTCTCGACGTTAGCATTGAAATTGAGTGTGTTGCTGCGATGGTCAAAGCCCCGGGCAGTGCCTAGAGGACAAGCATCCGGTCGCATCTTCCCCGCTGCCCTCTCGCCCCTCGCCTCCTGTACACAGACGTACACCTAGGTGGGGGGTCATCTACCACCGTATCTGCAATGCCATAATATTTGGTTTTCTCTTCCTTGCAGTCATTTCGACCGCAGTGGCCAGCACTGATGATGATGCATCCAGCTCCTATCATTCACTTTCCATTCTGTGTTCCTGCGTTCCTGTCATCATGCACGTTGAACGGTGGGCCACTGGCTTCTTGGTAGGCACATGTGACAGACAACCACCACAGGGGGGTGTAGCTTTGTCTCCTCGTTTGGATCTCCCCCCTCAGTTGTCTGCACCTGCTCTGCGTTGACTTCTATCCACCTTGCTTGGTCCCATCTAACTGGGCCCTCGCCCATGTCGGATGCTTCTGGATTAGGCACTTCCAAACTCCAGGGGGGAAGAGACGAGCCGCAGGGACTAGTGTGATATGGGGCCGGGAGCCAGGGTGGCACGTGACGCGTGACAGGGCCGGCTGGCGGAACAACGGTCAGAGACGGAGAGCGGAATGGGACAGGTGAGGCCTGAGGGACAGTGTGCTAGTGTCCGAGTTGGCTGCCGAGTGCCTCCAAACCAGTCCGGTCACGTCGCGCTTTCCGCCGTGGAGCGCCATTGGCCAGCTACCACCACCACCACCACCATCGCAGCTGCCTGCTCCGAGCCGCTGCCACCACACCATGGCTTCGGCTGCCACTGCCCCCGCTGCTGGTCAGCCCCAGGCATATGGACTCACCCTCGACACTGCCCAAGCCGCCCAGCTTGGCGCCCACAACCAGGCCGCCAAGGTGCTGCTCTCCAGGCCCAGGCTGGCCTTCACGCCCAACTCGATCCCATTTCCCTCGCAGACCAGAGCGCCCACGCGTATGCCCAGAACCCCGCTCTGGCGGTGAAGTCCATGCCAACTATGTCTCTACCCTCGATCCCCAGGCCACGACCATGACTGGCGTGGACCCCCGCATGGACACTAGCATGGAACTTACTCCGGATGAATATGTGGGTGACTACGACCCCCAGTATGCTGCCCAGTATGCCGGCGGCGAGTATGACTACGAAGATGAAGATGAAATCGACGACGATGCCGACTATGACGAGGACGACGACCTTTCCTCCTCCCCTTCCATCCCGGACGAGAACATTGACTTTGATTTGGTTTATGCCCTGCACAACTTTATGCTACCGTCGAGGGCCAAGCGACGGTGCAAAAGGGAAATAGCCTGAGGCTGCTCGACGACTCGAATTCGTACTGGTAGGTGGAACCTCTGGACCACTACCGTTCGTTGTGCTGACTCGTTTGTTTTACCCAGGTGGCTAGTGCGGGTCTTACCCACTCAGGAAGTCGGCTACATCCCTGCCGAAAACATTGAGAGTCCTTTTGAGCGTCTGGCCCGCCTCAACAAGCATCGTAACGTCGGCCTCTCTTCGGCGACAGCGGCGGACCAGGTGCAAGTAGAGGAGAACGTTCACTCTTCGTATTTGGTCAAGACCCGGGAGCACCGCGTCCAGCTCCACCCTTCCTCGGGCAAGCTATCGGCGCTCTCAACCCGATTGGCTGGGAAGATGCCCACACCCTTGTCCGATCGGCGCAAGTCTACCGTTATGTTTGGCAACTCGACCGTGCTTGAGCTGAGTGATCACGAGGAATGGTCCGAGTCGGATGAGGAGGGTTACTACGACGACGAGGAAGGAAACGAGGAGGAAGATGAACACGAAAACGAAATGACAGCGAGATGGAGGGCGGGGAGAAGCTGATGCGAGAGATGTGTCCGAGATGGACAATTTGACACCTGAACAGCGTATGATATTGCAACAGCAACATCACAATGCTTACTTGGAGCAACAACAGCAACTCGCCCACTATGCTGCATATGGCCAAGTGCCCGATACGAGCCGCGACTCGGACAGCAGTGCTCAGCTTTACCAAACGGGTGGGGTGGATTACACCCAGGGTCCGTATGCGCTCCAAAATTCCGCTCAGGATGCGCACCCTGAGCTCTCTCGTGAGCAGGAGCACTACGCTCAACAAGAGCAGCAGCAGCAAACCTTGTTGGCTCAAGAAGGGCCAACTCCCATGGCCCCAGCAGCAATATTTCGAGCAACATCAGCAGCAACAAGCGCAGCAAACGCAACAAGCAGCAACAAACGCAGCAGCACCAACAACAACTGCAGCCTACGGAATTGTCCCAGCAGCAGCAATACTTCCAGTGGAGTCAGCAACAACAGACGCAGCAGCAACAGATGCAGCAACAACAGCTGCTGCAGCAACAGCAGCAGCAGCAGTCTACGGATTTGACCTCACAGCTCGCGCAAGAGGGCGAGCCCAAGCCAGTACTGGAGGCGAGAACTTTACCCCCGGACAATCGATGCTGGGGCACGTTTTCCCCCGATCCGCGGGAGACTTCGCCGAGCCAGGAAGTTGGTATGCGTTCTCGCGACAGCATTGGCTCTGTGATCTCGGACACAGGCTCAGGGTCGGCCAATGCCGAGAAACAGAGCAAAAAGCGGTCCAGCGTGTTTGGGATCTTCTCCCGGCATAAGAAGGAACGCCGTGCAAGCCAAGCTTCCTCGTCGGGGAGCCTGCAGTCTCAAGAAACAGATTCGGCGATGGGCCGGCCCAGCTGCCTTCCATCAGTGTGTCAAACTCCCATGACGCCCCGCAGATGAGCATTTCCACAGCCCCATCGGAAGACGCCGTGCCACCGCGATCGCCGCGGACGTCCTTGCAGCCTGACAATAGCCGTCATTTGTCCATCTATGGAGGGGTTCCATCGTCCGGGTCCGGCGGGCCGTCCGCTTCAGGTTCCGGACGGCCTCGGCCCGGTAGCTTGGTTATCCCTCGAGGCGACGTATCGGTGCCGATGCTCAACGTGTTGCGCGTCTTTGCCGCTCCTGAACTCGATATCAGCGCAACGTACAAGACCGTCCTTCTCAACGATACGACGACAGCACACGAGATCGTCAAGCAGGCAGTTCAGCGGTTTGGTATTCGCCGTCGTTCAGCTCAGTCCACTAGTACGAGCGGAGATGGCCTTGGTACCGATGGCCCGGTTGACTTCGCCCTGCTGATGCGCATGGTCGATGGGGAGGAGCGTATTCTCGCCCCCGACGAGGTCCCACTCAAGGTTTATGAACACATTACTGAGCACGAGGCTAATGCGCTCATGCCCTCCGTCCGGCGCTCCAGCGTTGGCTCCATATCATCTGTGGCGTCCAATCTGAGCGCCAAGTCGGCCATTACCAAGCTCAACCATTTTCAGCGACGACCATGCCGTCAAGTTCTTTCACGCGCCGAACTCGTCCTGGCATGGTAACAGTGGATCTGCTCATTCGGTCGCGGCATCTTCTACAGGGCCACCTAGGCCAGCGGACACGGAAGCGGCAATGCGGTTCGGTGTGCGCGTCCTCATTTTCCCCGACGAGCTGCCTCGTTCCCTCGCCTTTGACCCATCTAGTTCCGCCATTGTGCGTCGGACCATGCTCTCCAGCCTTTCCCGTCACGGGAGCTCAGGGAGCACAAATCGCGGTCAATCGGATGTCAACCCGCGTTATCGAGAAAAGGTGCTGGCTATCCCGCGCACCACAACCGTTGCCGAAGCGATTGAACTGGCCCTAGAAAAGTTTGGCATCCCTCAAGGTGTTGTTGAAGGAGGAGATGAGGAGGAAACCAGGCGGCATGGATGAGGAGGACGAGGTGACGATCCCTTATGGCTTGACGCTTGACACTGGCGACAACGAGCAGCACCTTCGCCCCAACTCGGTGGTATATGAGGCGTTTCCATCGCCCCCTGCTCTGCGCAACGTTGCACGCGACTCGTCCAGCGGGATGGATCGTCGAAGCTTGGACAGCACGATGCTCACCATCTAGCTGACATGCGCAACACCGACCCTGTCCTTATTCTCCGACAACAACAGCACATTCAATCGAGCCTCAGTGCACCCATCAGTCGTACCGCTCGGGCTTGGAGTCCGACCGAGCGGGCATTGGCATCCAAGCGCGATGCCCAGCGTAGGAGCCAACTCGATTTGGTTCGGACCTACTCTGACTCGATGATGCGGGATGCGGGGAGCAGCGAGACCAGTATGCGGGACCCTAACAAGGCAGTCTCTAGCTCGGCTCCCTTGGGTCAGGAGGCACCACAGCCTCCCACTCAGGCTTCCAATGAGCAGCCTCATTCCGCCACGGCGCAAGAGCGGACACATGAAATGATCGTGGCTCAGCGTGCTAAAGCTCGTGCTTTGGCACTTGAAGCGGCAGGTGGTGCCAGCACGGCTGCTGTTGCTTCCTCGGCACGGGGAGAGAATCGAGAAGCCAATACTGTTGACCAGGATCCCACCAACTTAGGTCGTGACCCTTTTGCCTCTGACGACGACGACGGCGACGATATCAATGTCATCCTGGACCATGTGATGGACGGAACGGAGGAGGACACGCACGGCTCGTCCCCCCGTCCTTCCTCCCAGGACATGGGATTTGCTCGATTGCAGCCATGACCACACAAAGCGATGTGGGTGAGGAGAGCTCTGCCTTGCCTTCTGGCCACATTTCCGACCATGCTACCGAGGTACAACCCCACTTCTGCTCTGGAACCTGTCGCACCACTCACCCCCCGTCGCCCTCCTCTTCCAGGGTCCGGGGCGGACACAGAAACTGTTGACGGAACCAAATGAGGCAAAACAGGGTGAGGACAGGTCTGCTGCCACGTCGGTCCTGGATGTGCCAGGCGCATACATCTCTACTTCGGCCAGCCCCGCCCCGAGTTCTACTCCTGGTCAGGAGGACGCGCACGCTGGGACTGTGGCGGCTGGTGCGGGCGCTTTGGCCGCTGGGGCGGCTGCTGGGGTGGCGGCCGTAAGAGCGGCCTCGAGCCCCTCGCCTCCCTTGCGTCTGCTTCGGTGTCTGCTTCGGCGCCTCCTTCGGCGCCTGTGCCAATGTCTGGATTGGGGAGTACACGCAGTGTCTCCAACCCTGTTGTTCGAACGCCCGCCCTCCAGCTTCGCCGGTCACCGCGTCACGCATTCGGGCGGGTCAGGCTCGATTCGGTCACAACAGGTGATGTCGCCGTCCTTTGCTTCCCCGCCCAACTCTTCTGCCCGTCCCCTATCTCAAGTCGCATAACACCTGTCACTGCGCCGGCCGGATCCGTTGGTCATCGGCGGACTTTGAGTTCACAAGGCGGTGTCACCAAGACCGACGTCTCGACCCCTCCCCCTTCGGATGGGACCGGTCGTCGCTCAGGGGCTGGGAGCACGCTGGGCCCCTGAGCCTGACCATCTGTATGCCGTGATGGACGCGGCTGCTCACCCGTCCGTGCGACCAGGCAGCGCCGTTTCGCTGTCCAAGCGCGACTCGCGCAGCTTTATGGGGACAAGCCGGCGCATCTCTCGAATGGTAGAGATGACCCCGACACTTGGGTGGTCATCCACCTTCTCGGACGGTGCCTGGCCCGACATTCAGTCGATCAAGGCCGAGCAAGCGCTACAAGTCGGCGGAATGGGCGGACCAGAGGCGATGCTTGTCCATCTATTTGCCCCGCCCCTGAGCACCGTGGTCACCCTGGCCTCGCCCAATGGCGCGGCGCGGGCGTGTCGCCTCCCCCCATCTCGGCGCGGTACCTGCAGATGGACAAGGACCTGAAGCAGGTGGACCAAGCATTGGACCAGCTACTGGTCGACGCGCTGCGGCTTGCCTAACTCGCCGGGCGTAGCTATCCGAGCCAATGTTGTGCCATCTGGCAGTCGCTTTTCCTTATTAGCGCCGTCGTATCGTGTTTTGTCTGTTCTTCTCCCATGGCTATGTATGGATTTCATCCACCATCCGACGATGTGGAAGTAGTTGAGGATGTCGGTATATGAGGGGGGTGATTGTGTCGGCACCATCTTCGGGAAGACACAGAAGAATCACGAGACCATAACCTGCGCCTTGGGTGGGCGCCGCGCGCACGAGGCCAGTCATCGCGTCATCTGCATCATCGAAGGGGGCAACGCAGCATGGGGCCAGTGATCGCGGGTGCAATTTCAATGGCGACCCACTTTGCTGTTTTGCGCGCTGGGCGAGTACCATATTTGCAGCAGCGGTGCCACCTCTGCTGTCTGTTCCCACCGCCACCGCCACCACCGTCATCGCCCCCATCGCCGCCCTCACCATTCCCTGCTCCCATGCGTGCTGAGGGAATGCGTTTGGCTGCCCGCGCGGCCCGTACGCCCCTGGCTGCGTCGGTGTCCGCTGCTCGTAGTGGCGTCGGCGTCGGCCTTGGCGCCTTGCGCCCCGCTCCCACATCTTCGCGCGCCGCATCTGCTTTCTTTGCGCGTCCTGCCCGTCCCCGCTTCTCACCGTCCGCCCACGTCCCATGGGTGCACCCTTTCCGCTCACATCTCCCGTCATGCGACACATGAGTGTGCGCGCAATCAGCTTCCGCTTTGTTCCCCGCTTCGCCTTTCGTCTCCTCCGCCTCCCCGCTGCGCTTGGCATCACAGGGGCTGGGGTTTTGACCTATGCCAGTGGTAAGCTCGATGACGCACGTGCCAGGTTGGAAGAGTACTATCTCCTGCCGAGGGTATGGCTGCTCAGGCGATTGGTACAGCTGGTGCGTGGACCTCTGAGGCTCAAGCCCAATTCGGTGCTTGGGTCGACTCTCTCGACTTCACGGCGGCCCAGGAAGCCCGAGACGAGTGGATTGATCGCGCTAGCTCGATGCATGAGCGGGCGCCAACTTCTTTGCAAGCCTGGGAAGCACAGACGAATCTGGATCAGGTGCCAACTCTCCGGTTCCTCTTCGTCTTCCTCTGGGCCTGGGGGCAAGGCCCAGCAGCTGCGTTGGCTGCCTCTCTTTTTGCTAAATCGGGTGAGGAGGAGCAAGCGGGAGAGGATGAAGAAGCTTTCGACTCGGAAGATAGCGCTGCAAGTCTGATGCACCTCACACGTCAGTTGATCGAGGTGCGCAACATCCTCAAGACGATTGATCATACCGGCGAAGAGATTGCTCTTCCCTCGATTGTCGTGATTGGCTCCCAGAGCAGCGGAAAGAGCTCGGTGCTGGAGGCGATTGTGGGTCATGAATTTTTGCCCAAGGGCTCCAACATGGTTACCCGTCGGCCCATCGAATTGACCTTGATCCACACCAAGGCGACGGGTAAGAAGGGGGACGTGGTGGAGTACGGTGAGTTCCCTGGTACGGGCTTGGGCCCGATCGTGACTTCCGCAGATCCAAGAGACTACGGGATATGAACTTGGCTGTGCCTAAGGAGCAAGCCGTGTCGGACGTGCCTATCGAACTCCACATCCACTCACCCCACGTGCCCGATCTGAGCATGATCGACCTGCCCGGCTACGTCCAGGTGGCTGGGATGGATCAACCAGATGAATTGCGGGAAAAGATTGAGAAACTGTGCGAGCAGTACATTGCTCCTTCGACCAACAATGTGATCCTCGCGGTTTGTGCGGCAGATGTGGACTTGGCCAACTCGCCTGCGTTGCGGGCCAGCCGTAAGGTCGACCCACTTGGCCTTCGCACCATTGGTGTGATCACCAAGATGGACCTTGTTCCCCCCGAAGTGGGCGCATCGATTCTTTAGGCAATCGGTACCCTCTTGCGCTGGGCTATGTGGGTGTGGTAGCCAAAACCCAGTTTCTCCATTAAGAGTCGGTTGGCCCGCAGCCATGCGGTCGGGCGTGTCGTCGTTGACTGGCTCGGTGGAACAACAAGAGATGACTTTTTCGCCCAGAACGCGGTGGCGTTCCAGCCACCGCTTAAGGGGCGGCACGCTGGCGTAGAGCCACTGCTAGGTACGGACGCCCTTCGGCGGAGGCTGATGTCAGTGCTGGAAGAGAGCATGGGGTCGAGTTTGCAAGATGTATCAACGGCGGTGCAGATGGAGCTGGAGGAGGCGGCATATGCATTCAAGGTGCAGTACAATGACCGTGCCATCTCGGCCGAGGCATATGTTGCCGAAACGATCGATGCGCTCAAGCACCGTCTCCAGCTACTTGCCGATCAACTGGGCAAGCCTCAAGCCCGTGCACTGCTAAACATGCCTTGGACGAAAAGGTTCTCGACATTTTGGCTCAGATGTACTGGTCTGACACGTACCCTTGAGCTGTGCGCCGCAGGGGATGCCAAGATGCTCCCTCCACCCAAAACGGCCGAGGACAAGGAGAAGATTGACGCCGCGTTGGATCGGTACTGGACGTACAAGCTGGATGCGTCGACCTCAGCCCTGACCAAGGCCGGCATTGGTCGGCTCAGCACTCAGATTGTTGTGGATGCGATCCGGGCAGAGTTGGAACGGCTGCTCGTTTCCGAGCCGTTTGCGTACCACCAGTCCACTGCCGAGCGGATCGAGGCATTGGCGGCGGGCATTCTGCGGGAACGGTTTACGCTAACGCGGATCAGGTTGAGAATGCAATCAAGCCGCTCAAGTACGAAGTGGAGATTGAGGATCGGGACTGGGACGCGGGACGCGCCGATGCAATGACCCTCTTGCAACGGGAACTGGACATGTGTTCTGAAGCGGGCAAGCGTCTCCGGTCCACGATCGGCAGGTCGCGCTTGAATGCAGCGGTGAGCCATGTGAAGGAGTTGGACGAGCGGCAGCGGCAACGCGCCGCCGCTCGCTGGAGGGCGATCAAAGAACGTCGGCCACCCAGACACTGCTCCTGCCGTCGACGAGGACGTGGAGGCCGACGACCCTCTTCGCCCCGACTATAACGCCGCTTTGCTCGGAAAGGCCCGCGAAGCCATTTTCCTCGATGCTCGGGCTGACATCCTAAAGAGGCGGTTAAAGTCATTGGGCTCCAAGCGATGCAAGGCCGGACCTGGGGTACAAAGTGATGCGTACTGCCCCGAGACGTTCCTCAATGTAGTGGCGGACAAGTTGACCTACACCTCGGTCATGTTTATCAATATTGAGTTGCTCGCCGAGTTCTTCTACCAGTTCCCGCGCGAGCTGACACGCGCCTGGTCCAGGAGTTGAACCGCGGAGAGGTGGAGTCGTTTGCGCGGGAGAACCCGGTGGTGCGGGATCACCTGGATCTGCAAGGACGCAAAGAGAAGCTGGAGCTGGTGCAGGAGAAGCTCGACTCGCTCCTCCATCTCTACCAGGGCAAGACGGTACCATTGCGTTCGCAGCCCAAGTCCAAGTGGTCCTTTTTCTAAAGCCCAGCTTTGCTTTGCTGGTACACCCTGATGGCATTGCATCCGTGCTTGTTCTGCCTTCCTCCACGCACTGCTTTGCCAGTCACACCCTCCCTACTCTTTGCAAGGTTCTCTGTTCCCTTCGGACACGCCCTTCCCTCGTCTGCTTCTCGTCTTCCCCTCTCTCCGTTTTCACGGCCATACCACGTCTATACATATCCTTCTTCTGAGCTATCTGAGGCCGCAGCTGCACACATATAGAGGGCATGGAAGGCTCGAAAGACCAAATGGCCGTCTTCTGTATTCCGCCGGAGCATCCTTTTGGGGTAGGCGTCGAAGCCGGGCAACGGGGGGAGGGACGCGTGCAACGGGATCCCAGAGACCCCGTCTGGGAAAGAATGATAGGGGCAGTGCACCGAGGTGGGCCGAATAAATGCAAGGACCACGCTGACCAATTTTGCCGTATCTCTCTCGTTGTCCACCTGGGAAGGGAGACCGAGGGACACACTCTTTAGTGGTGAGTGTCGACCTTGTAGCCCACAAGGTGCCTCCGACCAATCTGCGCAAGGGGGTGAATTGACGTCAGTTTCTGCTGAAGCCTTGACTATGAGGAAAGGGGGCTACGCACAATCTCTCCCACCTTGAAGAAGCCGTAGGCCTCAAGACCATACAGCGCCACCGTCTTCCACTGGCCATTGGCGGCGATCGAGTTCCACCAGCCAATGTTGAAAGCATTGGCGTAAAACGTCTGGTACGCCGCCTTGATCTGGGCAAAGCTGGTCGGGGGCGCCAAGCCTGGCCTTGGTACACCTGCTTGGCCACCTCACCAGCCACCTTGGCATAGTACCACGCCGGCTGAGCGACAGCTGTGCAGCAATGCAAGTTAGTGGGAGGAAAAAGCAGAGAGACCAGACAAAACACGCACCCTCGGTCTGGCGCGCAACGTTGAGGCCAGCAGCCTTGGCCTTGGCGACGTAAGCCTCGACGTTGTGGGGCGCGGGCGAAGAGTGGATGGCACGCGCCTGGGCCGGGGCGCGGCGGGCAGCCTGGCGGAGGGCAGAGAGCATGGCAAGCAGGCGATGCGAAGAGGCAGATGCCGATGGTGGTGGGACGGCGGCTGCGCTGCTGGCGGCGCACCGAGCGAGAGCGGGAGCGCTGAGCCGGAGAAGCCCTTCCTGCGCCCGCTCGCTGGCCCCCTGCCCGTCCTTCGCCCCGCATGGCGCCAGCCTGGTCCCGCGCATTCGTGCTTACAAAATAGCCCGGTCCGACCCGACCCGGCGCGCAGCTCAGCACTGTGACCAACCCTAGCAGCCGCACACTGTCCTCCTGCGATGCAGCACTGGAGCAGCCCATAATTACGGGCGCCCATCGCCCTACTCGACCATCTAGCTGTGTTGCCATCCATTCAAGCACGATGTTGCGACCACGACGAGACGTGCGCTCAAACATAAGCAGTAAAGCACGATCAAAGAAGGGCAGGGGGCATCTCCCACGTAAACGCGAGGGCATGGGCCGAGATTTCAGCATGGACGAATGAAATCGAGGACTGTGTACAACGTATAAACCCTCCGTGGAATCCTTCGGATCTCTGCAATGTATACAGGTGAAATTGATGATACCAGGAGTGTTACTCCCTGGAAATCGAACGCACCTCTCCTCCAGCTCATCTTCCGCACAAGCCTCAGCTTCAGCCTCCGACCCCACATCTTCCGCCATTCGGGCTAGCACGCCCTCCGCTTCGCTCCCCCAGTCGGTGCGGAGGATGAGCACAATAAATCCAGTGGCACCCACCATGAGACCGATCCACAAGCCAAGCCAAATTCCCTGCAACCCCCAATCCGCATAGAGCATCAACGCGCCGCCAATGGGCAATCCAACCACGTAGTAGGCAAAGAGGTTGATCACCGCGCCCTTGCTCTGCCGTCCGCTGCCACGGAGGATACCGGCGCCGACACCACAGATCCCGTCGGCAATCTGGAACGCGCCCACGTAGGGCATAATCGTTGCAATCATCGCCACTAGTTGGGGTCAGAGGAGAACATCCACCCCCACTGGTTCCGGAACAGAATCATCGCCGAGGAATTGAGCAGGCCACAAACTAATGCGCCTACCATAGCAGTACGGGTGGAGAGGGCAGCCCAGTAGGCTGGTTGGCACCCAGTAGATACCGATCCGCACCGCCGATGCGACACTGACACTAAGCGGTAGTTGATACGTCAGGCTGCAAGTAACCAGCAGTACAGACTGCGCCGCCAGCGCCGACGTTCCCAGCATGGATGACATGAGATTCGCCACCTCCCATGCCCACCACTCGGCTGCCATCGCGATCGTCGATGAGAGACCGAGACTCCAAACATCGACCAAACCCTTGACCTCAAGCGCTTTACGCGTGAGGCCTTGCCACGCATCGCGAGGGGCCACCCAGCATTGGAACAAACCAAAAACAAGCATGATGTAGTAGGACAGCACACTGGCCACTGGCGCACCAATAAAACCCAGTCGGATCCGGTCTGGTCCGTAGACCAGTAGGATCTGCGCGGGTACATTGAATGCCGAAGCCACGGCGACAGCGATGGTGGGTGCATGGAAAAGACCCAATGCTTGGAGGTAGCGACGAATGATTTCGAACCCACCAAAGGCAGGGAGAGCAAGGGAAAGTACTTCGAGGTACCGCGCCGCCAGCGCGGACACTTCAGGGTCTTGCTCAGAGCAAGTAGAAGTCGTTCAGTGTTGAGCCAAGTGATGATGATCGGTATAGGAGGAAGGCGATTAGGATGCACATGCGTTGGGTCCAAATGCCCACTGTGTGCGGGTGAGGAGAGCTATAAGCCGCAGGTAAGAGCGAATCGAGGGCAGAAACCCAACCGGAAATAATAGAGAAGCCGGTCACGTTAGCCGTCATGGAAGCAAGAGAGGCGGCAGCCAGTTCTGAATGGCAGATATTTCAGCAGTGTCAGTCCATGATCCCTCGATCCCGTCAAACAAGTAGAATGGGATGCGTACGAGTTGTGCCAAGATGTCCGATGGCAAAGACGGTCACCACGCTGAGCGACAGCTCAAGCAAATGAGTTCCCAAGATGGGTGCAGTGTACCACGCCAATGTCTTGGCTTCTTCTCTAGCGGCCCCAGGGCCAGGGATTGCTTGGGATAAAGATTCGTCTGACGACGTGACCGATTCGGCGTCTTCCGTTGCTCAGGTCTCGAAGAAGTGGGTTTCGCGCCCTGGCCATTGGGCACAACGGGGAAGGGCGCACCCCCGTACGAAGGCGTGGGCGCGTCAGACACCAGTGGTGTCCGTCATGAGCATGGCCACCTACCCGCTCAACGTCAGTAGGTGCAATGCTGGAGCGGCGGATCTGTTGCTTGGTCTGAGCCACATCGGCCGGGCGTGGAATAACTTCGTTGCTGCTGCGGGACCAGCGACGCTCGGAGATGGGTGCACCCATTCCACCGAGTCGCTGCTGGAATGAGCTGCGGCGGCGCACGATGCCCGGGTGATGGGCAGCACCCGTCGCCGATCCCTCGGGGGGCAATTGGCCGGGGGGGTAGTGCTGTTGAAGGTACTGTTGCTGTACCTGCTCAATCGGAGGCGGGTTGGGTTCGCCACCGAGGATCATCTCGCGGTACCTCCTCGTGATGCTCGAAGCGCCCGGGCTGTGGCTGGCGCTCAAAAAGGAAGAGCGGAAACTGCCGCCTTGTGGGGGCGGATGCTCGGCCCCGCCCTGCAGGCATCACCATAGGTTGGCATGAGTTCCATAGGAACGCCTGTTTCGCTCAACCGAAGATTCGCGGCTGCTCGCACTGGCTGAGGGGGCAATGCTGGCCCCATCATGCCATGACCGGGTGGAGCAAGGTGGGATGGGTGTTGATCAGGGGTGCGTCGGCACGATGAAGGGCATGCCCCACATCACGCAGTGGGCGTAAAGTGCGGGTCAAACACAGAGCCTGACTGGGAATACCGCTCGACCGCCCGCCGAGCTTCGTCTAGCTCACCCTGTTCAGCGGCCTCGTCGGACTGGGCGAGGCTGTCGTCCGGACCATGGAACGGTCTAAGGGTAGTTCTCGGCGCCTGGAGCAGACCATAATCACGGGGCACGCTACCGGGAGCGGAGAACTGGCCCCGCGAGTTGACGGACATGGCGATAGTGTGTGGGGAAAGGTGATGGAAGAGCGATAAAAGCAGCCAGGAAAATGGATGGAGTGTGGCCTTACGCTGGCCGAAAGTTGAGTAGGAGGGGAGTATAAAGTAGTGAATTTCAAATAGTGCTCAGCGTTTCTTCAGCTTCAGAGCTCCGTACTCCGTGTGTGACGCGTCAGCGCGTCAGCCGACGGCGGCTCAGACAGCTGAACGCTGAACTAGTGACTTGGGGGCCGCGCCTGCTGCCCTATGCTGGCTCAGAACCGCAGCTTGCCCTCTCCAGACTCGCGATTGTGCCTCCCTCGGGCCTTGGCCTGAAAGGGGGATACGTGATTAATGATTAGTCGATAACAGAGAATCCGATACCAAAATGTTGCGCACTGCGCGCTTGGGGCGGCCAACGGGGCTAGCGTAATACTAATCGTTATACTGACGACAGTATTGACGACATGACCATTATCGGCGCGTTGTCGCGACATTTGGAACACATTAACATCCTTTAGATCAAGGGCCGATTATGGGGAGAATGGCAGTGAATATTGATGTCCCTGACATCCTAGTGGAAGGTGACCAATTTCGTTACGGCTTTAGAAACACGTATCTCTAACGTCTTCTGTTGTTCGCGGTTGGGCCTTAGGCCTACCGGTTACGGTTACCGATTACCCCGGTTACCTACCAAAAAGTAACTACGTAAGGAGTGGTTACACTGTCGCGACGGTGACTGGCTTCACCGATCGCGGTGCACTTCCGGCCTCATTAGCCCCGAGGCTCCGCGGGCTCCGAAGACTGCTGATGCGCGTACCAGCGTAAGCCAACGACTAGTAGCCTTCTCCTGTAGCCCTTGCTTCTTCCTACCACCAACGCCTATCTCTCGCCGCAATCGATCGCTACGCTACTGTCCCAAACGCTTCAGCATCCATGCGGTCTCTATAGCCGAGTGGACCAGGGCGTCGCTACAACACCCTCACCAATGCCCTCGGTGGTCTCCTGGAAAGGTGATGTTCTGAATTAGTAGTGTGTGGTATTGCAAGCGGTGGGTGAGCCTCGTGATGGCCCTAGATAGTAGCACTCAGTCCAGGTTGGTCGCCTTGGTCGCCAGACCGGCTCCCCATAGTCAGACGGAGGCGGTGGCGGAGCCAACTTCTCGCCCAACTTCTTGTCCAGGTAGGCGTCCGCCTCGTCGCGTCTTGAACGGCCGCCGGCCCAGTGCAAGACGCATATCCTCCCGGGATCACCTCCTTCTCCAGTAGCAGCTTGGCCACTTTCTCCACATCCGCCTTATGTTCCGTTAGGAGCCGCGTAGTGCGTTCGTGAGCCGCGACGACCATCTTCCGCACCTCATCGTCCAGGGTCTCGTTGGTCTTTTCCGAGTACGGCTTTTGCTGCGTGTCCTGATCTTGACGGTAAGAAATGGGGCCGAGGATCTTGTTCATCCCGTAGGTCGCGCAGATCTCATAGGCCATCTTGGTAATCTTGGACAGGTCGTCTTGTGCACCCGTGGTGATGGAGCCAAAGAAGATTTCTTCGCTCACCCGGCCACCAAGGGTCATGCACATCCGGTCCGTCAACTGCTCGGTCGAGAAGAGAATTTCTCCTTGGGCAGGTACTGGGCGTAGCCCAACGCGCCCACACCACGTGGGATGATGCTCACCTTGAGCAAAGGATCGGCGTGTTCGAGGAACCAGCCACAGACGGCGTGGCCAGCCTCGTGATACGCCACCCGTCTTCTTCTCCTCGGGGCTCAACACTCGGCTCTTGCGCTCCAACCCGGCAATGACCCGTTCAATGGCTTGCTCAAAGTGCGCCTCCTCAACGGTATCCGAGTGCTTGCGAGCAGCAATGAGTCCGCCTGCGCCGCACACGTTGCCCACATCCGCACCACTAAACCCAGGTGTCAACGTCGACAGCTTCTCGCCAGCAGCGCGGGATCGAGATTGGGACTGAGTTTAATCGGCTTGAGGTGCACCTTGAAGATCTCCAGGCGGCCAGAAATGTCCGGCCGGTCAATAGCAATGTGTCGATCAAAACGGCCTGGGCGAAGGAGGGCAGGATCCAGCACATCCGGACGATTTGTACCGGCCAGAACCACAACATGCTCGTTCGTGTCAAACCCATCCATCTGAACCAAGAGCTCGTTGAGCGTGCTCTCCCGCTCATCGTTCCCGCCAAAGTTGCCCTTGCCACGAGCCTTGCCAATGGCGTCAATTTCGTCGACGAAAATGATGGCGGGCGCCATCTTTTTGGCTTGGGCAAACATGTCCCGCACACGGGACGGACCCACCCCCACAAACATTTCCACAAACTCAGATCCCGATACACTCAAAAAGGGAACCTCAGCCTCGCCCGCCGTAGCTTTAGCAAGAAGTGTCTTACCCGTGCCCGGAGGACCAGAGAGGATAGCACCACGAGGAATCTTGGCGCCCAGCCGTTCGTACCGTTCAGGGTGCTTGAGGAAATTGACAAACTCCATAATCTCCTCCTTGGCTTCGTCCATGCCAGCCACATCCTTGAAGCGCACCTTGACATCATTTTCTTGGTTGTAGAGCTTGGCACGCGACTTGCCCATCCCAAACATACCTCCCGGCCCGCCGCCGCCCATCCCGCCCACAGCACGGCGGTCATCCAGAGCATCAGACCAGCAAGCATCAGGGTGGGGGCAAAGTGCAAGAGCGTGTTAAACACCCCCACCTCCTCGTGGTAGGCAATGGGAATACGCTCACTCTCTGGAATATCAAGCTGCCTCTGCGCTTCATCCACGTGCCGTTCAAATGCCTCAACTGAACCGACCGGAACCAGTATTGGGCAGGAGCACTCGAATGGCTACCCGGACCGCTGGGGGACGTCCCATCACGCAGGTAGACGCGCACTTGGGACTGGTTCACGACGACCAAACGATCCACCAGACCTTTTCAAGGAACGAAGTGCGGAACTCTTGCCAGGTAATCTCGCGGGCGCCCAGGTCGGGCGAGGTGAGGCGGTAAAAACGTAGGTAAGCACAATGGTGAGAAGCACCTTGTTGGCGTTGATGCTAACTCGAATTCAGTCTTGTTGTTCGAGTCTCCGTTTCCGCCTTCTCGTCGCGGCTTACGCGGAGATGGACGATCATGCTCATCTGCCTCGTCGGAAGAAGGCTTGGCTTCCTTCCCGTCGCGATTCGAGCGACGGCGCTCAAAGAACGAGCGGATCTCGGCCTCGAGGCGGTCGTCATCTTTGCCTTTCTCCTTGTCCGTCGGCTCTTTCTTGTCGTCCTTTGGGCTCGGATGCATAGCGGCGGATCTGCTGGGGGACACGCGCGCTCGACACGAGGGAAGCGCCAGTGGGGGCCCAGGCTGCAAGGGATGGATGGGATGGGGGGCGTGCGGAAAAAGGCAAGGAGCGTGCAGCAGTGCGCAGCCCACGCGTAGGAGTGGTAACACCCATGTGCACGACGGGCCGTCGCAGGAGCAGGAGCATAGTAGCGGCAAGACTGGTGCAGAGAAGGTGGTGTGGCCGGGTGTAGGAAGTGCGACCCCCTCGATAGTTGTGCACAGTAGACAGGCGGCCTCAACTATGCCCGAAGCTTGTCTAATTCCGCCCCTCTCATTAATTACGGCCTTCCGGCGTTTCCGCGGGCTCTGGCAAAATTAAACCCCGCGCCGGCTTCTTTCGTATTCCTTTTGGTGCAGCACAGCCGTCTGTGCGCAAATGCGACGCCATCCGAACCGGGGCACGGTGACCAACGATAGCTCAGTTGAACGTTGACGCTCTGACGGCTTCTCAGATGTTAGATCTCAGATATCATGGTGGCCGAAGGTCAGTCTATGGAGTATAGACTTGTTCGGACACCGAATGTTGTTGGCGTAAGTGAAGAGAAAATGAGAAGACGCCACACGCTATTATAAAATGCAACAGGAGTTGATAGCGATAGGAGTGCAGTACGGGAGGGAAGCGTCACCGCGCCTATGAGACATATACAGACAAAAGCCAGGCACCCCTCGAACCATCGATTCAGGATGACAGTCACAACAACAATGGTGTAGCGCACACAACAAAATGAACTATGGGCGCTAACGGCAAGTCCGGTCGCGCACCGAACGGTTTCTTCGACTCGGTTGAGGCCTGGTTAGAGGCGTATACGCCTACTATTCTTGGCACGGATACGCCCATCTCCTCTATGTCTTGGTACCATCGCACCCGGTACTCCGGAGTTGCACCCCTCGCCGCTGGACGAGCTTGTGTGCAGGCGCCGCAGCTTGGTTCGGTCAACTATACCTCCCTGCCAGCAGCGAGCCGCGATCAAGACCAGACTCGACCCATAGGGAAGAGGGAGAAGAAGAGGCAATGGAAGAAACCAAGGGTTTGCACCCAACGCGATCCCACCTGCTCCGCGAGAACATCCGTCGCGGTCTCGAAGAAGTGAGAGAACTGTTGCAGCTGGGGAGAGCGTATGGAGCGCGATCGCTGGGCATGCCTCGGCCGCCGGGACAGGCGTAGACTTGGAAGTCGAGGACAATCGGTTGGACGAGGAAGAGTCGGAGCCGATTCTGCACCTGGTTCAGGGAGAAGTGGTCCGGGCCTGGAAGTGTTGGAGAGACGTTGGCCATTCCCCCCCCTGCCTGGCCACGGTGGGGGAAAACGAGTGCGTGCAAATCCGCTTGTTCCCACGTATACATGTCAAAGATGCGCATTGTATTGTAGGCTGAAGCACCAGAGGATTTCACCCTTTCAGGTCCCCGGTCGTGGCCGCGGTGGCAGTGCGGGGGGAAAGGAGGGGTCCAAGGCGGCGGTCCTGCACCAAGCGGTAGATCTCCTGGTTTGGCTCAAGGGCCGCAATGAGCTTTTCGAAACGCACCTCGAGGAGCTGACAGAGGCTTTGGCCTCTTATGACTCGGGTCAACGCCAACAGGGTTGACGATGCGAGAGGAACGCATAGGTTTGGCAACGTCGAAAGATTTACGCCACGCTACTGTGCTGCTTTCCCTCGAAGTTCATTGTCTTCTCTTCAAGACATAGAAAAACTCTTATCCGCATGATGAACCGCTTGCGCCCCAAAAGTTGTTGACTGTGTTGAAGTTTCTCTGCAGCTGGGTTGAACTTGTTGGGACCCGTGGTCCCGTACTTACTAGGCCAAGGCGCCTCATTACCCTTCAAGCTTCACCCCTGATTTGTCCTCCGAAGCCTCCACATGTATACTCAGGCTTGTTTGAACCCCTGTCTCTAGTGTGGCACAAGGCTTAGACCTTAACCACCACCATCGCGATTGCATTGCTTTACATTTCCAGAGGTTCTTCACCCAATCCCTTGGGTTCCTCCGGTCTTACAGAACTAGTACGTACTAACCAGGTATTTTATCATTGTCCCCTCCACCCCCATCTTCCTTCCCTCCCCTGTTTATCTATATAGACGACATCGCATTTTCGGAAAAGAGACAGGGCGGTAAAGGCATTACCGCCCCGAGCTGCGGAGATTTTAGAAGAAGACACATCTGGCCTCTCGCACTCAACCTGCGCCAGTGTGTCGAACGGGACCGGGACCAGATTCGGGAGGATAGATCGAAGTCCTAGGTATATGCTTATTGTGGGGGGGGGAGGATAGTAGCCGATCGTATCGTGGTCCCGAGCCAAGTTAGGCAACCTAAGGCAGAAAGACATATGCCCAACATAAGTTTGATGGCATCACCATTCCGCAGGAGGGGCACCTATTACTATGGTGGTACGGTTCTCAGAAAAGCTGCACCGCTTGCTCAGCACGCAGAGCGAGGGGGATCTGGATGATGTGTTAGCCGAGATTGGCGCATTCATCTTCATCTGCACGGATTTCAGACTGATCCGAAGCGATGAAGTCAGAAACCCCATGGCACGAAGTAGGATCACTTTGACATGCTCATGACCCTGCCTATCCGAATGGGAGAATGCGGCAGCCCGCTTTGTTACTCGTATATTGCCCCTCACACACGACGTACTGCGGCCAATGAGACCAATGAATATCTTATTGCCGCTTTTCTTGCCCCCTTGGAGAAGCACGCACGACGAACCCCCATTTGCGATGCAGCGCAAGCGCTCTGTCGGGAGATGGGGACGAGCCGGCAAGAACTGCTCAACAAATTCGACGATGCCGACGGTCGCAATGTCGAGCACAGCAATGCGCTCAACCACACCTGACTCTCCTCGATCCCATCAGCAGTGTGCCTTCGGCTCTAACCCTAATCCAGCTCCGTACCCTGTGCCGTTCCTCAGCTGTTGTGGAACAAGCTGAATTCGACAAGAACGCCATGAAAAGTATATATTACCACGGCCGCATCCAAGAACTCTTCTTCCCCCTTGGTATTGATGATCGATGACACGAGGATACAATGTCACAAGACAAAACGGCGAGCATGATCATAGGACATTAGAAGGAATTAACTACCTAGTCGCGATGGAGATGATTCAACGTTCACCGCTCGGATATCTACCACATTCACCCGCATATCGCCGCACGCTACCTCGTGCCTGGAAACGGATGGAGGGTGCGAGAGAGGGTCCTGCTCTGCTGGCGGTTCCTCTGCTTTCTTTTAACGGGTGTGTGGCCCAACGAGCAACACCACCGGATGAGCAGGTCGGTTTAGGCGTAGCGTTTCTATTTGACCCGCCTCAAGCTGTGCCAATGATATATAGCAGGGCCACTGATATGTAACAGCATGGAGAAGATTCAGACAATTCCAACGCCCCTCTGTTCCTAGTTCCTAGCCAGCCCCCCAGGTGCCCCTGGCCCTGGCCACCCCTGCCACACCAGCACAGCATCACAGGAACCCCCGCCACTGGTCACCGGTCGGGAGCTGACGGATCATCGATCGCTGGTCTTGTTGTGGGGTAGCCTGTTCGGACCGGGTTAGATCGGAACTGTCACTATGTGACGGTGGGGTGTGGGACATGCGTGTGACACGCATGTGCATGACAGCGCGACGTGCATGCCAAGACTTGGCAATCGGCCGCCCATCCGATGTCCGAGCCCGCCCAAGCTACCGCCCCCCTCCCACGCACCCAAGCAATGTGCGCGGCGATATGCATCCGTGCATCAGCGGCGATACGCAGCCGCGCCTGGCGCTCCTCGGTCTGCCATCCGCTCCCCCCGTTGGCCGAGGCTACGCACGGGTATTGACGGCGAGGCAGGCACTGAGTGCTCAGACTGAGCAGGCTGCCTTGTTCGCCTCGGCCTCGCATTAGTAAGCCTTGATCGCTGTGATCCTTCCGATATCTATATCACATCGCCACTCAGCATATGGTGGACTGCAGAGTGCAACAGAAGGCAAGGTCTACAGAGAGAGGGAGAACGAGAGAGGCGATGAGCCTACTCCAAGAGAGGAGCCCGTTAGGGGCAGAACATAGGGGAGAGTCGGATAAAACAGCGCGATGTGTGATGTGTGATCAGCGGCATACATAATGGCGTTGACACAGAGCACGTAGACCAGATGCACCCACATGCCTCCGATCCGTTGAGCTCATACGCGGCCACCGGTCAAAGTTCAGCCTCGGACTAGACTCATGCGGAGCATTCTTTTCCTTTTACGATTACCGCAATTACTTGAGATTTAATCGATAATCGATAATCGTCGTTCCCAAGACCTTGTCCGCCCCTCCCCCCAGACAAAAGACCCCGCCCCCAGCACAGATAATCTCGACAATCGATCGATTATCACACGCTCAAGAATCGGCTACGATGTATGACACATTGCTTGACATGCGTGACATCTGCCGTCAAATGCCACATGCCACCAGTCGTGGTGACGAGTGACTAGTGGCTAGACGGGTGCGAGCACTGCGCGAGTTCACAATCTATGGCGCCGCTGCCATGAAAATCGGACGGGATCCTCGACAGGCATCATGCACAATTGAGTAGGAACTAGTTACTAGTTCGTCGTTACTGAGTACTGGGTACGTTGAATTCCACGTTGATTAATGGTGTCAATGATGATCGATGATCGATTATCGGATCAATGTATAATTGGCTAGGAGGTGGGTACGCTGCGATACCAAGACATCAGTTCTGCCTCGGACCCTGTCGGACTTCAGCGCCGCCTTCTTCTCACCACACCTGCAGAGAAGGGTACGTGCTCGGAGTTCGGGTACGAACCGGGTACTGGGTACCACGCATCGCACTACGTGCTCTCGCTGCCGCGACGGCTTCGCCAAGGGCTGAGATAAGACAAGGCACCACACCACACGGCGCTCCACATACACTGGCGCTGTGCTTGAGTCGTCGGACTCGCGCGTCGTCAGGCACAGAGGGTCCCTCAAGCTTCAAGCCCGACGCTTACGCGTACACAGTATGAATTAGTCACAGACTGAGAAGGTTGACGTTGAAGGCTCCGACCTCCAGTCTGACGCATAGTGCACGCATGTACATGAAGCTTCATCCTGCCGCTTGAATGAGTCTAGTCACGCATTGCGCGGAAATAGTACCCGCACTCTCCAGGTTAAATATCCAGCAAATCATGACTGCCTCTTGCCTGAATTCCCCCCCCCCCCCTCTCACCCACCCCGCTTCACAACATGTCCCACACCTCTTCGCTTGAAGACCACCTCACGTCCACCCTCTTCACCATGGCCGCCGGGGAACTGGAGGCACACCTCCTGACCACCCCCGACAGTACGAGTGCCAGCCCAAAGAATGCCTGGCCTATGGTGTCGTCCGCCGTGTCAACATCTGCACCAGCTGTTCAACTGCCACATTCCCTGGCGGTGTCAAGCCCGTCTCTTACTCCAGTAACTCTCTCGCCCAAGGGAACCAAGGAGGGCCTGGCCACACCTGTGACACAGGGCAGCCCACAGATGGCCGCAACTTCGGGTGCTTGCCCCTCCACCCCAGGAACTTGCTTTAATCCCCTCATCCGATTGGCTTCGACCTCTTCCCCCTATCCCTCCTCTTGTCCAATCCCCCTAGCAGGGCACAATTACCCTGCCCCAACCGCTGCAATGCCGCTGTCGGAAGATATGTCGGCAGTGGATGTTTCACCGCTCTCGTCGTGGACCACTGAACCAACAGTGTGGGAATCTTGCCTGCAGCTTAGCGAGGCCGAGGGCGAGAATGCCTGCCTTGAAACATGGCCATGGTTCTTTTCGACCCTAGGTGCATCCTTCCCTCACGCCCCCCCTTCCTTACTCTTTAATGAGGGGGCTTCGACTCCGAATCTTGCCGCGTTTGGCGCGTCTGTTATCGCAGTTGCACCCGATGCGTCCGATGCGGCCCTCTCTGCCATTTCCACTCCGTCCGTCCTCGCCCGTGATGCGCAGGCCCTCGCGTCAGCAGGGTGCACTTGCCAAGATGGACAGTATCCGGCGTGTGCAACGGACCAAATCCGCGCCTTACGACACCGTCGCCCGGCCCCATCGTTGCTCGGACTGCAACCGGGGATTTGTACGTGTGTCTAACCTACACCAGCACATGCAGATCCACAACCCGGAGCGGGAACGGCCATGGCAGTGCCCCATTCCGTGGTGCATGCACGCGTTTGCTCGGCGGCATGATGCCCAGCGGCACTGCCTCTCGCGGCACGTCAAGCGCGAGCGTCTCCAGCAGGCACCTCGAACTTATCTTGGACATGTTCCCCAACCTTACGTCCCCGTGACTATTTCTTTGGTGCTTGCGCCGACCCCCTGCAACAATGGGTGTGCGCCTACCTCCCCACCTCACAAGTATCGTTTATGCCGCTTTTACTTTTCTCGATTTTCACGCCTTCTTGCCTTCAAACGCCTCGCACGGACCGAACCTGTGTTGTCATGACATGCGCGAGTGCCTCGCCAGCCCACTCTCTACCAGCCCTCTATACGCCGACTCCTGTATTTCTGCTTCGATCGTTTCGTTCTCATGTGGCGTTATTCCACACATGTATATGCATACCCCCCACCTTTCAAGCTTCCATCAGCGAACAATCTTCGGGTTTGGAATCCAAGACTCCCTCTCTTTCGTATTACAATTTCGTGCCTCTGTTTCTGATTCCATCATCCCCACTTTTTCAACATCCTCAGCCTCAACAAACGGAGGTAGTTAAACGTTAACGACTAAACCTACCCGGGCTTGTAGTGCTTATATCCGCCCTATAGATTGCACTCAGGTACGGTGAGAGCATCGAAGATAGATTGCTACTGCCCTCGATCAGATTGAAACAACGAAATGACGTCCGGGTGTGCTTTTCGCGCATTACGTCACGGCGCGTTACGTAGTTGCGGCCTGCGAGCGCGCTAGGGGCTGCTAGGCGCCCCACGCACCATCATTAATCAGGCCCTATCAAGCCCTACCCTCTACCCAAGCCACCCCCATCGCCATCACTAATACTACCGCAACCTCCTCCTCCACCCCGCCCATCATCATGTCCAGTGCCGAAGAGATGCTGCGCCTGGGTGACAAGAAGGTCAAGTCATCCACGGGTGTTCAGCAATAAGCAGTCCAACCTTGAGGATGCGGCCGAGCTGTACAAGGCCGCCGGGAACAAGTTCCGCCTCGAGAAGCGGTACGAGGAGAGCGGGCATGCGTTCATGAAGGCTGCCGAGACGGAGGAGTCGAGTGGCCAGCCTGAGTTCGCCAGTACCACCTATTGGGAAGCTAGCAAGGTGTTCAAGCTGGTTCGTCCGGAACTTGCTGTGGCGGCGCTGGACAAGACGGTGGCACTGTTGCTTGCCAAGGGCAAGTTCCGCCAGGCAGCCGATCGCCAAAAAGCAATCGCCGAGTTACTCAAGAACGAAGCGCAGGATCCAGAGAGGGCGCTCGCGGCTTACCTCCAAGCTGCGGATTGGTACCTCCAAGAAGGCGCAAAGGCGTATGTCCTCCCTCAACTAACCCTGTCAATGTGAGATGTGCTGACAACATGCGGCAGTACGGCTTCGGGGTGTCTGAGGGAAGCGGGGCAACTGGCTGCAGAAACGGGGCAGTATCCCCAAGCCGTCGAGCAATGGGAAAAAGTGGCGAGCATGAGTCTCGAGTCCAACCTAACGCGCTACAGTGTGAAGGATTATTACCTGAACGCTGGCTTGTGCTACCTTGCTGTCCCAGACTTTGTTGCCTGTGGGCGGGCGATGGAGTTTTATGCGCAACAAGACCCAGCATTTCCCCCGACTATGGAAGGAAGGTTCCTCAACTCGGTCCTGGAGGCTGCCGAGGCTGGCGACCTGGAAACTTTGACGCCATCGTCCAGGACTTTGATCGGACTAAGCGGTTTGCTGGGTGGCAGACCAACCTACTGATTGAGATCCGCAAGGGTCTGCAGCAGGAGCCTGACCTGTCCTGATTTCATGTCTTATCCTGCCTCTTTATATACACATCGTTTGTCATAGTTCTTCCTGTGTTTATAGTGTGCAGTGATGAATAACAGCCGGGGTTCTATCGCCAGTATATCAAGTGCGTGACAGTACGCTTGCGTTGGGTTTGGCAGGCTCAGGATCGCTGCCCGGGACATCATGCGTGGCACATTTGTTGAGAATGAGTTCACTTGCTTGCACTTCCGCCGGATTCGAACTCAATCAGGCTCGACTCTACCTCTGAACTGGCTTTACGAAGACACAGACCCCACCCCAGTGTCAGCCAACTCACAAGGCGTAGTAGAATCTTCATTACACTGAGAGTTGTCTGATCAGTTTCTGGGGATGTTTCTTGGAATTAATAGCTCTTCTCCCCTCTGACTCTAATTATGACTCAACCTTTGACAGGTTATGAAAGGGAACTGAAGAAAGAGAATAAGTCACGGATGCCTAGATGGACGAACTATATATCTTCTATAAGCACATTGACTTGTGCTTGATGATATAGGCACTCTGTCATGTCTCAGACCTCGTCTATATACTTTTCTCTCCCTTGTCGGGCTCTCCAGCCTTATATAGTCTCCAGAGTCGCCTATCAACGATGCCCCCCCCCCCCCCCCCACAGGCATTCTGAGCCAGTATTGAATCTCCGCCTGAACGCCCATCTTCACCCACACTGATCCTTCATGGCCGTCGAGAACTCATCCGTGTGTACCTTCATGTCGATATGCCCCATTCATTTGTGCTTCGATACCACCGGTTTCACAGTTTTTAGGTCGCTGACTTCTGAGGGCAGAGGAAATGATACTAAAAGCAGAAATGTTTCGTCATTTTGCTGTGGCTAATAAGGCACTTGTTCCTCGTTCTTCCGGATCTGTTATTAATAGAAGAGCCACTGGGGGGTAGAATCATCAACCCCCCCACTCTTCCGTATTCCTACTCTGCATCCATAACATTGACAAAGCTTATGGCTGGGATTGGGAAACGCTACGCCTAAACCGACCCGTTCATCTTGCTTGTGTTGCTTGGTAGCGCCACCCCTGTTGGAATCAGGGAAATCGCCAGGATATCAGGACCTCTGGTGCCCGTCACGCGTTCCCATACCCGAGGTGGCGCTTGTGGACACGGATGAACGTGGTAGACATCCGAGAGAGGAACCATTTCCATTGAGAGTCGGTAGTCAAATCGTTCCAGGCGCATACATCTTGCCTGATGTCTTTTGGTGCCGTAGTATCCTCGCGTGGTCAAACTTCCCCCCTGACAAATCCATAACCAAAGCGACTAACGAGCGGGGGATACTAGATTAGCTTCCGCAGTACACTCAGCCTTCATCCCTGTTCCCGGACATATGCAGGACTTTTGACTTCAAGTATTGCATCTTGTGTCACAGGTGACCCCCTTCCCGGCCGGACGCCCCCCCTGTTAATTGCTTATAGGGTATCAATGCTTGGGCTATAAACGGCAAGTCACACCAGTTCGTACTTGAACCTAGTAGGAGCAGTGGTTCTGAGCTGGGTTGTACAAGGCGGAGGTAAACCCTCTCCACGGTGGAAGAGGCATCGGCTTTTGTGTGGGAAGAATGTGGTATAGGCACTGGTTTGTGGGCAGAAGTATCGTGTCTGCGTACATTCATATTCAGAGAGAGATATAGGAGACATGGACAGGGGAAATATAGACAGAAGGGGAGGAGAGACCGTCCGGAACTGTGACTGTGTTGGGACTGGGTTCTCGCGTGATCGGGGAGCAGGCACAGGGGAGAGGATGTGGGACTCGGTTCTTGGAGGTACCAGGAGGAACCAAGGAGTCAAGCGGGAGAGGCTCGAAAGCGGGAAGGATGCAGCTGGAGAGGGAACAATTGGCCTCAAGTGGGATGGAATGACGAACAAGAACCGTGGGGGGAAACCAATGGTCTCGAACATACTATATATAGACAGTATCTATAAGTGCGAAATACCGCAGTAACACGTTTTGTCTACGTTGGGGACGAAGCGCACCGTATATTTCCTTGTTCCCCGCCCAGGAACCGCCTTGCTATATATCATCATGGCGAATGTTCACGGAGATATCTCTCACGGGACGTAAGCTCGGCACGGTGCTACTACTGTAGACGGGGGGGATCTGAGGTGGAGTTATTTGTTTCGATGACGCGACGTATAAATAGGCTTCACCCAAAAGGTTTGGAAGAGTAGGTGCAGATTAGGGTTTTGTGGAAGTATCGACCAAGCTGCACTCTGTGGGGTGGTAGAGCCGAAACTTTGCCCCTTATAGTCCCTCTCTCCCCACATCTGAAGGAAAATGATATAATGATGGTTATTCATTTGCTCACTGATAAACTGGTGTTCAATGTAAAGGGTGAATAGGCTACCAACTCCTATGCCCGTACTCCGAGGACGTCTCGGCGACACTCAAGGTACTGCGTCTTCTTTTTTTTGCTGATCACTGTAGCAGACCTGGTCTCCCTTGTTTTTTATTAGTTGGATTGAGGGGAGGGCCGGCGCTGCGATGGTCGCTACCCTCTCGGCCCAACTTGTGGTCGAAATATTTTTGAGCGGCTGCTGCCCGGGCACCTAGCTCAGATTGTAGTCATGGGCCGTCGCTTTGCATGAGTACCACACCCGTCCTCCATCGACGCTCCCAGGGCGCTGAGGGGTGGATTTGGACTGGAGGTGACGGTCTCCCTCGTCACGAAGGCCCCATGAGTATACGGATCCAAGGATTGAAAAATGCGAGCAGGTATACGCCCGGCAGTTTCCTCCTCTTCCCCAAATAACAGCCGTTTCTCCCTTGCGTCATGGAGGGAGGAGATGGTCTCGATAACATCCTGGTCTTCACGTTTCCACATGGAGGTCAAGGAACCATTGCATGCCACATATGGCTTGCTAGTCTGGCTCTGACGCGCCCCTACGGGTTGTGGAGATGCTCCACACTGGATTGTCTGGGCTGTGGGGTCATGTACTGCCACTTTATCGCTGCATACATTTCCTGCCGCATACTGTTCGCGCTGCGATCCAAAATTGACTTCGTCCTGACAGGAGGAGAAGATGGATTGGATACATCTTGGACGGACTGGAGGTATATATGTACCTCTTGCCAAGGAAGAGGGCACAGTCGAGAGGTGGGCACAGCATCGCCCAACTGATAAGAATCACGCCATATAATAGTTCCCATAGGGGCCTAACGGGCTAAGGGCTCCCTAGCACGGTGTGAGTCCGACACGTCCCTTTTCTCCTGTTGCGGCTGGCCTGCTTTAGTTCCCGCCGTGTAGTGTAGCCCCCCAATTATGTTCCTTTTCTCGTGGTCTCTCTTTTTTCCCTTCTCGCTCCCTTTTTTCTTCATCGTTTGCTGGCGGTGGGATTTGATGCACAGGGGAAATAGTGTGTGCATTTTTGGCATTTGCGCCCTGTAGACGAGCCTGTGTGGGTATCTTTCAGCATGTGGGTTTTTACTTGGGTTATTGAAAACCAGACGGGAGAAGACTGATGTTGTAAAGGTGCCTTTTGGAAAGAGGACGAATCGCAGTGATCACCTTTAGCTCATTGCTACCCTTCAGTGCTCCCTTGTCCCCCCATTTGCATTCTGACGGCTCTGGTTCTGTCTCCTGTCCACAGGGCGATCCTTTCCTCTCTCCTTAGTGCCTTCGTCGGCTCTTGCTCCATTGACCCACATCAAGTCTTCTTCCCTTGATCTCCTTCTATTGCGTAGTTTCCCCGTTGGCTCCTGCTTGTGACTGAGCTGCAGTATGGATCGCGGGTTTCCCCCACCATCCTTTGATATCTTCTCCAACTTCTTTGACAACGGATAGCACAGTTTTGACACAAAAACCACCTCAATTTTTGAGTTGTCCCTCTGCTCCCCGCCTTTTTCGCTTCCCACATCTATATACCCATAACATCGATCAAGGTCTCACATCTTACTTGCATCAACCACAGGCTGAGCTTTAGGATTTTCAGCACCCAGTCAGTCCTTTTTGAGCTTTCAGTCTCAGCTTCGGTCTCAAGCAGCTTCAGTCGTAAGGTTTCGGCCCCCAACCCAGTCAAGGCACAGCGTTTAGTGCCCCCCACTAGTTGGTACAAACGGCTTCAGACACACGTTACTACTGCTCAGGTCATTGCCCACGTAGCCTTGCCACACAAACAGCCGCCTCTGATATACACCGACAGGCCCCTTCCTGTACACATAGCCCCGCTCGAGACCAACCACCCCAAGCAGAAAACATACCGGACGCCAAGGAAACCCTTCCAGCCTCATGGGATTGTGTATCTAACCCCCCTGGCTCGCCTCTATATTATAAGAAAGGGGACCGCCGGTGGCACTTGGGGTATAGAAACATCCGAGGTAACTGTCATAAGAGTTGGCTGATCTCGCTCCCTTTTCCAATTTCTTCTCGTCCCAGCGTCTCGCTCCTTCCCTGTCCTTCCCACCACCTTTGGTCATGTTTCTTTCGCACGAACGATTGCTACATTCCTTGGCTTAAACCCGACACCGGCTTCCCTCGCCTTAGCCGCCACCTGTGACAGTGCCTGAGAGAAAAGCAGAGCTTGTAGCTCGGCCGACACGGTTATTGCTGCCTCCGTGACCGGGGTGACTGGGTGAGGGAGTTATCGGTCTCAGGTGATCGAGGGGATCCCCGAGTTCCTGAGAAGTTGGAGCCGACGAGCATTTGTCACATGTTGTGTCGGGGGGAAAAATGGCTTTTCTTACAAAATTTGTGATGTGAGCGGACTGAGACGGTCAAAATGAGAGAATATGTCCTCTGAGACCACGAATTGCACATCGTAGGCTTGTGTGTGAACGTGTGAGGATGTGAGGGTATGAGGGTAGTGTGAGCGCGTGAGCATGCGCATATATACCCCTGAGTGTGACTCCCAGAAACCCCATCATATATCGGTTAAAGCCTCATGTGTGCATCAGGCCTGTACTATAGGCGTAGTCACGTGTATACTTTCCTAAAAGAGTGATGCATGAGTTTTGAGAATAACGCGCGCCAAAAATCGCTCATAAGTTTTCATCACGCTTATTCTTCGCATCCATTCGCGCTAAAACTACGTCCGGTTTGGAAACGAATGGCGGGAGACAAAGTGTCCGGTGTGAACCACTGTGTGGTAACATCATTAATCATTGTCTTAACCATTGGCTTTTCCCAACTGGATTCGTACGATCTGCCAGCAAACGCCAAATGCTGTTGGTGTTGGGCGGAGTGTTCACATTATGCTAACTGCCGCGCATTGCATGTTACATGCACCTTTTTGCATATGACGAATGGTGGGGCCTGGTGGTGAAATGCTATAATGGCTGTTCTCTCAAAACTCACCAAATCCACACCTTACTCATAGAGACTATAATGGAGTCGATGCTGAGCCGTGTGTGAGAGAAGGAATCACGGCCTCCGTCATTTGGGCCACAGGTCTCATCAGCGCATGAAGACACAGAAGAATGCTGCTTTGGGGCGCCTGGGCCGGATGACACAACATCAGTCAGGGATGAATCATCGCTACTATACTTGAGCTCTTCTGTTATAGTACACACCAGTGTCTCGTTATGCCAAGAGGCTAATAGCCAGACCACTGGTTAATGCTTCTCTCAGCCGCTTCCATTCATCCGCCGCCTAGCATCCTTGGTGCCGCCAGGTTCCGCCTAGGCGCAGGCCCGGCCGCTGCCCCGCATTGTCTGAGCCCTCCTACTCTTCTCCCTTCCTCCCACCTCTTCTCCGCTACACTCTACTTTCGTTCAGAGTGAGGCTCAGCGGGGTGACTGGTCGGATGGTCGGTGACCGGCGACGATCTGTTGACCACCACAGTGGTCTCGAATCCATCGGCCGTTCAGTTAATAGCTTTCAGTGACTCATGGCTCGACACACGAAATGCATCCCTGTTGACCTTCCATGGCATTCCACTGGCTTTCGGCTCCGGACTCGGCACGTGGCTCCTCGGTCTTCTTTTTATAGGTCTGAAATACCCCCATCTCCATTGCCTGTTGTGCCACAGCATTGCCAGCTAGCCTCGTGACACGACCATCGGACACCTGCCCTTTTTGCTCTCTTTATTGTCATTTCCTTTGGCATCTTCGGGTTTGTATATATCAGGCCAAGCCTGTCACGGCCATGCTCGTTCAAGCACATCATGTTCACGCGCGAAAGTATATGCCAGTTCCTGGTTTCGATGAGGCTCTGACGAGGCTCTGAGTTCAGCGCCTCAGCGCTGAGGTCTGGGCATGGATTCCTGGGAGCCTGAGGCTCAAACCTTGGCCTCACGCCGGCCTGAACCCCCAGGGCCTGACTGCTGGGGTTGTTGTTGTGGGTACTTTGCGCTATTGTGTAGCAAAAATGTTACACCGTTACGCGCGCGAACGAATGATCATCGATCATCGATGATCGTGGCCGGCCACCAGATCACCGTCACCGGTCACCGCGGCCCTTGAGAGAGTGTACGCACGTACTTCAGTCTTGAGGACCTAGTACGATGGCAGTATTGATCTGCACCCGCGCTGTCACAGATTTCATGGCATATAAGTCATGCATCATGCATCATGCTGTTTGTTTCCCAGTGTTCAGTACGTTCAGTACCAGTACTCATACTCTGAGTACTCGTCGGTACTGAGTACTCAGTGAAAAACTCAGTACTCAGTACCAGTACTCAATTCAATTGTGCACAGGCGGTATGCGGGGAGAGCTCATGTGACGCGCGTGGCGCGCGACGCGTGGTGCCAGGTTGCGCCCGGATATTACTACCCGTACATATGAAGCACGTCACCTGTGACATGTGATGCCACTCTTCAATGGGATCACATCCATATCTTAATTGTTAGAGTACGCGAAGACTTTGTTTTACGGTTTGGGCGATGGCTTGGAGAATGTAAGACCGGAGGAACCCAAGGGGTTGGGCGATGAACCTCTGGAAATGTAGAGCAATGCAATCGCGGTGGTGGTGGTCCGGTCTAAGCGCTCTAAGCCTTATGCTGTTAGACTGTGATCCTGCAGCTGCTCTTATCCCGGCTCGATAGCGTAGTGGTAACGCATCCCTGGCCAATAGGGATGACATGGGTTCGAATTCCGTTCGAGTCTCTTCTTTTCTCACTGTTTCCCCGGGGTTGTGCTTTCCCACATATGCCACACCTAGAGGAGACAGGGGTGCAAACAAGCCTCTGAGCATACATGTGGAGGCTTCGGAGGTCATGAGGTCATGAGGTCATGAGGCCTGAGGGGCGAAGAGTGACCGGTGATAAGGCCTAAGGCCAAAGGCGCCTTGGCCTACTATGTACGGGACCGCGGCTCCCAACAGAGAAGAAGGCGAAGGAGCGCAGGAGCCATGCAGGGCCTCGTTCTGGTTTGGGGGACCGATCACATGCACAGTCACCGTCACGCGCCGCTCGTCACTGTGACTGGGGATTGGTGAGGCCTGAGGGAGTAGTGAGTCTCACTACTGAGCTCAGTACCCTGAGTGCAAGCCATCCCCGGCAAGTAGGATATCTGTCAGATCCACCCACGTCCACGGTATAATAATCTGGTAACCGGTGTTCTCCGCTAAACGACCTTCCAAGCGCTTAGCACTTAGTAGCGCTTGCGGCTATAAGGATAGCCGGTAACCGGTAACCTACAACAATCAACGCATCATGCATCAGAAAAGGGAAGAAGCAAGCGGTAACCGGTATTACCGATTACTGGCAATCGACAATCTCTGCCTTGTCCATATCACATGCATCCAGCGCGCCATTGGGGAACCCACAGGGCTCCGAGAAGAATGGGTGCGAATTGTTACTGGTTTGGGATACTCGATGCGCGATGCACAGTGGAACGTGCTTTGTCAGGAAGCCACACCACAGAATAATGGTCGAGTCAGTGCAACTCTATCGATGAGACCATCGATTTGGTCGTATCGAAGAAGTATTGAGAGAATGGAATGCGGCCGGTGGATTGCATATTTCTGCGATGCAGTATGTATGCCCCACACGTATGCCCCACCCTACATCCGAATTTCACGCGGCAAGCTTCAAGCTTCAAGCTTCAGGCCTGAGCGCCTCAAGCCTGTGCCTCAGGGGGTTTCAAGAGTTTCAAGCGCCAAGCCAGCTTCATCTTCTGGCTTCAAGCTTGAAGCTTGAAGACAGATCGGCGGCTTGTCACACCATGCATCATGCATGATGCATCATGCATGCCGTCGACACAGGGAAGCCCAGGAGGCCCAAGGGCTGGTACCGGCTAGCGGCTGGTACTGAGTACAAGGTGGGCACAGAGCGGAAGGTTGGCTGAAGCGTACTGAATATGAATACCGAGTACTGGGTGTACTGAGTACTGATGGTACTGATGCCCTCAGGCTCTAAAGGGAAGCTTCAAGCTTCAAGCTCTTCACGTGACGCGTGACGTGAGTGACTGGTGCCAGTGATCAGTGATCAGTGGCGCGTGCGCGTGACTAGTGACTCCAGTGGGGCGCGACCACAAAGGTGCCGCGGTGACTCGTGCCGCGTGATGCGCGACGACGCCAGATTGAGGCATGGTGCATGGACTGGATCGCAGTGGAACAGGAAGCTGTGCCGGCTGGGCTACGACGGGGCACGTGGACGCAGCATGGCCCAAGGTATGAATTCACACAATGCCTGGTCTGTGCATGGTGAGACCATGCAGTGCCTCTGCGCCTCCTCCCATGGCTGGCCTGTCGCACATTACAAACAAACCGCAAGGGGCACAGCGCCAGTATCGTGCTGCGAGCACCTGTGGTGCCGCTGCTGATCGGCAGATCAATTGAAATCCTGAGCGCTGAGCGGATGATCGATGGCCGGTGAGAATCTGAGATCTGAGGCTAGCAGACGAGTAGCGGAAGGAGCCAGTAGCCAGTACATGGTACAGTACACGGTGAGTTCGACGCGAGAATCCCAACGTACCCCAACAGGCATGGGTGCAACCGTTGGGCTTGTAGCGCGTGCGCTCACATCCCTTAGGCCCGGTGTAAAGCTAGTGGCCTGTGCTGCAGCGCTACAGGGGATAGCCTGGGGTCGCCAAGCTAGTCAAGCCGAAGAAGGTGCCTGCCGATCAGTCATCACACACTGCCCTGCCGCCTGGGGCCACTTGCCATGCCGGCCCAGGCAAGCCAAGCGGCTCGAGCCCACCCATGACTGGCCCCATGCCTACCGGTGCCACACGCGCATCGTGTGCAACACAAGACAGCGATTATTGAATTACGGTGACTATGGGGCAGTGGCTAGTGACTAGTGACGCGTGACGATCACTCGTGAACCAGTGCGGCTTCCGCCTGAGAAGTGAGGGACACAACACCTGGACGCCCTGACCCACTTCGGCGGGCTGTGCCACTGCGCTACTGCCTGCCTGCAAGGCACTTCTCCCCTCTGCACCCGTACCGTACAATGAAGCCAGAAGCCCGCGAAAGAAGAGTCTTCTTCATTCTAGGCTGCTCTCGTCTACATCCAGCCCACATCTATATAAGCTGCTCTTTCCCCACCCCCTTGGCCCTCCCCCCTACCCTCCCCTCACCTTCTCTCCTCACCAACACGTTCTCTATGCGCACCTCCGGTCTTCTCCTCGCTGCCACTGCGGCCGGCGCCTACGCCTTCCCCCACCAGCTCCGCGACACCAACGCGTCCCAGACGCTCATTGATGACCTGAAGAGCCACAACCTTACCCAGCTCGCCAACCTCCTGACGGCCAACATGGACGTGGCCGACATCATCGTCTCCACTCCTGGCGAGAAGCTCTTCCTTGCTCCCAATGACAAGGCCGTCACCGGTCTCCCTACCTGGATTTCGGGTAACCAGACCGAGCTGCGCGCCACCCTCCTCCAGCACGGTATGTTTTTGGCCTCCGTATAAACGTGATGTTTCGTTGACTAACACCTATTCCCTTCATCCTTCCAGTCCTCAACGGCACTTTCCCCGTCGACCAAATCCCCAACGCGCCCACTCACGCCCTTGGATACTCCCTTTTGACCGACGGTGCCTTTGCCGCCCAACCCGGTGGTAACGGTCTCCCTGTTTCGCTCTCCAAGCGTGGCGATGGCCCCTTCGACGTGTTCGAGGGCCTTAGCTCCGACGCTGTCACCGAGGAGCCCTTCACCGTCTCCAGCAACGTACTGTTGCGCCTATTGATGCTGCCATCTTTGTGCCTGGTACCACCTCGTACACTCTTGGCTTTGTGGCCCACCAGACCCAGCTTGTCAACACCCTGGCCAACTCGACGTACTTCAACGTGAACGACCTCGACAACCTTCCCGGTGTGACGGTGTTCGTGCCGACCACGGAGGCTTGGACCAACGCGCTCAGAAGATCAACGCGACCGGCAACGCCACCTTGGTTGCGCTGCAACACATTGTCCAGAACCGTGCGGCTTTCACCCCTCTGCTCCGCACCCAGGGTTCGCTCGTTAACGCCGCTGGCCAAGACGTGTACTACGAGGCGAGCAACAACTCGATCCGCGTTGGCTCGAACTGGGCCCAGATCATCCAGTCGGACATTATCTCCAAGAACGGTGTCATCCACACCATCGACAATGTCCTGATCGACTCGAACTACAACGAGTCGCGTTCCATCCAGGCCGCCCTCTCGGCCCGCAAGTCCTTCCACGGACCTGTCACTGGTTTCATCCAGGGTGACAATGCCGGCTCCACTCAAGGCCCCAACGTGCCTGGCCCTGATGCCAACAACCCCGCCACGGGCTTCACCAACTCCACCGTCCAGGGCAACAACAACGGTGCCAACACCACCGGCACTGGTGGCCCCGCCGGTACTGGCAACAACACCTCTGGCTCCGGCTCCGGCTCCGGCAACTCTGGCAACAGCGGAAGCAAGGGCTCGTCCGGCGGCAAGGGCTCCAGCTCGGGCAAGCCCAACTCGGCCGGCTCGCTGTACGCCAAGACCGCTGGCCTACTGGCTGTCGCCGCTGTTTCGGCTGCTGCTCTGCTCTAAGCAGGAATCTTCTCCCCCCCCTATGAGTATACCATGCAGACCGCTTTTCTCTCGGGCTGAGTATTCGCTCTTGTCTCGGAATATCCTTTTATTGCCAATCTTATCGGCTCTCTATAATATCTCCCGTCTCTATTATTGAGTGCTGCGACATTGGGACGAGTGGGTGTAGTGATACCTTGCCTCGGCTGGTGCCATGGCTCAGCACTAAAATCTTAGGAGGAACCCTGCGGGCCTGGTAGCATGAGCTTCCCTCAGTCATGCTCAACCCCACCTTCCTCGTCATCAGATAATAGAGTACTTTTACTAGAGCGGCTCAACAGGCATCGAGAGGTACCACGCAGAATTCAAGGAGAGATGCGACACTTCCGATGGTGGTTTGAATGACACAGCACTATGCCGTTTCATGTACTTGCAGTACACAAATTCTGGAGAGTCCTGATCCGTCAAAATGAAAGAGGGAGGGTCCGCACATGAACGTCATGAACGGACCGTTGCAACAGCGTAATTGAGCCGGTTCTGCTTCTCGGATTGCGGTGGTGGTTCCGTCATAATCGCCAGGAGGCTGGATGCTAAGATTTCGAGGTGACCCACGGTATAGTATAGGGAAGAGAGGCGTGAGCGGGTGTCTTGCTCCCTCTCGAAGTTGGTCCACTAAGAACCCCGACATGGGTTCGGAGACTCCCGGCCCCCACAAAGCCGTGATGGGCGCGCCTCCCGCAGGACACCCAAGGCTGATGAACAGAAGCCGGACGCACCTGCTGGTACAGCCATGGGGCCAATGGCTTCACGCTGGGCGCTTCTGACCCTTAAAGCTTAAAGATTGATCGATTTGGCATGGAATCGTCCTTGCCTGTGATACCTTCAGTGCGACATTGACTTTCCTCCCCTTTTCGTCGAAGAAGGGGAGTCAAAGTCGACCTCGATTGTCCACAGTTTCCGACCGCGCTCGTTTTCCAAAGTGGGCTTTCTGCGCTTAGTAATTGAGAATGATGGGTTTTCGATCAGACACACATAATAGCTTTGACGCAGCAGAGGTTGACCATCTCCGACCAGAAGAAGAAGTTCAAGTCATGTGAGATTCGACGTGCCTTGGCGGATTGGGGGCGCATCAAGTGGCCAACATGAGGCATTAGTTGGATGGTAGGTTTTCAAAACCATAGTACTGACTGAGGAGCCCAATTAGCGATGGTCATCGCGCTCACATGATGCCTGTGTACGCCATTCGTACTATCCATTGCGCCACCCCACTTTGGGAGGGAATCACAGCTGCCAAGGGTTCCGTCTCATTATTCGCTCCCACCTGTCGGCGAATCTACTGAGTACTGATCCTCTCTCATTGGATTGGTATCTATGAGGAAACATCACACTCGGATGAGCGAGTCTCATAGGCGCCCGCTTTTCTGTGACCCAAGTTTAAGCTCTGTGAGTGAGATGAATACAAACAGGATGATTCTCGCATCTTCTCAAGTTGAGCAACCGTTAGTTTCTCCTAACAGCCCGGATCCAACCTAGTAAACAGGCAAATAAGCACGTGGATATTTGTTGTTGTGTGATGCACTCCACTTGTGATGCTGGCATACGAGGCATGATGCCATACTTAGGCAAGGCAGGTTCCCAACATGTATAGCAATCATAGATGCCAAGGGTATATACTGCCATTACAACAGATCCTCTCCCCACGCTATCAAGAACAGGGAGGTGCAATACTCGCGGGTCCATACGCATGTGAAACTGGTCTTACCCAGCAAACAGTAGAACGGAACACATGAAGAACAAGGTAATAATACAGGTGCCGCATCACAGTGAACCAGGCCCCCAACACAGTAGTGTGGGAGGCAAGCGAGAACACTAGGGTAGATGAGAGAGGGGAGGGAGGGCAAGACGATGCTGACTCCAATCGAGTGCGTTGGTTCAATGGGGCAAGACGGGAGCTAGTTTTCAGTTGTTGTGTTGAGGCGGGACGGGAGCAACTTCATGCCATAATCACCCGGCTTCAGCGGCCGAGCTGCCTGCGAAATGTTCCAGTCGGCAGGGGGGCAAAAGCGTCCGCGTTGATGGCTAGGAACGTCGACGCTGCAGTGGCGCTCATAGAGCGCGGCAAGGTGGAGCGTGGTCAGGTAGACAATCACGAGAAAGAAGCATGCGAGCGCAATGCGCTGGATTCTCCGTTTGCGCTGCCGCTGTCGCCTCCGAGCGGCATAGACGTATGCCAGTGCTGTGTGAGGGCCGTTCCAGTTGCCCTGCACGGCGGCTAGGGCAGCGGCCTCGGCAGCGGTAGCGGTCGCGAGGCTGCCGTTGTGTACGGGAGTGCGGGGCTCGGGCCAGGTTTGAGAACGCAGGGGCTGCGGGGCGAGATGCCGTGGGCGGGAGGAGGAATGACGAGCGGGGTGCGCTCGGTAGCCATGGTGGCAATGGGGCGACAGCAGTGGCGGTGGAGGGGAGGGGGGTGTGGTGAGGGGCGGGTGTGGCGGGACACGTGCTGTCATTGCGCTTTGGCTCAGGCATATACGGATGGCCTGACTCAGGCGTCAGGCATGCCTCCTATGCGCCACTTGCACCCCGCTAGCACGGCGGAAGGAAGACGCACGGGGCAGTGTAGCATGTGGTGGACGTCACATCACGTGCTCGGAGTGCTGCGCCTCAGCCAGCACTCAGCCGCTCTGTGCTCGGGCTCAGCTCTCTCTGCCTGACCGCACGGCTGCGCTGCGTCGCTGGAGCGTCTGTCTCCGAGGGCCACAGTAATTACACCCTTCATGGCTCAATGACCAACCCTCGGAGATGCGATGAGGCCGTTCCCAGCACCAGTCACATGCCGCATGTCACACTAGCCACGCCAGCTCACGCTCACCCGTCACATGTCACAGCCGTCTCCATGGCTTCGGCCGCTACTTTCATGTCATGTTCCCGTTCAAGCATATTACTCTCCCCAACACTTTCCACCACTGCAAGCCGACATGCTTTTGGCATCTGCCTACAGCTTCGTTTCGAGGGTGGGCTACCAGAGGCTACCGTGGCCCTTTCACGTCGTCGGAGGATGAATGAAGCTTGAAGGGGAGTGTGGGCCCAACGCCAGATTGGTACCAACGTGATTGGCACACGAGAGCACGTCAGACGAGGGAGCGCGTCACACGCTGTCGATGACCGACGAGTCGACGCGGAGGCAACCATGTAGTGCACGGCGAGACGGTTGCCCCGACGGGCCCGTTTGGGCGGACAGCTACAACAACCGCGTACCAGTGGCCTGCGGCAGCTTTGACGGTGCACGCTCTGGGACAGGTACATCTGGGTCCGGGTTAACATGCATTGTTGTGGCCTAGGGCCGTTGAAGCAAACGTGGCACAGCCTGGAGCAGCGCATGACTGTTGGTCTCCAACAATCGGCCTGGGTTCTCAATCGCATCATCCAGAACAGCGTCCAGCAAGCGGCGCAGCTGGTTACACATCACCCCCATCTTCGCGTCCGCCCGCATCCGCACCACCACTGCCGGCTTTGCAACCGCCTTGTCTTCGCCTGCTCCCGTCCCCACACCCAGGGATCGGATTTCCAACCCACCGTGCGAATGGTCAAGTGGATATTGCCTGGGGCCAGTAGCAGCAGACCCAAAAGCGGCGCCAGGTTAGCATCCCGAAGATAGATCTTGTCGCCCGATGCATTTGGGGTACCAGTCCCTTGGGGCGCGTTGGCCTTGCGCGCCATGCGTGAAAAGGAGGCAAGATAAGCCGAGTCGAACCGCGTGGCAGCAAACAGACACGAAGATGGCAGCAGAAACACTCTGCCTACCCCCGCCTTCATGCCAGCTGGGGATACGTCAAACAACTTGACCTCCTTGGCCTCGTGGTCGCGTAGAATGCTGCCCGCCGCCGATGCGTCAAACTTTTGCGACGGCAAACTGACCCGCACCATACTTGGCCACAGACTGGCAGCAATAAGCGATCGAATCAACTCTAAGTTGGTTGCTTTCCATGTCCCACTGCTCATCCAACCCCGAGCCGCCGACTTGCTCGAGAGAACAGCCTTGAGTGCATTGCGCGAGACAAAACCAATCTCTTGCAAGTTTCCGCCCAATTCGACTCGTGTTGACTGCACCTCCCGCAGCGCGGAAGCCGATAGAAAGTTGGCCTCACAAAACTCACGGAGCGTGCTTGATGATGCGCCATCGAGGCGAAGTTGGCGCCATGTGTCGAATGCCTTGAGATCAGTTAAGAGGTCACTGCTGCCCTGGGCAAACTTAAGGCGGGCACTGTAACCAGAACAAGAAAAGAGAGGTCAGCAGTCAGTGTGAAAAGCGAGCTGGGAAAGAAAACGAGACGACCGGTTGGCTTCGTCGCGCTTCTCGAAAGGAGCGACAAAGATAGGCTTGCCCGTCATCAGTGCGGCAATGGTTAACGCAGGGCCAAGACAGCTAAAGAGACCGCCGAGGATAAGCATCTTGCCCAGTCGCAAGTCAAGAGGCAAGGTAGCTAAGTGACGCCCCAAAGCAGTCAGAGCTCCGTGCGGCGCGCTTCCCACTGCAGGCTGAAGCGCCCTGCATCGACTAGGTCCCGTAATGCCGAGTCGATATGTTCAACCTTTGGCGGCGACAAGGCTTGAAGAAGAAAGGCTTTGACATCCGAAGTAGCCTGAGGTAACCCCTTGGTTGGTCTTGTCTGATGACTTGGTCTCCGTCGCAAGGACGCTGAGGATCAAATTGTGAAGCGGTGTACGCAACATTTCGGGTGTTTGGTTGGCCGGCATCATAATCTGCTCCGTATGGCGTGCATAGAGACGGAAACACTCACCCTCCCGCACACGGCCCGCACGCCCACGACGCTGCCGAGTTGCTGCCCGCGATGCCCACACTTCCTCCAACCGGCTCAGGCCCAAAGCTGCGTCCCATCGATTTTCCTTGACCTTCCCACTGTCGACAACGTAGGAGATGTCGGGAATGGTGATCGACGTTTCCGCCACATTCGTCGCCACCACCACCTTGGTGTGCCGCGTCTTTTCAAACGCCAACCGTTGTTCTTGCGGTGGTGAGAGGTTAGCGTGCAGCGGGAGTACCGTTGCTTTCCGCCCTGCTTGGCCCACTCGCCGCTCAATCGCCTCCGATGCCGAACGAATCTCACCCACACCCGAGACAAAGACCAAGATTGCTCCACCTTCAGCACCTTGAGAGGCTGCCTCAGACGAGCGCTCGAGGGCCAGCAAGACGGTGCGGGCCAGTAAATCATACCGTCGTGTCCTGGGTGCGCTGAATGAGCGCAATAAGTGAGCGCATCTGGGTCTCGCTCAATGGCTCGGCATGCTTCGCTGTGAAGCCAGCAATCTCCGACTTTTGGGCCTCGTTCAGCACCTTGGGCTACCTCGCAGTGGGGCTGATCCCGATGGGTCGTAGTTGGTGAGACGGCAATGTCCTCAAGGTACAAATCGTTCACAGGGAATGTACGACTGGGATTGTCAAAGTAGGACACCCGTTGAAGTATCGCACAATGTTTCTTGCTCAACTGTAGCGCTCATGAGCACCACTTTTAGCTGAGGGTTGCTCTTGAGCGCCGCGCGAAGGTGTAGCAGCAGCATCTGAATCGACTGACCGTTCATGCACCTCATCCACCACAACATGCGAGATACCTCGCAGGCCGAACCCGTCAGCCGCCGCAACAAAACACCCGTTGTACAAAAGAGCAGCCGGCAATTGGGACCCGCCTTGCGTTCACCCCGAATCGCATATCCTGTCAGGGCGTACTGGCTCTTGTCCCCGTCCCGCCCGAGCGACTCGCCCCGCTCGGCCGCAACACGCTGTGCGACGGCCACAGCAGCCACTCGACGAGGCTGAGTCACAACAATGTTGGTCTCAGCGAGAGTGCCGTTGGCGATCGCCTCGTCGAGGATAAACTGAGGGCACTGAGTCGTCTTTCCGCACCCCGTTTCACCTGCTGTCAGAATGATGCGCCCGGGGGCCTGTCGAAGCAAGTCCAAGAATGATTGCCGACTCGCCCAGGCCGGAAGCGAATGCCGAACACGGCCATAATTGGATGTGTAGGCCTTGTCTGACTCCCACGCTGCCCGATCGGCACGAGCACGCTTGGTGAGTTCTTCCGCAGCGGCAGGGAAAGCTCCAGTGGTGCATCGCGCTTCCCTGCTTTGCGTGGAGTCGGGGACGAAACGGCCACAGGCGTAGTAGATTGACGGGGCGAAGGGCCATCGACAAAGGGCCGCAGCACCTCGTTGAGAGGCGGGGGTGATCAATCATCTTGTCCAATTCAGCCTCCAGCCTCTCTCCAACAGCATGGTGGAGCCCTGCCACCCTCGACTGACGCAGTCAACTCATCTTCCCCCTCTGTGCTGGGCGTGTGGACAAAGCGTGTCAAAGCAAGTCGGATGTAGGAAGGCAGTGTACTGGACACGACAACGCAGTTGGGCGAAGCACTGGGTGGGGCACCGACTGAATGCCGTATCCGTTGGCGGGATGGGGGGCGAAGCGCAAGCGCACATCTTCCCCCGTGCGTGGGAAACGAATATCGATCGCCTGAAAGCCCGCCGTCTCAGGCCCGTCGCTGACGAAGGGCCAGTCTTTGGTGCTTACCAGGCTGATCCGGTCCTCGCCCAGAAGAGAATCAAGAATTTCCTTTTCCTGGAAGAGCTGTTCCGACTGGGCAGTGTTTTCTTCCTTGGGCACCGACGTCGCCGACTTCAACGCTTGGGCGTGTGCTTCTTCTTCGCCGCCTTCTTTGTCTGCGTGTCCCCGAACCAGCGAAGCGAGGAGCATGTCGACCAAGACACCTTGGCGACCTTCGCGATCCCAACCGTCAGGATGGTCTACCTCGAAGGCCAAGAGACGATGAGCAGCGCGCTCGACTGCCTCCAGTGGGACACCCCATGGCAGCAGAGACCCGCTCGACGAGCCAGCGCATCCCAATGTCCAACTCACCCCTTGCCCTGCCGCACCACCTGACACAAACTCTTCAGGAGCTTTGCCACGCTGGGTATGCTTGTAAGCAAACTTGGGCGGAAGGTCCTCGGGCGGGGTATACATGAGCAAGTACTCGAGCCCAGCTTGCTCGTCCGTTTGAGAAGCGAGCGTGGCCAGGGCGGCCCGGTCCAGAGTATCCCTCGCCTGCCCCTGGGCCAAGCGCTGGCGGGCAGCCGCGACCCATTGGGCGGCAGAACGGGCATAGCCTGGACGGAAGCCAAGTTTCTCCAGTTGAGATGCCAGTTTGGCGGGGTCCGTGAGCGCGCTTGCATGCCCTTTCTGGGTTTGGACCTTCCCACTTTCTTCAACAGTATTGTCGATGGCAGAGGGGAAGTGGGCAAACCCGTCTTGGATCGTATCTTGAAGAAGCTGCCGGGTGGCCAAGGGACGTTGAGCGCAGGCGCTTCGTCCCACATGGTCCGACGGGGCCTCTTAGCTTTTTGCGCTTCCTGGGCAGCCACCGCGTCGGCTGTGGCTGTCGATGGACCCAGCTTGCCTGTCGCGATGTCCTGCTGGCGCTGGCGCTGCTCACGCTGCTGTTGGGCCGCCAGCTTTTCGGCAGTTTCGTGATCCCCGCGCTGAACAGCGGCTTGGAGAGCGGAGGCAGTGGTTCGACTCTGCTCTGCCGCGGCAGCTGCCGCTTGGCGACGAGCAGAAGCGGCAAATGGATCAGGATCCCAATATATGCCAGCAGCTGAGCTCTGCGCCGATCTGTGCGTCCGGCCGCGTCCTTGGGCGGAGCCTTGTCCCGGGCAAACGCACGTTCCTTGGCGGACCACTTGGCATGAAACGCCTCACAAACTTTCCAATACTCGCGCGGACCGGAGGAAGCATGCGATACATGGGCATCTGTGTGAAGAGGCGGAACAGAGCATAGGTAGCCGCCCATTGACGAGCATGCTGGGCACTGATGGCGTAGATGCACAACTCGGGATGCAAACGATCATCAGGTGCCATCCGAACTGTGTCGGCTGCCGCGCCATGCCCCTTTCCTTCGCGCTTCAGCGTCACTGTGGCCGTCCAAGCGACAGTCTTCTTGTTAACTCCAGTATTGTCGTTGGCAGCAGCATCCTCATCCTCATCCTCATCCTCATCTTCCCCGTCCGAGTCGGAGTTTTGATCGGCCTGTTGGGCCGCCAGATAGGCATCCAGAACACCACCAACATCGACTCCAAATGCGGCAGTGTGGTCCGACGTATCAAACCCGGGAGGGATAGCGTCAGGATTGGCCTCAGCGTCGATCAGAGCGGTCGCCAGGTCGTCTGAACTGTACGCCTCGGGCGGGGGTTCGGGCTCGGCGCCCTTTTGGGTTTTTTCTTAGGCTGCTTTTCCTGGGCCTCGGTACGGCGAGTCCGCTCAGCTTGGAGCATTTTTGTCTGTGCCTCGGCCCAGGCGGCGACCTGGGCGGCTGGGATGCGGCGGACATCAATGATAGGCTTGAGCCAGGCCGACTCCTTGCCGGAGGCCTTGCGGGTGTGGGCAGCAATCTTTTCTGTGAGAAGGTTTAGCGGTGGCTTCGATCCAATGGGGAAGAGGTGCTGGAGAGGGCCCGTGGCGGGGGTGTTGGCAGCGCCGTTGGCAGCGCCGTTGGATGACGGGCGGGGGGGCGAGTGCGGACAGGCGCGGGGGCAGGAGCTGGTTTGGGCGCATTTTTGTTCTTGACCCAGTCGGGAAGGGGTGCGGCCTTGGACGAAGTGGCTCCGGTGCTTTTGATGTTCGCACCCTTCTTGCGCGGCCCCATTCCAGCAAGCAAATGAGGCGGTAGGGGTGGAGGCGGAGGGGGGGCAGAGGCAGAGCTATTCAGGCGCTAGCCAAGCAAGAATTGGCCCAGTAGCCAGGTGAAGCACAAATTACACTTCATTCCGCCCCCCGCGGAAATTCCTGTGTTGGACATATACCACCCCATCTCAGACAGCATTTCTCCCATCTCTGGTCGATCACTGAACACGGCCAAGGCCGTTCCCATTAGCGAGTCCACTGCCGCGCTCCACGGTGTACCATTTACCCTCGTTACCACGAGGATGGCCATGACGTGTCACGCGAGTCCCTATACGCGCTCTTTGCTCCGCCCGACCGCTCCGCAGCCTACACCCAGCCTGAATGGATCCAGGATGTGCGCTCTCAGCGCTCCCACCTCGGCGGCCCTCTCTTCCTCGATCGCGTGCTGGGGTTTGTTGTCGACCCTGATCAGCTAACAGAATTGTATCCTCCCACTTCGTCTGCCGGACTACATGCACTGATTGACGTAATTGACGGTGCCACAGCCTTTTCCAAGGCGCAAGGTGATGCCATCATCTTCTACCTCCTCTTGGCCCTCTTCGCTTCCCCTACCCTGCCTTTTCGGATTGGCCAGGGCAAGAGCGCCATCGATGCACTGAGATCCCAACGTACCTCTCACCCGACCTACAATTTTGCACAACTTGTTGGACTGCCTGCGCCTTGCGACGTGCCATCCCTGCGTACACACTGTTGGACCAAGGTCTGTTCGATCATGCGGTTGGATTTATGCGCCCGGAAGGAAGTTATTCGCGGAGTGTGACCACCAAGGCTCGGCCCAGCGTCCCCGAAGCATTTTCCGACCCTGCCAACTTGAGTATCACTTCTGCCCGGTCCCGGTCGCAAGCGGGTGACCGATCTACTTCGGCGCTGGCTGCCGAGCATAACTTGGATCCTGGACTAGAGCAGCAGCGAAGCTCCAAGACGTTGGCGTGGGGTCAAGGTCTTCCCGTCACCCCTTTCCCCCTTCCTCCACAGCCTTTTCCGAACCTCCAGCCATGGAACCCACCCCGCCTCGTGTCCCGCAGCGCCTCATCTCGCTTACCATCGACGAAGGACCTGCTCCCCGCGATGCAGAAATTCAGCCGCCCAGACGCTCGGAACCCATATCCAAATTACCCCCTGCATCACGCACCCGTCGTTCCCGTACTCCGAAACGGGTGGGTGCATCTTCCTCACCAGGTGACGCGATGGATGAAGTGGGTGGAAAGAAGACGACGGTGCCGGCACGGCGTTTTGCCAAAGCCGCAAAAACGCGCAAGGCGACGTCTGCCCCCGCACCCGTTCCTCCCTTGGGGCCGGACAGGACCGAAGTGGACGAGCAGTCGAAACGGCGCACCCTGCCTGGCATGTTCCCCGGCATGGACGATGAACCGGATGGGGGGGCCAGGGCGGAACACAGGTGAGGAGGTCAAGATGAGCGAAGTGCCCCGCCCATGCCGCACTTCGCCTCGCCTCCGCCATGTGCGCGCGCCTGAGGCGGACGAACCACATACACTGGTAGTGGAGCAAGCGCGGCGGCGGCAGCCGCCGAGGCGAACTAAGCGGAGGACATGAGGGGCGCTCCTAGCGTTCAAATCGAGGCGTGCAGCTAGTCACTATAACCTGCCATCGCTGGGAATGCTCAGGCGCTCAGGCCTCTGAGCGGCGGAACCGTTGCATCTTGAATGCGTGATGAGTAGTCGTCGGTCACGGTCATACGCGATCCGTCGTAGCAAAAGAGCTGCCGGGGACTGGCGAGGATACTGAGTGTGGACTGCGGACTGAGGGGAAAAGAGGAAACAGAGGGGGCGGGCGTGATTAGATTTAGGCAGAGGTGTTAATTGTGGGTGTCGCTGGCTGCTGCTGCTACAAGTGATAGTAACAGGAGAGATGGTGGGTGGATTATAGGAGCGCTTACACTCGCATGCCACATGCGCGCTCACATGATCGATGATCGATGATCACTGGTAGCGGTGTTACGTGTCCATGTCACGGCAATTGGCCACCGGCGCGCCGATGCTGACGTGAGCACGGCGATAACCGATAATCGATATCGATAACCGTTCAACGTGTTCACCGGTCACCGTTCACGAATCATCGATCCTCGAGGCCACAAGGCTTCTCTGCCTAAGCCTAAGCCTCAAGCTTCAAGCTTCAAGAGCAAAAGCTAGTAAGCGCTTAGCCTTAGCGCTAAGCTCCGCAAGCTTCGAGGGCCTCAAGCATGGACCGGATCAATCCTCGATCCACCGGCCATTGTTCTCAATGTTTAACTTGTCTGCGGGTCGATCCACGTGCGGGGCAGGGCTGCTGATCGATGATCTGCCCGGGTGGGCCGCATCCCCGACATGCCTGTCCCTTGGCCCACACCTGTCTCAAGCTTCAAGCTTCAAATTCCCAGGCGCTTTGGCGCTCTGGCACTGGCACTCTGGCACTCTGGCGCTCAGGCCTCTCAGGTGTTGCTAATTGTTGCGCTGGCACTCTTCGGGTGTTTTATTCAATGGTCTTGGTTCTTTGTGCTGATCAGATGCATTCCGCAGTTGGCTGTTTCTTCGTCTCCTCCACCATTTGCAGCCGAGCTGGCCACCACACTGTCCCGCCAGCAGGGCCTATGCGTATTTGACTCCCCCCCCCACAACCCATCCCCAGAGCGCATCCTCCCTCGCGCTCAATACCCAGTGTCGCCCTCGACACCACTCCCAACCCCACGCCTCCTTCCACACCCATGTTCAGCATACAGCGCCCCCAGCCTAGCCCAGCACCCCAATCTCCTGATCTTTCGGAATCGCCCAGGCTGTCGAGCCAAGCAACCTTGTTTTCCCCCTCCGACTTTCGCCCAGCCGCCACTACTGGCAGCACATCTCGTTCCTCTGGCTTGTCCCGCCATCGTGCGGCCCTTGCACACCAGGCAGCAGCCATGAGTATCTCCCTGGCCCCTCAGCAATCACCCCCTGGCTTGGAATTCCCCTCGGAGGGTAGTGTGCAACAAGGGAGGCAAATGCACACCCCATCCCTTGCGGAGCCGGACCTGTCTCCACCCACATCCCCAGTTGCCAGTTCTACCGGGGACATTCATCGCTCCACTTCCTTATCCATGCCTCCGTCGTACTCCAAGCACAAGCGTGCAAGTACCAACACCCAAGGGGACAAGGCACATATGAGGTTTTCGCTCCATTCATCGTACTCCCTCTGCGCATCCTATTCTTCGCCTCGATGCAGGTCGCCCCCAGAGAAACGCCTGAGTGTTGAACCACCCGCCGACTTGCATCAAGACGCCCCGGTCTTCTCGGGCCTACCAGGTCTGGGCTGGTTGGACTGTCCGATGCAGTTGCTCTCTGCTTTGGGCCCTGGCGAGGCCATGATGGAACTGCGTTCCTCTTTCTCGTCAAAACGTCGACTGCCAGTGCGAGTGGTTTGACCTCCGCTATGCATCCTTCCAAGTGCGAGTTTAGTCTGAACAAAAGCGACAGCAAGGACAGCCTCGTCTCGTCTGCTTCGTGGCCACTGTCCCTGTCGCACCAAGGATCACTCGACACCCTCTTCCGGACACTACCATAGTCATAACTCCTCTCACCTTCAGCCCTCTCCCTCCAACCCCTCAAACCAAATTCGCAGATAGCCTCTGGGCCTTTGAGGTCCGCCAGTGACCACTCGGTCCCCCGAGCGAATCACCAGGGACAACTTAGCATGTCGAAGCAGAGAGGACGGATAAGTTGCTCGTGTTTTGGGTCCGAGTGCATGCCGGATGTGATGACGTCCCAAGTGGGGCGACATGATCGGAAAAAGTGCCAGAGTTTTGACCTTGGGGCCACCTCGTCGTCTCCTGAAGAAAGGGCCATGGGCGGCTCACGTCGCTCGATTCAACCTGCTCTTCAACCCAGACTTGGAGCCCCGGTCATTCGCCTTCCCGGTCTATGGCTCAGCCGGATTGACGGGGCCCTCCACCCTGGGACTTCGGAGCCAAAGACAATGCAATCGGGCCAGCACTGGTAGTGGTGCTATTTCTCCTCTGTGTTGCCCAGTACCTCTCGTCGGCTTCTCAACCCGGTCGCTGAAGGAGATGTGGAGCAAGGTGTCAAACCGAAGGCGGCCGCCTTATTGGGGATCGACCTGCACACCCCAACTAGCTCCTCCAATTCCTTCGTTCGTCGACCGTAATGGTTCAACCAAAGCGCGGCCGCCTTGTTGGGTATCATCAGCCTGACCGGCTGACATCCTCCTCACCTCGTGGGGAACGAGATGGCTGTTTCCAGGGGAATGGAACGGGGTATTCCTCCCAGCCTTCTGAAACTGGACGCCCTTCACTCTGGCCCCGGTGGTACCCCCACCGGTCTCGGTCTTCGCCCTCTACTCCTACGTTTACCATACCAACACGCTATCCAATTCGTTTGGATCGCCGCACGCTGATGGGGAGACGAGTGCTGTGGTTGGGGACGTGCCCGCTCATCTGGTTCCTCCTTCCACCGAACGTAGCAAGCACGACAAGTCGTGGCGCATCATGAACAAGGCATCTCCTTCCCCACGCTCATCCACGAACTTTACCTTGCATGCTCCTACCCCTTCCCCTCCTTCGCGCGCACACACCCGCTCGCCAAGCTTTCTCGCTCGTTACTCGCATTGGTACCTTCGCAGACCGACGAGCATGCCCCAACGGGGCGGGCGAGTGTGCCGAATCTGGGGGGTGGATATGGTTCGGGAATGGAAAGGGTGCGGGCCGCACTTGCTTCCCTCTCCTACCCTGCCCCCCTTCTCTGTCTCTTCGTCTCGACGCCAATCCGATCCGACCTTGACAATGTTCGCGACGAATCCGCATGGGGACGGATCCGAACGAATGGCCCAACAGTTGGCCAAAGTCGCCAAGGTTCTGGGCTCCTCAGTCCCTCAACTTTATCCGACGTACGGACCCTGCCTCCTTCTCTCGCTAGTCCTGGTTTGCCTGGCCCAACTGGCGAACGCGCTCCGGCAATCGGGTGGTACGCGACTCCCTTGATCCTCTTCTCTCCTCCCTCTCGTCTGACAGCATCGGGCGGGCCTGATGCATGCGCACTCTTTTCCTGGTATCTGCCCCCACCTACCTGCGTCCTTTCCTTCCATGTGCCTCGTGTGTTCGTTGAGAGGATCTGTACCCACTCTGTCCCTTTTCCGCTGCTCTCGCCCCCTTTTGGACTGCTTTTTCTCCCTTGCGTTTTTGAGGATGTCGATGGCCATGGCTGTTTCAATGATTACACGTTAATGCAATGCACAGCTGCCACGGCCAGGTTCCCTCCATTCTTCCTTGCGCTCGCTCAGACAGGGAGAGGGGGGCATCAGAGGCACCAGCCTCTACGCCTCGATCGCACCTGGCATTGGGCTTGGAAACGTATGGGACGGCCGGACCGACGGCGATGGGGGCGACGGGGGGAGCTGAACGTCAACGCTTGATGAAAGAGCACGAGATGCAGATGCGCCGACAGCCCAGCGTGGCTGAGCCTCCGACGGCCCGAGCGCTCGAGTACTGGTAGTGGGCTAGCCGGTAGTCACAGTGACGTGACTGTGACTAGTTCTAGTTACCTGATGCTGAACGTTATTACCCTGACGAGTACTGAGCCACTGGGCCTGACGCTGACGCGTGACGTGAGCGCGCGCTGAGCCAGACACGCAGGCAGCGGCAGCAGCGCAGCCCCATGCACCTGACGTGTGATGCTCACCGGCCATCTGAGACGCGGTGCGCGCGAGACGCACGGGGGCGGTGCCGGCTCATTAGCAGCCAGCCATCAAGTAGCGTTATATTTACCACCAGCTCCACCGCCCAGTGCTCAGCCGGCTTGCCTTGGCAGAGCCACGCCCAGCTTCAGCCCCCCGCCCCCATCTGGCTGCCTGGGCCTGTCTGCCTCCAGCCCGCTGCCCGCTGCCCGCCTGGCCACCACGCCCATGCCCATGCCCGCCGCCGCCCCCACACGTCGCCGCATGCGCCCACGCGCCGCCACAGCGCATACACCCTGCGCGACATGCCCGCCACCGCCTCGTCCTTGTCCGAGCGCATTGCATCGCTCCAGCGCGCCACCCAGAACAATGCGCGCCCCCCCCGCCCGCCGTCCTGCGCCTGCCCCGCACCCGCCCCCTGCCTTCTCCCTCGCCCTTGCGCCCCCCGCCGCCGATGCGCCCCCTCGCCCGCTGCTCCCGCGCCCGCACTCGGCTGCCGGGCGTTTGAGACGCAGCCTGCACCGCCGCGTACGGGGCCCACCGCTTCCACCTCCCCCTCCTCGCCTGGCTCCCTGCAAGACCGCATTGCTCGCTTCCAGGCATCGTTGCGACCGAGCCCGTGTCTCGACTCGCATGGTCTTCTCGCACCGATGCCTACCGCCCTCCGCCGCGCGCCCGGCGCTTTGACATTGACCCCTCGGCCCGCCCTCTGGTCCCGCACACTACAGGTGGAGTCGCCTTGCCCCAGTCGGCCGCTTGGGCCAGTCCGCTGCGAGCAAGCCGCACTGGCATTACCTCCGCATCAAATTGCCTCTCTGGGGTGGCCTGACACATGCTCCACCAACTTCCCCGCTGGTACGTCCCCCCGCCCCCGTGCTCTTGTGTGCCAAGCGGGATACTGATGGTTTGCTTGATATAGGGCCCATGCTGCGTGGTGGGGGACCGGATGCGTTTCAGGAACTGGACCGTGACCGTACCCCATCTGCCTCGTTCTCTTCTGCCGCCGGCAATGGTTCCTTTTCTTCCGCGCTGGGGAACGAATCGACGCCGTCAGTGGTCATCTCGTACGAGGGGGAAGAAGGCGTACCTCCTTCGCCCCCTGCCCCAAGCTGGACCTTGCCTCTGACGGAAAAAGATCCCCTTCGCTCCCTCCTTCCCCTTCCACACCATCCGGTCCCACCCCTAATCCACTACCGAGCCCAAAAGCCCCCGTGTGGCCGCAGCCGAGGCAGAGATTGCTCTGGCGCGTCGGCGAGGGACGGGATCAGCCGGCGACGGGGCATGGGATGCTGCGGGAACTACAGGAGCGGACGGGTGTGCGTGTGGAGGACAGGTCGTGGGGGTGGTGGGGCAGAGGGGGTTGTTCTCCCGGCCCGGCGCAAGGGAACAACGGGGCGGGTGTTGAGCATTACGCAAGACCAAGTGCCTGACCATCTGGTCGCGTTGGAACGTGTCCGACGTCGCAGAGACCAACGAGAGCAGCGAAACCTGGCTGAGAAGCAAGCTGCCCAGCGCAGTTGCAGTGCACACAGTTCCCGTTCCCTTACTTCTGATGGCGCGCGCTCCCCTCTTGTCTCGCCCTCCACACCGCCCATGCTGCGGTCCCTTTCTCCCATCGTGGTTGTGACGGGCAACAGGACAGTCTCTCTGTTCCCCCTTCTCCAATTGCTTTGGTGGCTGAGCCCGAATCAACAGGTGAATTGCAGCTTCATTATTCACCTCTGCTTCGCCTCCGGTTCTTCCGCTCCCACCGTCCCGACCGCCACGAGCACGGCCCGTCTCGCCCTCGTTCAGCCTCGGCTCTCCTCCTTCCCCCCAACCAACCGAGCCAATCCAACCCTCTCCGCCCCTGCTTCCTGCCGCAACGCCCGACCAGCACTCCACTTCATTCCAGCCCCTCGCCCCCCCACCCTTCTGTTGCCTCACCGCATCGCCTCCGCCTCCCGCCGCCCGGCACATTCATTTCCCTCGCCGACCTGGATGCGAGTGATGATGAGTTTGAACCTGGCTGGGCTCAGGTCGTGTCCCGTGTCTAACCTGGTGCACTGGCCAGGCATCCCGCTTGTGAAGAACCCGCTGATCATCTACTACATCACTACCCTTGGCTTCCCGCCTCCTCTCCGCTCATAACTGGTCCAGTACCGTTCTTTCGCCCTCGCCATTCGTTGCTTCTCGCCCTGCCACACCACATCCCTTTGCTTTTTTGCTCTTGTCTCAGCTTTGTCGAGCCCGACGTAGAGCATCTGCTTGCCCGACAAGTTACATACCACAGTCTAGGCACGTTCCTTTGGGCTCTTATCATTTTGCACCCATCACTGTGCTCTCTCTGCGTTACTCCAGTTGGGACGGCCTCATGCCCGTCGCCACAGTAGCCTCCGCGTATCAGGTGCGCCAATTCGTGCCTCTTTCCCACCATATCCCCCACCTCTGCCTTCGGTACCCCCCCCATCCTCATTCATCTCTTTCGACAATCCTATGTGGTCGAGGTGGGAACAGAAAGAACATTGCACGCTATTGTCGGTCTCATCCCCCGATCAGCCATCCTCCCAGACGTAGTGTACATGGCTTATGTATAGATCAGGGCAGGAGCCAACCCAATCCCGAACCCGGTAACTCCACTTGAGAGATGCGCGGAAAATTGATAGGCTTTACCTACTGCTAACGACAGTCATCCTCACGGCATGGTCAAGGAAGAAACGAAAAAATGATCAAGTATACATTAGGGCGTTACTTCATAAGGCAACGTGCCCGAGTGGTTAAGGGGATTGATTCGAACTCTTGTGTGAGATATCAATTAGGCTTTGCCTGCACAGGTTCGAGTCCTGTCGTTGTCGTTTTTGTCTTGCCCACTTAAACCTGCTCATTTCGTTACAGATCTGCGCACCATCCGCTTGCTAAAAGCACCCGCCCACACCCCACCTACTCCTCTTCGCAAACGGCTGTCCCTTCCCCTATCTACTCGGCACGTTCTACCCTCATGGAGATCAGTTGGAATGTGAGCGCTGAGCATTACTAATTTGTTCCTACCCGCGGCTCCGGGGTGGGCGCCGGGACAGGAGTGAGGCCTGAGGGATTCCGGTCGTCCCAGATCAGAGTTGGGCCCAAGGCTGGCGTGCCTGTTGGCCCCCATGCGCTCAAACAGGCAAAGGTCGCATCGAAAGCAGCTTCTTGTGCCGCGTGCGTTTCCAGTGCATGGTCGGCGCCGGGGAAGGAGAGCAACGAGACGTCCGCGCCGCGCTGGCGCAAAGCATGGTATAGCAACCTGCTCTGTGCCGGCGGGACCCGCTGATCCGCCTCGCCCAACAAGAGCAGCAAGGCATCTTGAATCTTGTCGGCATACCTGATGGGCGAGGCAGCGCGCATCGCCTGCAAAGCCTCCAACGAAACGGGCAACGGCGGCGCATCAAACTTGTACGGTACATCGAGCACGGCATAGCACCAATCGGGTATGTCGGTCGTGTGCACCATGGCCGCAATGTCGATTACCGGGTTGCGCAACGCGGCAGCACGGAACTTGCCCGGGTACTGGCCCAACAAGTGCGCGCCAATGAACCCACCGTGCGAGCCGCCCGAAACAAAGACCAGCTTGGGATCAATCTGCACCATCCGCTTCGCCACCAACTGGTCCATCACCATCACGCAATCTTTCACGTCCAAGTCCCCCACCCGGCCCATCAGGCGGCGGACAAACGCATCGGTCTTGCCCACGCTGCCGGTATAGTTGGGCATAATCACTTGTACCCCAGCAGCCAACGTCGCCCGGTCCGCGTCAAACGCGTAGGCCGTGCTCGAGTGCGGGCCGCCATGGGGGAAGAGGATGGTAGGCGGGGCACTGGGAGGCGCACCAGCGGGCGAAGAACCGGCGGGGGCGGTGATGCCGCGGCGAACGAGCGAGGGGAGGAGAAGAGCGGTTGCGGGAGACGCCCACCTGAGCATGAAACGGAGCCAAAACAATCGCATCGCAATTGTTGTCAACACCGAGGCCCGTGGGTATGAGCCGCGAGCCGAAGCAGCATCTTATCCAGCACACTCGCCTTGGAGTCCTTCAATGAGTCCCACACTGTCGACACCTCATGCCGCCGGAACGCCGCAAACGCATCCCGGCCCGGCGCAATGGTAAAGATCCCGAGCAGCGGAGGGATGGTAGGCGAGGTGGTAGCAAATGCCGCCAGGCCTTGCCCATTCGTCGCCAACAATGTCGCCGAAGGCAAAAATTCTCCCTCAAACTGCATCTGGCCTTGCGCATCTTGCCCAATCCGGATCGCGTAAAACCCAGTCTCGGACCCGACAAAGCCATTCACCAACAACAAATCGTCGGTAATCGCGCGCCGCCCGCCCGAACGTTCCCGGCCGTACGACAAAAAGGGCCGCTCGATCGCCCCCTCGACAAAGAATTGCTGGGCACCTCCGGCGGGGAGCGTCTCCAGGTCCACTTCGGGTGTCAACGAGGCAGCCGGCGGTGCAGGCGAAGCCGCTCCGCTCCCACCAGCCGAGGGCACGTGTGCCCAGGCCCTGCGAACCGGCACAAGCGGAGGCAAGGGCGTCGGGAAGGCAACCAAGACATCTTGCTGGAAGACGAGCGGGTCGACCTTTTCGGTAGCCTGGGGCGGGTCCGGCGAGTGGTCCGCCGTACCGAGCGGAACACTTCGCACCAGGCAGCGCAAAAAGTCCGCCGAGCGATGAGGTCCCTCGCGGGCTGTGCCAACGGCGTAAATCTGTTGCTGACCCATCACCAAGCCCTCGGCATCGACCCGGTACCCAGTCCGGATGCACGGACGACGCCACGCGTACTCCTTGCCCTCCACCGTCTTGCCCGTCGTGCTGACCTTGGCCTGGCTGGCAGTCAGATTGCGCCACTGGAACTTGGTGGTCGCTTTGGGCTCCGAGGCATAGGTCAAAAGGTAAATGTCTGACGGACGGTTGCTGCAGTAGATCACGCCCAGTCGGTTTCCATTGCCCAGGGGCTGGTATCCGGTCGCCACAACGCCTTGGTGCGCGTTCTCCTCCCCCTCGATCGCGGCCAAGAGAGACGCTTGGGCAAAGATAATGCCCCGCAGCTCTTCCGGTGCCGAGTCTGGCACAACGGGCTTCACCCGGCCCTTGGGAGGCGCAGCGACGACAACACTGGTGATGTCGTTGGGCGCGGGGTTTCGGACCACTTGAAGCGATAGATTGTCGGCCGTTTGTGACCGCCTGCCTTTTCGCCCAAGGAAGGCAGGTAGTCATACTTGTGGCCATCGGGAGCATTGGCCTCGGCACTGTAAATCAAAGTGGAGGTAGTGCCATCAATGTCGAGGGTGCCATAGGTTTCTGTTGACGGAACAGACAAACTGTTAGTTGGGAAGGAAGAAGGGGGGGGGGGGGGGTATAGCTATGGCTTGCCAGAACAAGGAAGACGAGCGGACCAGAACAAGCAACGTACCATCCGTGATAAATTCGCCATGGAGATCGGTCACGTCCTCTGACGCGACCAGCGCCGCGCCGGCCCAGACCTCGACTACACGGCGGTTGGAGGCGGAGCGGAGGACGACCTTGCGACCGGTCGCAATGCACCGCCGTTCGGCCGCGACCGTGTCGGAGAGGGCTGGGACGGGGGTGACAGTGTGCAGAGCCTCGCGGTCGACGGCAGTGACAACGGGAGTGCCGTCTTCGAACAGCTCGTAGGCAAGAGGCACAACAACGCGGGCAATGTAGTCGAGACCAGTGCCAGGCAGGGCGCCTGGGGGCGGGGTGAGCTCGCGGGAACGGAGGGTCATGCGGAGCTGGGCGGCGCGTGGACGGACGCTGGCGGCGTGGCGTGTGCCGGAGAGGGGCGCGGCAGGGATGAAGGAGACATTGCTGATCTTGGGGATGGAGGCGAGGACGGAGTGGATGCGGTTGGCGACGGTGGGGGCGGAGAGGGGGTCGTGGGAGCTGCTGCTGCGGGGGCTGGGCGGCGGGGCGGCGAGCGAGGGGCGGCGGGAGCCAGGCGTGCGGGGGGCAAGCGCCTGGAACGCCGCGGGGACGACGGGGACGGGGGGGGTGGACATGGGGGTGGAGAGAGGAAGGAGCGAGGGAGGGAGAGGGAGGAGGGGAGGGGGAACGTGCAGACTAGGAGGCTGATGTGTGATGCATGATGTCGATGCAAGGGAGCCAAAGCGGTGCTGGGCCTGAGCGGCGGGATGGCTGATGGGGGATGGATGATGTCGATCGATGATGCAACCCCACGCGCCGTACGATGCATGATGCGCTGATAGGGCCTGCATGGATGATCGATGATGCGCTGAATGGTGCAAACGTCTAAAGCAGCGTGGACCGAGTCCTACTGAGTCCGGAGTGGGGCCTGCGTCCACAGTCGCAATACTCGCCCCAGCCCAACGCACGAACACAGCACGCACGTACAACCACACGCAGTGGAAGCTTCCCGCTGAGTTTCCTTGGACGTTCCACGTTCCACCCAACGTACCCAATGGGTGCCCACGGCGCCCTCCAGGCCATGCCAGCCCACTGTCCAGACTACAGCAGTGCACAGACCCTTGCTGCGCCTGCCTGCCCTGGCAATCCGCCGCAGACTCAGGCACTCGGTGCGGTGTGCACAACAAACAAACCCCGCCGGGCACAGCCGCCGTGTGGTTCCCATGCGCTGCAAATGTCCCGCCCAGCCCACGCGGCCCACTTGGGAGAGCACGTCGGACCAGGTTGGCATTGGAAGACGTCGGATTTGGGCGCTCGACTGGCCCCACTCCCTCGCCACTTGGCTGTGTATGGCCGCCGCCCACTCCCCTGCTGCTGCGCCCGCCCACCGGCCACCCACCCAACCCAGGCCACGTACAGCCTTGTCTCTGAAAGTGTGCGACGCACCAGCGATCGAATTCGCCATTGTACACATCCACGCTTCCACTTTGAAACTTGCATTGTAACCCTGTTCACGTCATTTTAAGACCCGCGTGCTTACGTGTAATGCTTGCTGGTTATCTCAGCACGTCGCGACGCGCTCCTGGGCACGGCCACTGCGTCCACACGCGTCCGCCAACCGCACCCAACCAACCAGCCAGCCAGCCAGCCATGTCGCTGTGGGTTTTGGGCTCCGCCTCGCCTGCCCCCTCTGCCCCTACCCCACCACCACCTGCCCCGCCTTCTCAGTCTCCCCCCCCCCTCTCAGCCCCCGCTTCTTTCCGCCCTTGTCCACGAGCTCGGTCCGCGCCGCGCCGCGCTGTCAACAAGCAGCGACCGTGGCGGCCTGGCGCGCTGCCCCCGGCCAACCGCCCTCGAGGAGATTGATGCGCTGCGTCGCCAGTCCCTTCAGGACGCATCCTCTTCGGAACGTGCGGCCAAGGCACTGCCCGATGCTCTTGCTCGGCTCGACCTTGCGCGCAAACGTCTCGTGCCGCCCGAGAACGCGATGTGATTCGCACTGCCCTGATCCAGCACGCATCGGATCAAGCTGCCGTAACCGACGCGGTCACCCATCTCCCCTTTGTCCCCCACGACCGCAGCCCCAGTACGCCTGGCGCGCCTCCACCTACCGCAACCCCGCTCGACCCACGCACCCTGGTCAACGAACGGGACGACTTGTCCTTGTACGTCTTGCGTCTCCACACGCAGCGCTACCAACTGGAGCGCCAACGCGCCGACGTGCATCGTCAAAATGTACAATTACGTGCTGATCTTGCGGAGCAAGTGGCCAATCTGCCAGCGCCGCCGGCGCGGAGGACCACACGTACGGTCCCCGGCTTGGCGCCTCAGCCACCGAAGCTTCGAGTTCCGGCCCGGGCGCCGACCTGGCCGCGGCGCTGAGCGATACAAGGGACAAGGTGTCCATTGTTCGTGGGGTGCTCCAAGGTCTGATTCTCGAGTCGGGTCTCGACGGGTTTCTGACCCGCGTCTGGCTGAGTTGATGGTCCACCTCCAGGACCCCCGGGCAGTAGGGAGCGATACGGATGAGTCGGAGGAGGACGAATCGGATGTGGAGCAAGCGGAGGCCGAAGAGGAAGAAGAGGAGGGCAACCCATTTGGCCTGCCTTCCCAAGAGCAGGAGCAAGCTACATCGACCACCGATGCCGGCAACGACCCGGTGCCCGCCCCGAGCTCCCAGCCTCCCACAGCTGACGAGACGAGGGTGTCGGCACGGGTGGCGGATACTACCGAGGTCACTATGGAGGACACGACCGAGTTATGAATGGGGATGGAAACCCGAGAAGGTGACGAGGAGACAAACAAGATGGGTGGAATATAGCAGGCGAGGGGGAAGACAGGAGGTATCGTAGCGTGCAAGTAGTAAGCCCATCAATCGATCATCTTGGCTACTGCGCCGCGCAACCGCTGCTCAAACACGTCTTCCAAAAACTCGCCATTGGAAGCAAACCATTCGCCCAGATGGCCCAGCGCAAAGGGCTGCTCGGCCTGCTTGAGAAGTGTTTTGCCGCCATTCGACGTGCGCGCGTACTTCATACGCAGCGAGTAGACAGGCGGGACGCAAATCGGCTTGCCACCCTTGCTGGATGGAGGCAGCAAGTGGGGTTGGGGAGCGGGGCCGCACTGACCGTCAAGCGCTCGGTCAGGATGATCCCGTGCTGCGACGCACGGCGGCGCGCAACAAAAAGCGCATCGCGTTGGTACCAGGTAAGCAGTTGCTGTACAACCGCCGACACAATGTACACTGCGACCGCCACCAAGTTGGGCATCTTCTTCTCGGCCATGCTCAAGGGAGACAAGTAGGACCAGCCGCTGACGCCGATCAGGAGGAACGCAGAAAAGTAACCAAGAACCAGCTTCGTGTCGCCCACAATGTGGGACCCAGACCAAGGCGCCTGCACCTGCGGGGATTCCAAATCGGCCTCGTCGTCGGCGCCAGGGCCATCTGTGGTGGGCTTGGGGTTGGACGCGGGGGTCAACGACGCCGCCTCGGCTGCGGCGAGCCGAGGGCAGGGGGGCACGGGACAGGATGCGCTCCACGCGCCATCACACGTATCCTTGAGCTCAGGGAGGTTGGAAATGTCGACGAAAGTGGCCTCTGGAGCGTCGGCCATGGCAGACAGGGGGGCGCCCAGTGGCAGGTGGAGGGCGACAGAAGAAAGAAGGTCGACCATTCCCATTGCCCAGTGGCCTCAGGCATGCCCAAGTTCCACGTGAGCGCGGGAGCCTCGACAGGAAGCAGGGCGATGCAATTTCCACCTGAACATTGAATGGGAGTCGAGTTGTTTCAATTGCGACCGGTAAAGGCCACGAGAGGCACGTGACGCCGCGTGACGGAGCGAACCGCTCTGAAATCTGCAATTTGAACGCTTGGACCCACAAGTGCACATTTCATGCTTGTAGGTCCTACGCCAAAGTACCTGGACATGGCCTGCAATGCTCCTCATCTCCTCATTTATCAGGTCGAAACGTCGGCGTCTGGGTCCGCCACTCGCTCTCCACCGCCAATCCCACCTCTCCCCCATATCGCCCATGTCATCCAAGCGCGGCCTAGATAGCGACGATGGCCCTCAGCGCAAGATCCGCCTGACCCTCAACCGCGGTCCTCGCCCGGAGAAGCCAGCTCCTCCGCTGCGCCTCCTGCCGGCCACGGTGACTCGGGCGACGACGATGATTCGCGCTTCCAGTACCAGGACGACTTCGTATCCGACGATGAGGGCAACGGGCGTGGCACGCAATCCCTCAACTTGCGCGCCAATGCTCGTGCTGGCGGCTTTCATCCCATCCTCACCAATGGCCGCGACTTTAGTATGATGCACCTCAAATCCGGCCATGCCACCCGCCCGCTCTGGATCAGTCCCGACGACATGCACATCATCCTCGAGGGATTCTCCCCCATCGCCGAGCAGGCGCAGGACTTTCTGATTACGATTGCCGAACCTGTTTCTCGTCCTGCCTTTATCCACGAATACAAGCTGACCAAGTACAGTCTCTATGCCGCCGTCAGTGTCGGGCTCGATCCGGCCGATATCATTGAGGTGTTGAGCCGGATATCCAAGGTGCCGGTCCCCAAATCTGTCATCGACTTTATCACGGATGCTACCGCTGCATTTGGGAAGATCAAGCTGGTGCTCAAGCAGAACAAGTACTTTGTCGAGTCTGCCCAGCCCGATATTCTGCAAATCTTGCTCCGTGATCCGGTCATTTCGGCCACCCGGGTGCGCGAAGTGGATGCGCCAGCAGGCTCGACGTCACGGGTACAGAGGTGCTAGGTCGTTCCCAAGCGCCAAAGCGGGGCAACCTAGTGATTCCTGGTACAAGCCGGCCTACAGCCACCGAGGCAGCGGAGGGGAACAAGCCTGGGACAGCAACTGAGCCTGCGCGCAGCCGCCCGCCGAGGCCGACCTATTTAACGCGATCATTGGGGTAGACGAGACGGATGATCTGGACGAGGACGAGACAGTTCATTCATTTGAGGTTGCCTAGGCGCACATTGAGATAGTCAAGAAGCGGTGTGAAGAGATTGGGCTGCCGATGCTCGAAGAGTACGACTTTCGCAACGACCAACTCAATGCCAATCTGGAGATTGACCTCAAGCCCAACACCCACATTCGTCCTTATCAAGAAAAAAGTTTGAGCAAGATGTTTGGCAATGGGCGTGCTCGGAGCGGGGTCATCGTTCTTCCTTGTGGGGCAGGAAAAACGCTGGTCGGGATCACAGCGGCTTGCACGATTAAAAAATCATGCTTTTGGTCTTGTGCACTTGTTCGGTCTCGGTTGCTCAGTGGCGACAGCAATTCCTCCAGTGGTCCAACATCCAAGAAAACCAAGTCTCCATCTTCACTGCCGATTCGAAAGAGAAGTTTTCGGGGGCTTCAGGAATTGTGGTGTCGACGTATTCGATGGTGGCCAACACGGGCAAGCGGTTTTATCTTTCGCAAAGGATGATGAACTTTCTCGAATCGCGTGAATGGGGGTTCATTTTGCTCGATGAGGTATACGTGGTACCAGCTAGCATGTTCCGCAGGGTGCTGAGCAAGATCAAGGCGCATTCCAAGCTAGGTTTGACAGCCACTTTGGTTCGAGGACGATAAGATGACGAACTCAACTTTCTGGTTGGGCCCAAGCTGTACGAGGCCAACTGGATGGACCTCGCGGCCAAGGGTCACATTGCGACGGTTCAATGTGCCGAGGGATGGTGCCCCATGACGCCCGAATTTTACGCGCAGTACCTCGAAGCGTCGGCGCGAAGCAAGCTCCTGCTCTATTGTATGAACCCCAACAAGTTCCAAGCGGCCCAGTTTTTGATTGCGTACATCGAGGGGCGAAGCGACAAGATCATTGTCTTTTCCGACAACGTTTTTACTCTGGAACAGTATGCCCGTACGCTCGGTAAACCCTACATCCACGGCGGTACGCCCCAAGTGGAACGCATGCGCATTCTCCAGCACTTTCAGCACAACCCCGCCGTCAATACCATCTTCCTGTCCAAAGTGGGCGACACTTCCATCGACTTGCCTGGGGCCACCTGCCTGATCTAAGTCAGCTCGCACTTTGGCTCAAGACGATAGGAAGCACAACGGTTGGGCCGGATTCTGCGTGCCAAGCGCCGGAACGATGAGGGGTTCAACACGATTTTTTATTCCTTGGTCAGTAAAGACACGGGCGAGAGCCGGGTGCGAAACGTGCCATGGGCTCGATGGCCTCCCTTTCTGGTGCCCAGAACATGGCATATATGGAGCGCAAGGGTACAGCCAACAAGCAGCTCAAGGACGCCTCTCGACATAAGCTTTTTCAGCAACGCGCCAAGCTCCAAGACTAGGTTGTGCTGGTCACGCGGCTATGTATCGGTCTGATCCGACCTGCTCTTTTTGTCTGCTGGTCAAAGCACGGTGCATTCCGCCGCCCCTCACTCGAGAGAAGAGTTCGGGTCATGTGCAAAGAGTAGGGATGAGCATAGTGATGAGACTATAATATACATGGTGTTAGTGTTGGTGTTGGTGTTGAACGCTTTTGGGGCCGTTGAGGCGCAGATGAGGGAAGAGAAAGGAGCGGGGAGAGGAATGGAAGCAAGGTCCATAGTGTTGAACAGAAAATGCAAGACGTTGAGTTGTTACATGGTCGTATTGTACCACCGGGGGGAGCCGGAGAAGCATGGGAGAGAAGCGGTCCGTGCCAAATGCTTGGGGAATCTAGGCGGGCGGGCGAGGATGTTGGATGGAGGCAAAGGGGATGCAAGGTGGGGGGGGAAGGCGAGCACGTGTTGGAGGCTCGAGCATGGGATAGGATATAGCGCTTGTTGGAGACGCTTGTCCTCGGCAGGACCGGTCGAAGCAAACGGACAGTTGGTGGAGGTGCATAGGATCAAGCATGGGTACTAGCCGAAGAGGGCAGCTCAGTACCAGATGGGCTCAGCTCAAGCAAGGCAGGGTTGTCCTTTTGGGCGAGATCAAAGAAGGGCTGGAAGATGGCATCTTTGGCCTTGTAGTCGTTGTACACAATGTTAACGAGGAAAAGGTCGTCAAACGTTTGCTGTACCGTCTGACGCTCGGCTGAGTGGGAGGGGTAGATCATCGCCCAGGCGCGGGCCAGTTGGTACGCCTCATCCTTCCACGCCAAGAAGGAGATGCTCTCGACGATTGTTGGCTGCACAATCTCGGCATGGGGGGGGAACACACCCCAAGTAACAGCATTGGGCGACTCGGAGTACACATTGGTCCGCATGTCGCCCGCTTGGTTGACGGCGTGGTACGTAATCTGCGGATCGGCCTCGATCCGCGCCAAAAGCGCATCAAGTAGCGGCGCGCGAACGAAGAACTCGAGGTACGCTTTCTGGTACACGTACCCTCCCTTGGGACCCCAGCCAAAGGTGGGGTCATCGGAACGCGCCCCATCGACCGAAGGCTGAGAGTTGATCGTGAGGAAACCAAGTTGGTTGAGCTTCACGAGTTGGTCTGAAATGACCTTCGATTCCTTGGCGATCGCCGACTCCGACCAAGGTAAGGCAGGGATCTTACCCTGGCAAAAGTCGATAAAGACTCGCTGGATGTCAGAGTAGGACTTGGGGTGATTCCACGCCTTGAATGCCTTGTCACCTAGGAGAGGAAGTTGAATGCCATAGGCGTCAACATCGCCGTAGGCCGGAGAACGAGCATCGCCCCAACGTCCGTTGGGAAATTCGTCCCATGTTTCGGTCCGGCTCACGTAGCTCTTTGCCCGGTTGGCCCAGAAGATGGGGCGAATGCCTTCCTCGCGCCGCTTGGGGGTCAGACTAGGTGTCCATGGGATGGGACGAATCTGGGCAACATCTGGAGCAAGAGAAAGATAATCGAGCAGCATGCGAGGGCCACGCTCCAGGTTCATCGTGTACATGTGCAACGATGTGATGCCCAGACCAGAGGCGACAATGTCTCGACACATGCGCCTACCAACTTGGTCCCAATCTCGCGTACAGCTGCATCGTCTTCTTTGACTTCCTCAAGAGCGTCGTGGAAGAATTGAGGTACCTTGGCCTGGAAGCGAGCGACGGCACGAGTAAACCCACCATAGTTCTGGATCGGCATGATACCCGGCACAATGGGAACAGCCACCCCAGCTGTGCGCACAGCGCCGACCCAGCGCTTAAAGTTGGCCACGTCGTAGAACATTTGGGTAAAAATAAAGTCGGCGCCAGCGTCCACCTTGTCCTTGAGGCGTTGAAGTTCGACCTCCTCCGATTCATTGTCGCCGTAGCCTTCGGGAAAGCCGGCAACGGCGATGGAGAAGTAGTCGCCATGGGTCTTGCGAATATGACGCACAAGGTCCTTGGCGTACGAGAAACCACCGTTGGCCTCACCGTCCCAGTCCTCTTCCTCCTGGCCTAGGGGCGGATCTCCGCGAAGGGCAAGAATGTTGCGGCAGCCAGCAGTGCGGGCCGAGTTGAGGGCACGGTCAATATCGGCCAAAGGCATGTTGGTGCAAGTGAGGTGCATGCATGTCTCGAGCCCCATGTACGATTGAACAGTGTCGACGAGCTGGAGCGTGAGATCGTCGCTGCCCTTGCGGAAGGTGATGTCGACAAACTCGGACCGAGCTGACCCATGCGCTGGATACGATCGTAGGTTCTGCAAGCCCTGAGGGGTGCGGGGCGGGAAGTACTCGAAGGACCAGGCATGCGGTTCTCGCGCTGGCGGCAGCGAGCTTGTCGGTGATGCGCCAGCTGGCCGATCCGGGAGGCGGCGAGGTCGATGTCATGGCAGATGCGCACAGGCGGAAGTGGTGGGAGTAGAAGGAGACGTGTGCAACTCGAAGCGGACGTCGGCCCGCGAAGAAGAAAATACCAGCACAACCGGGCAGCCTGCAGCGCTCTACGATCTAACAGCGCTCCAGCCCACGCCATCTTGCAAGCACCGGCAAAGCGCAGCAGTGCGGAGAAAAGGCCACCCCCAGTGGCCCCGCGTGGATGGAGACAGGCGCAGTGCGGGAGGCTGTAATCTGCAAGCATTAATCGCACGGGGCGCGCGCGCGTCACATGCGTCACATGTCACACGGAAAGCACCGTGTGTGCGGTGAGATCACCGGTCACGGGAGGGCACCTGCTGCCGTCCTGCCTGGCACGCACGTGCCCAGTGCACGGCGCCAGTCTGTAGCCATCTCCGCCCATCCGCTGCATCCAGCATCCCGCATGGGGCTTGCATGATGCATGATGCATGCTTGTGGTGGGATGGGTGATAGCCCCCACTGCCAGAACGAATCCCGAGCATCTGAGATCTGACAATCTGGCCGGCGCGTGGCTATCAGGCCCAGGCCTCGTAACCGGCTACACTTCAATTCACAGCAGCTAATGGCCTCAGATCCCGCAGGCCTCAGGTCCCTCAGATTCAGACCAGGGCAGAACTTGACTCCCATTAGGACCATCGACCATCGACCATCGCTTCTCATGGCATGCGTCGTCACATGTTACGGTGACAGGCGCCACCACATCTGTCTCTCTGGAGCATGCAACAATGCGACGGTTGGGCCCCGGTCTCCAGCAGGACTGGATTTGTTGCGTTATACCTCGGCAGGTGCTGCAATCCTTCCAGCTGTCCTCTTTCAAACCAAATGAGTCCAGCTTCCTCTCAACCCAACATCCATACATACCATCGTTCAGCCCCTGCACACGCGCTACGTGTGCATGATTCGTCCCGCATTGATCGGCCCCACTGCTGCAACTCGCTCGGCGCGAGCGAGATGTTTCTTGTTCCTATAACATTCACAGCCGGTCAGTATGAACATTTAACCTTCTGTGGTATACGACCCTGAGAATGTATAGCCCACCGATCAACTCGCCACTCTAACCATGACGTGGGGGAAAAGTGGACCAGTCGTTTCGTTGCTTTCTCTCTTCTCTGCGGCACCGCCTTTTGCCTTACAGAATGACATGACAGCAGGCGAACTCAACCCCTTGCTGGTGTAGTACGCATGCGGCTCAAAAGCCATGCCGGGGTGCATCGGGGCTGTCTTTCATAAAAGACCACCTTCCCCTCATTGTTCATCAAGGCATTGCACCGCACCTCCATACTATCTTTCCCCGTCTCCTCCCGCGGCTCCTCGGTGTCATCATCCGCCGGGGTATACACGTCCCCTGTCGATGCTAGTGTCGCAGCTGTCAAAGCCGAACTAGACATCGGCAGCCCAGGGCGTGTGTGGTGTCAATTCCTCGTTGGGCACCAGAGTATTGGCACCTGAAAAGTGTGGCCACGGAACAGGACAGTGCAAGTAACGATTCAATGTCAAAGGTGTCGCTTACACCGGGATGAGCTTCGTCTTCCACGTTTTAATCTCAACCACTCTCGGGTATTTGACCACTAGTGCTATCACTTCCTTCATCGCCTTGATTCTACGGCTCGGGCCATGGTGCCCAAAAGGTGAGGACGTAATTCGAGACAAATCAACTGACATGCTGTTGGTGAGTTTTGGGCCGGCATGCCGGTGGTAAGAGTTGCCGAATTTGAAACCGTGTGGTAGGGTGGAGCGTTGTGGAACGGGGGGGAGAGGTGCGGAAGGAGGAGAATAGGGGATGTGGTTATTTTGGACAAAGAAAAAGATGTTTGGCGTTACGCCCCAACAGCAGTTCATCTATATTAACTTGAGTACGGGTATATAGGCCAGGCTGTGGGTGGGAAGAGGGATGGAGGTCATATAGGCACTGTTGCAACATGGTCGATATGCTGGCAACATCAACTGATGGGAAGTGCTACTTGGAGGGGGAGTGGCAGTGGGCTGCATTATTGAAACCCCAAGACGCAGAATGCCAACAGAAAAAGACGAACGATGCGCAGTCGAGGGTCCTCAAATGCGCGACACATCACCAACGTGTATATGGAAAGGTGGGGAAGGAGCGGTCAATGGGAAAGAGCTGAACAAAGTTCGTAAGGATTAAGTGGATCGGACCCCTGATAGGCCCAAGCCGTCAAGGATTTCCTGTTCGCTCAGACCAGCACGGCGAAGAAGAAGAACAAGATCGCCGACACTTTCCGTCTTCACCATGCTTGTCCGAATCTTGTGGCTGACCTGGTGGCGCGTGTATTGATCCCAGGTATCAACATACTCGGCAACTGAGCAGGCCCCTCCAGAGCAGGAAGAGGACTGACGCTACGCTGGCGCTTTTTGCTTTGCCCGCCGAGAAAGAGGCCGAGGCGGAAGAAGCTTGAATCGGGTCTTCTGATGAAAGAAAGGGAGGCGCCATGGTGAAGAGACCCACGGTCTGGTTCGATGGGTGCGGCAGCGAGCCAGCGGACAGGCAAGAAGTGCAGCGTTCTCGGCAGTACTGATATCTGGGTTGCCGAGCTTATGCAAGGTCAGATCAGCCATGGCAGACCAAGTCCATTCGGTCCGGGGCCTGGTGGTCAAGTTGGCCCACTGCATGGCCCGGATACGTCGACTGAGTTCCAAAGCGCCGGCCCCAGCAGAGGATGCGGTTGCACTGGGTGGTGGGGAGGTGGCATCGGTTGTGGAGGATTGGGCAAACCCGGCTTTGGGGCCTTCAATCAGGAGGAACCCGGGTTGGCCCAGATGGACCACGATCCAGACCCCTAGCTCGTCTGCCCAACAAGCAAGTTGGCGCTGCTCCTCCTTGGAGAGCAGATGATGTGTCCAAAATATTTGCCGGTACATGTGCACCCGTAGTGCCATGGGTGTGACACCTTTCATTTCTTCAGCCAGGCTCGAATAGTCTGCATCCCAAACTTCATGCTGGCTTGAACTGGATATGGGAAGGGGCAATGGATGGATGTTGATCCAATCGTGGAGGATGGTGTAAAGATCGAACAGCTGGCCACCACAATCTTCGGGTGGCAAGGTGGGAAAAGATGTGAGCGGGGTCAGGCGTGCAGACGGGATCCGAGTTTTCACCTGGCAAAACAGTAATGTAAGACTCCGTCTGAGCCGCAACGTAGGTACACAGTTCCGACCGCAAACCGGCGATCCAGGCGACGCGCGAGGTGTGGGGTTGGGTAAAATCGGGGGCGGAGATGGAAAGGTTGAGACGGACAGGGCCGCCAGTGCTAGATTCAGTAGGTACTTCGACAACAACGACCAGCACAACGTGGGCCGCAGCAGGATCGACAAGGGAAACACTGAACCGGGCGTGGGCCAAGGCCGATGAGGGGCTACTGGTAGGTGAGGAAACAGTAGGGTCAAGGCGAGAGTGTAGGGCACAGTCCCAGAGATGGGTATCCGAATAACTGCCGAGCCAAGTGAACTCGTTGTTGGTCAATGCAGCGGAGAGTAGGTAGATTTCGTCGGCCAAGCCCTGCAGGGTGAGGACGCGGAGGCTGAGTGGATCTGTTGTGGGCTGAAGGGGAATTGAAGCGGATGACATCGATGGCGTATGCCCTTGCAGATATGGTGCGTGATGGGCGATGAGAGTGTAGCGAGAGATCCAAGTGACCTTTCGACGACTGGGGACTGTGGCGGGGGAGGCGTCAAGTATTTGCCGGATGGAATAAGAGAAAGATGAGACCGACAAGTGAGGCAGCTACAGCTGCATCGAGTGTACTCCCAATGGTAGACCCTTGTAAGGAGCACTTCTGGGCCAGGCGGCAGGGGTTGAGAGAAGAGAAGAATGTGAAGACGGAGGCGACGGCGAAGGTGAGAAGGTTGATAGCGATATGATGGAATGTGACTTGTGAAAGCTCTGTGGTGTTCAACTTGGCAGATCTCATATCTCAGATCCAAGCTTCAAAAGCTTCCAGGCCTCGTAGCTAGCCCAGCCGCTCCTCACGATGGCAAATCGACAACAGAGGGTGGCAAAATGGCGATGAAGCCATCAGTACGTCAGTAGTGTGCAACCAGCTCATACTCAGTTCTGACATGTGAGACTCGGTACTCCGTTACTGAATTTCTCAGGCAGTACTCCTTACTCAGTACTCAACGTCGCTAAAGCGTCACGCGTCAGTATACTGAGGTACTTGAGTTGGATGTTGAGAATATGAACGTACGTTGAACGTGAACGTTGAGATCTGAGATCTGAGATCTGAGATCGTTGGAAGCACGTGTGTATACGGGCATTTGACTTACCTAGTTACAGTTGCTATTAGTTACTGGTTACCCAGTTCAGTACTCCCGTAGCGCGTAGTTGCGCTTGGCATGTGTGACACGTGCGAGTTAAATCCTCATCCTGAAAATCACCCCGCGGCTGGGGAGGGCTGGGGACTGAGACCATGGCTCGGAACGGGTCAGTATCGGGTCGGCTCCGGTCGGACCCAGCCAGGCGTCAAGCCGAGGCTCAGCCACAATCTCAGATCTCAGATCATCGATATCGGTCATGCAACGTGGGATCGACCCTTTTGTGCTAGCCTGGGCTAGCTCAGATTTCCCACCCAGATTCTCAGTTCCCGGCATAGCGGTACGATCGATGAAAGATCCATGATCAAAGAGGTGTGGATTGGTGTGAAACGAAGATGTGTGAGAGAGCCGACCGTTGAAGAGGTCGAGATCGGATCGATATCGTCGACGGTTATAACCGTAAGGAACGAACTGTACGCGCGCTACGCGCTCTGGTAACCGGTGTGACTCATAATGCATAACTAGCAACAAACAACTAGCTTCTTGTTTACGAGCAACAAACGCAGCTAGGTAATACAACTAGTAGTTTGTAGCATCTCGAGATCCACTCATCATGCATCATGCATGACGTATAGCCATCACAGCAATGTCGTTTCGTGCGCAGTAGCTGCGTAGTGTGGGGGCAGATGCCGGTGAGGCCCGGTGAATGGTGGCTGGTGCCGGTGAGGCTGGTGAGGCACTGGTGAGCCGGGAGGCCTCTCGAAGTGTGGACCTAAGCTAAGGCGGCCTTGGGCTTAGATCTTAGACCTTAGGCTAAGGCCTGTACTAATCTTAAGCTTTTTGTAGCTTTTTTTGCTTGTACTCATGTACTCGACATGTACTCGTACTCATTGTACTCATTCATGATGCAGCAGTACTCAACGTACCCAGAACTCAAAACTCAAACTCAAGACTCAAAACTCAGTACACGCCATCGATCATCGCACATCGTTCAAAAACGTCTTCAGATACTTCAATAGAGCTTCAGCCTGAATTCCATTGCTTTTTGTTCGGGTCGCGACACGGTGTTTTCATCTTCTTCCCAGAACCTACATCTGCACGCCACGTACATCATGATCAATGAGTGCTGAGTACTGAGTGTTTGAGTCCCTGAGGACTAAGCCTCAGTCCTCAGTATTTAGGATTTAGGCCTTAGGTCGAAACTAGGATGCGCAAGTCCAACACGAGGCTCAGTTTTTCATTAATCAATCAACCAATTTGCAGCACAGTTCACACTCTCATCACTCACCGCTCCCGTTAGGCGCGCACGTTAGGATTGTGATCGAGGAGCCTCTCAGGCCTCAGGGTGAGGGGTGAGGCCGGCCTGAGGCTGGTGAGGCTGAGGTCACCACGGTCAACAAATTAGGTGGCCAAAAATACCCATGGCGGTCCCCAGCAGCTTCTGGCTTCAGAAGCTTCACCCGCTTTGTCAACAAAAATAGGGTGTATGATGTGAGTGATGATCGATGAACCTACGCAGGCTAATCGCCGTTAAACTTGAGTTTTCCTATGATGCCGGGGCCACCCTCTCTCTACTGTCCGACCTGAGCCTCACAGGCCTCAAGCAGGCCTGAGCCCTGGGCCAGTCCCGAGGCCGTTTCAACTGCTGGCGTCCCTTCAAGCTTCAAGCGTCAGTAGCTTCAGTGCTTGAGGCTCACATCCAACAGCGTCTGAGTTATAGGGGCACTCCCCATAAGGGGTAAGAACCTACTGACATGTTCGAAGAGCAGACAGAGTGTTCCCGTGGTGCACATATGATGCTTTGTCATAGTGCATAGACTGTGGCCCTGGAGCAGCGCCCATCCCCAAGTTCGTCCCAAAAGGTCGTGGGACCCTGCCCTCTGTGGAGGCATTGAATGATTGATGATGTTGAGGTCTCCTGTGTGTGCACTTGGGTCTAGGATGGAGGGCCATCGGGTGGCTCGTGTGTTTTTGGCCACCGTCCCTTCAGTTCCTCCTTAGGCCTAGAAGTTCCGTTGGCTTAGACCACCACCACCAGTGCGATTGCTTTGCCCTCGAGGACCATCAGGCTCAGGACTCCAGGTCTCATCAACGGATGAATAAAGCTTGAAGCTTGAAGAGAAGAGAGAGCACAGCGGGAGGGTCTCGGACTCTCAGATACTCAGACTGTGCTTGGTGTAGCGCTGTGGGACTTGATGCACCACATCACAGGTCACCTTGACACGTCGTATCGTATCACATACGTCACATGTACGTATCACAGCACGTGCATGTCGCAATGTCATGCATGTCATGCATCACGTCACATGTACGTATCACAGCACGTGCATGTCGCAATGTCATGCATGTCATGTGTCACATGTCACATGTCAATTGCACCAATATGGCTTGGTCTGAATTAAAGGTTCGGTACGTTCAATGTTCAACGTTCAACGTTCAACACGTTCAACGTTCAACTCGATTATCGATTATCGCTCTTCGGAACGCCCTATGAACGGTGGGTGTTGCCACTGGGAATGAGATATAATGAGAATCCACAACCCCAAAACGATGGCTGACGCACTCAGTCTGAGTACTGATGTACTGATGTGTGATGTCTGTCGATGATTGATGCATTGATGATTGATGTCGATGACTAGGTTAGGCTTTACTGAGTACTGATGACTTTGACTTTGTTGCGCTTGAGATCTGTAGAGATCGTTGGTCCCTGCTTTGTGCGGGGGAGATGGGGCAGGCAATACAATGAGTGGATCCCTCTTATAATACTACCCCCCTGCGAGATATATACACCGGTCTTCTCTGACTTGCCAGTTCCTGTCAGAAGGGTCCTTGACACGTACAGTTAGCTAGATGTGGGCGTGTCATTAATCGTTGTAGAAAACAGGTCTGGATGCCCAAATTGGACGTCGGACCCTCGACCACGTCGCCCGAGCGAATTCTGTGCACACTCGCCCCATACGCGTACAGGACTTTGCATTCTGCTGCCCGAGCTCTGCTGCCTATTGCATCCTCGGCGCGTTCGGACCGAGCACGGGGTGGGGCGTTATTGGCTAGCAGTCGATTGGACCAACTCGCCCCACCCCCCACCACATCCGCCCGCGCTTGGCCCCGCCCCACAAGAGATCGCCAGACCGCACGTCTCCTCTTATCTTCTTTTTGCTTTCATTCCGCCTGCCGCCTACGTTGAACGAGTCAAATTGACCGCTCTGCTATGCCGCGCGGGCGGCGGAACCCGGACCAGCCGCCGCAGGCTGAGGCGCGACGCACCGTGGCCGAACAGAAGGAGAAAAAGGTACAGCTGGCATTGCAGTACGCGTACGAACTCGATCCTACCAAACCCAAGTTCCACAAGGCGGCCAAGGAGTTGGGGCGTGACGTACGCCACCCTCCTTCGTCGCACGAGGGGCATCCAGTCCTCTCTGTACCAGCATGGTCCTGGTGCGCTGCTCACTGATACGGACGAGCGTGGGTTGGTGGAGTGGGTGCGGGCGTCGGACCATCCCACGCAAGAGTCTTTGTTGATGACTGTGATTGAAGGGGCCAACGATCTCCTGGCTGCGCGCAAATCCAACAAGAAAGTTGGGTACCAGTGGGCCCGGCGGTTCATGAAGCGGCACGGACTGAAGAAAACCGACTCGCCAGACTGGAGCGACGCACGAAGCGCCGTGCCCTCTCCCACCTGACCCTCCCCGGCACCCCTCCCTAGCACCCCCTACTATTTCCCACCTGTTTCCCACGCAGTGACGCAGCACCCCCTTCTTCCAGCCGACATGCCAGCCGACACGTCAGCCGACACACCGCTCAAAATGGATGACACGGGCTTCCGAAAGTTTGCCATGTCCTACATTCTCCGGTAAAAGGGTAAACAGACGGGAGGCTTCCAAAAAACCACCATGCTTCCATGCTTCCATGCTTCCATGCTTCCATGCTTCCATGCTTCCATGCTTCCATGCTTCCATGCTTCATCACGGGTGAAGGCACTGGAGTGTTTAGCCTCTGGCCGGGCCACCATCCCCCAAACCGAACCCAAGCACCTTGAAGAAGGAACGAGCGTGGCGACCTGAACTGGCGCATCTTCCCCAGTCGAACGTCTCAGGTTGGAGGGGGCGTTCTTTACCACATCACTGGGCTTGCAAGCACACTCTGTGCGGCTGCGACGGCCATTCAATCTTCACCCCGGCTTGGATGCCAGCCGAGGCACCAACAGGGGTGCTACAATTGTCGATGTGGATGACCACAGTTGATTGTGGATTGTGGATTGTGGACTGTTGATTGTTGATTGTGATTCGTGGCCGCCGCACGGACTAGACAAGGACCGAACGAGCGCGACTGGTAAATAAGCGCATCACCTCTCCTCTCTGCCAGTTCAAGGGACAGACAGGCGCAGGGTACTGTGCCGATCCAAGTCAAGTGTCCCCTCCTTCCCCCCCTTGTAAATCCGAGCACTCCTTGCCTTCATCGGCCCCACGCCTTCGCACAACAATTATGGAGACAAGCCCGAGACGGGGCAAAAGAAAAGTGATGTTGATATCCATCAGGTGCGGGAGATGAAGGGAGGGGAAACAGCGGAACCAGGCTGGGTCGAACCACGTGGGACCCAACTGGGACACAAAAGATGCACATTGCGGCAGGAGGACGGAAGACGGAAGACGGAAGACGGAAGACGGAAGACGGAAGACAAAAGCGGACAGTGGGGGGAGCGAGCGAGCACGTGAGCAGGAATTCGTCAAAGGAGCAGTGGGGGGGGACCTATGGACCCTCGCAAGAGGATAAAACAATCAAAGGGAATACGAGCATGAGGATGGGGGCAGGCGAATGAAGATAGATGGGGTAAGTGAAATCGGGTGGGCGAACCGAAGGAGAAAAGGGACTAGTGGCGAGGCACATACCCCCCTGCGGCGGCGGCGGCGCAGCGGGACGGCGCCGAGGATGGGCGTGACGAGCGGATGGGCCATGTTGTAGTACCCGTACGGCGGCGGGGTACCATCCAGTCGGGACGGTGGTATGCGGTTGCGCTCCGCGCGCTGCCGGCTGGTGCGAGCTGCGTCGGGGGTGGGGGCTCGGGGAAGAGGAGCCTTTTTCCCCTTCCGCGGAAGCGATGGTGAGGACACCTCGTCGGGGGAAAAGAAAGGTAGGTGGCCGCCTCTGTGCGCCGGCGTCGAGGGTGCAGAGGTCCGACCGGATTGGGGTAGCATCGCCAACGACGACACGTCGGTGTGAGAGACCGAGGTACGGGGGAGCGTAGAGTACGGTCCTTGGTGGGCGGGAGACTTGAGATGGTGATCCTCATGGTGCGCGTGGGAGGAGAGGTGGCAGATGGTAACGTCTTCTCGCGCGAGGCGCCGGCATTGAAACTGACGAACGTGCGATTCGCATCCCTTCGCCTGCTGAAAAGCTTCGGCCCGCCGCGGCGGCTGGTCTGAGAGACGCCCGATGGGCATTTGGGTTCTCCCGAGCCGGCCGGCTGGCGGCACCGGGAATTGGGCCAGGGCTGGGTGCACGACGAGTGCGGCTGGATGCGCGGCTAAGGGACTGGCGGGGGGTTCTCCACTCGTCCAGGTCGTCGGAAGAGCGCGAGGCCAGGAGAGGAGAAGGTGAGGAGCTTCGGCTGGTGGGGTTGGTAGAAGTGGGTCCGGCGGGACGAAGACTTTGTCTACGTTGAGGCGCAGGTTGGTCGACGGTCAAGTGGTGGGCAGATTGGTGCAGTAGGTTGGCTTGGAGCGCTTGCAACTTGTGCTCCAACGCGACGCCTTCCGGTGTGGAGGGGTCGGGCAACTTACTGCCCACTGAGCCCGTTGAAGCACTGAACCTTGCCGCTTATGTCCACTTTCGACGGCAGTTGGCGCGCTCGCGCGAAATCGCGCGCGGTGGAGCACGGGAAGACGAGCGCGAAGAGGGACGGGAAGGAGGGCGCGAGTGCGGAGCATTGCTCGGTGAAAGCTCCCCAGGACCAAGGAACTGGCTTGAACGACGATGGGGGTAATTTGTTGTGGCCGTGCGCCCGTTTGGGTCTCTGGCGATTCGGGTGAGTCTACCGGGTTGAGGGCACCCCGAGTCGCGAGGAACGGCGACGGATGCCGGTGGCTTGCTGGAACCTGCCCCCGCCGAACCAGCGTTGGAGATGCACCCGCGTCGCCGACCAGAAGAAGCCGGGTTGAAGGAGACGTCATGGTGCCCACCGATGGACTTGTGGTGGGGGTTGCCGCTGCCTTCTTTGCTTGACTCCGTGCGGCCAGGCAGCAGCGGCAGGCAGCAGCGTACCCCCCCACGGGGGGGAGGCGGGGAAGGAGGAACAGAGGAAGACTGGGCTTCCAAAGTGTCAGGCCTAATCCCTAGACCATGCAGCGACCGAAGATTGACTAGGAGGCAACTGGTATCACGGGAATTGTGGGTCCCTTGCGTCGGGTGTGGGTGGGAATGGCCGCTCCTGCTCCAGGGTGCTGGGCGACGTTGGGCCAACTTCAATTGCAATCGCTCGGCTTCACGGCCGCCTGAGCCTTGGTGTATTCGCGCGACACTTGTTCGGCAGGAGTGAGGTCGGCTGGGCGGGGGCGGGTGGTGCGAAGTGGTGGCGCCAGGACGCCACTCTCGTTGCCGTACGGCTTTGCGGAGCCGGGTAGTGATCGCTTTGGGTACCTCGGGGACAGGACATGAGCCAGGCAGCCACACGACGAGAGAACGAAACGGGACTGTGGCCGGAGGATAGGCTGTGGGGCGACAGCAGGGACTGAACCGTCGGGCAAGATGTGGACCCCCCCCCAAACTAGGGCGATAGGGAAGGTAGACAGACATGCGCTCGGCAAAGCTAGGTCTCGCCGCCCAACGTTGAAGCGCTCTGTTCGTTCCGTCGCTTCGGCATCGACCGGAGCTGCGAGTGGGCTTCTGGCGTTGCTCTCTCCCTGCACCGCTTCGGCAACCAACGGGACGGTATCAGTTCGGATCCGTACGTCTGAACCAACCCAATTCAACATCGTGCGCCCGCGAGAGCGGGCGTATAAGACGTTGCATCACTCTTTTCCTCGCCAATGCCACCCCCAGACAGCGCGTTGAAGAAGGGTTGACTCGTGGCCTTGGAGAAGCACGGCGCTTCATCGAGCGTGGGTAGACAAGCGCCGCCGTGCTCGGCACAACGACCACCCCAGCCCCTTGAGCTGTCTTGGCCAACGGTGCTCCTATGGCCGATACAGCTTCGGACGATGCAGTGCGAGACAACGTTCCAGGCAAGGCACTCTTCCGAGTGAGCGGGGTGGTCGGCTGAGAGCGCTTGCCACCCCCCAAACTGGAGCGAAGGACCCCTCAAAAGCGTTGGTTGACAGAACAGCATTGGCAAGGGACGGGTGAACCTTGAGCAAAGTGCAGTTGTACAGTGCTCGTTTTGACGGTGTGCTGAGCCCCGTCAGCGTCGGGGAGGCCTGGACAGGCATCAACGGGTTGTGTCCAGCCCCACTCCTGTCCCTCCAAGACCAGGGAGAGAGGGCACGCCCAGCGGGGAGACGCCAATGGCGAAGGCGGCATTGATGCAGCTCGCATCGCTTGTTCTTCATTCTCGCCACCATAATCGTCTTCACTCACGTCCGAGTCCGAACTCGACTGGTTCTGGTCGGCCAAGGACCAAAGAGAGCGAGATTGGTAGAACTTCTCATCCGCTGATGCAGCGCCCGTTTCTCTTCGGATTCTTTCTGTGCTTGGCGCTCCATTTCACAGCTTCTTCGGGACGAAGACATCGAGTTCCTCCCGGGCCAAGAGTGCGGATCGGAGGCCGGAGATCCAAAGCGAAGTGGAGGTGGTGGGGAGAGAATCGAACAAGTTGAGCCCTCCATCCGGGTGACGGTCCGCGCGACTTGTAATGCTGCGTTGAGCCAGAGGACTGGATGGGCTGCCCCAATCGAGCGAGGCGAGGCGGCGGACCACGGGAAGAAGGAACGGTGGTGCTGGTATTGGGGAACAGGTTAAGCTGCGCTGGATGCGGACTTGAATTGGGATCGTCTTGGTCGCCAGCGGCCTCGCCATCGGGCAAGTCGGACTCGCCAAAACTGAGGCCTAGGACCGCCTGGAGCAGGTCCGAATCCTGGAACAAATCTGTCTCCCCGGCCTGTGGGGGGCAAAACATGGTCAGTTTGTTGTACGTGACGACGAGAGGGCGGGGAAACGTACTGCTTGAGCACCATCGTCCTCCTCCTGAGGGGTGATGGGGCGCGGAGGGGCAGTGAGAAGATCGAGTTGACGCGAAAGACGCTTGGCTGCGCGCCGGCACGGTCGTTGGCGGAGCTCATGGCGCTGAGGCGCTTGTACCGATTGGGAGCCGCGCGTGCTGCGGCAGGTGGGGAGCGCTGGCGGGGTGGTGCTGGGAGACATGTAGATGCGAGGGGGGAACAACGGAGGAGGCATGGTAGAACTACGAGGGGCGGTACTGAGGTTGAGTGGGGGAGGAGTGGAGGAGCGGAGGATGCGGGAGCGGGAGCGGGAGCGGGAGTGGCGAGAGAGGCAGCAGGACGGTCGTCGGCGCTATCGCGCCTGCGGGCGGGGCGGCGGAGGCCGAGAGCGGCAAGACGGGAGGGACGTGGTTTGTTGTGGGGCGGAGAAACGGAGGCAGAGACGGAGGCTAAGGCTTCGGCCGCCGATGACCCAGACCGCCTGACGAGCAGAGGGGGCGGCGGAGACGCTTGAAGGCTCGTCGGAGCGGCGCAGAAAACGGGCGCCAAGGCCCATGCCGGGCAAAAGAAAGGAAACGGAGAGGGGCTGAGGTGGTGGAGCCCACCAAGAAGAGCAGCTAGAGGGGCAGAGCGGAGCAAAGCAAGCAGAGCAGACGCGGAAACAGAAACCAAAGGGACGCACCAGCCGCAGCAGCACGCAGCCCTTGCCCTGAGCCCCGCAGGGCCAGGCCTCAGCCGCAGCGCTTAGAAGCTTGGCTTCAAGCTTCAAGTTGAAGCTTAGCGGTGGAGCCTTTGAGCCGCACCCAACCTGCTACGGAGTGCGAAGCTCAGCTTGATTATTGTCGGGCGTCGCAAGGCACAGCGCGCTGGTGCGCTTGACCTGGCCTGCGCCCTCGGTCTTAGGTCTGCAGCTGCAGCCACAGGGGGGCCACACGGGATGCTGGTGGTGGTCCAGGCTGCGCTGGAGCAAGACACCCGCACCCGGGCCCAGTGCCCACAACCAATGCCACACACTGTGCCCCTGCCCGGGCTGCTCCACTGCGCTGCCCCATGCCCCAATGCAGAACACAAACCCTATCACAGCGCCACAGCCCCCCCTGCCCTTGTGCCTTGCAGGTCAGCCAGCACTCGGCGCAGCGGAGGACAATCATTAATCATGCATCATGAATCAGCACATCCGTAGTGCTTAAGCGCAGCACTTAGTCAGCCTGGTCGTACTTTAAATAGCTGCACGCACACGCCCAGGAGGTGCCTGTGCGGCTCAGCTACTGTGGCGAAACGCGTGACAAGTGAATAGTCACTAGTCACCGGTCACCAGTCACGGGCGCCACACTGCTGCCGTTCCGCCACGTCCACACTGTAGGTAGGCGCGCACGCGATCAGTAATCACTCGGTGCTCTGCAGCCGCGCAGGCCTCACGCGCACTCACCCACACTCGCGCTTCACGTGCCCACGCCACATGTGATATGCTGCACGTCCGCTTCACATGCACACGTCCCCTGCATCACTGGCATCACCAAGCGCCAATGCGAGCGCCGCATCACCGGCCATGCATCACACACACGCGCCACTGATTACCTCCATCGCACCCAGCATTTCGGTCGGGCCTGTCCAGCCACTCTCTGCCACTGCCTGTTGATGCCATTCCCCCAAGGCCCCATCCATCATGCGCATCATCGCCCCGACAGGTGGTCCCTATGCAAAGGCAACCGGCCCCCTGGTACACGGTCGGATGCTGCAACAAGGAGAAAAAAGGATAGACGCCCATGTCGGGTCGAACGACGCAGGGTCGAACCTGCAACCTCCTGATTACAACCAATCGTAGTCAGACGCGCTACCATTGCGCCAGCCGTCCTGAATGTGGGGCTAGCCATTTGGTCGGGTCCCCAACTAAGGTGGAGAAGGTGGACAGGTGGGCAAGACTAATGCCCATGCCCCCAGTAATCATTTGAAGAATCTTGGGAATCAGGCTGCCCACCAAGACGAGCGCGATTCGAGTTGTCTGCGGGGCTGCGAACGTCTCAAGTTGGATGAGAGCCTCTGTTCGCTCACATGCGTCGCATTGATTTAGACTTGAGCTCGAGCCAAGGGTCGGAGAATGGAGGTGACCAGAAGCAGAGACGGCAGTTTGAGACCCACCAACGGCATCTTGCTGCCTATTTCCCTCTCCACCTTGGCCAGGATGGGCAGAGCCAGCAAACCAAGCTCCGTCATTCTCCGTCTCGAAGGGAGTGAACCGTGTCTAGGAGTCCAGACGACTTGCCCTTAGAACCAGCCAACAGATGACGAGGCACCTCAGCTCCCACCCCAGCATCTGGCCCTGGCGAGTCCGTCACGTCCTCCAGCGCGTGCATCGCCACAAACAGGAACGTCCCCCCGGAGAAGGTCAAAGTGGCACCAATGCCTACTTGGTGAATTGCTGCGGGCCAAGAAAGAAGGGTCGCAGTGGCAGTTGTAGTGTCGGTAGCAAGAGGAACGGCCGCTGCGTGATCAAGGGAGAGAAGGCTTGAAGCGCAAGGTACACCACTAGCACCCACTGGCGTGCACATGCTAAACAAGGCCAGCGCCTTGACAATGTCACCCCTGTTCACCCGCGCGCCATCAGGACCGAACACAGACCAAACGACGCTTTGTGGATGAGAATGGCGCCAAACACAATCCAGCGCAGCTGCCATCGACGACGAGGCCGACGCACCCATCGCAATCCCATCTGCCAACGCATGGATCATCAACCCGACATGGAGGCCAAGCTGCCTTGAGACCGGTACTGGCCTCAAGAGGCGGCACAAGTGTCGACAAGCGGTGCGAGTGACCAATCATCACACTCGTCTCTGCTGGACACGTAACAAGATCACGGTGGTGATGAAGGCAGGGGTCGTAGTGAGCATGGGTCAAGTGTGGAGTGCGGGGCGAGCCATCAGATTGATAGGAGTGTCCCAAACTCGCTTGCGATTGGGTCGAACGAGGCTTTTGGGAGGAGTTGCGGCCTACCAGAGTGCGATGGGGAGCCAAAGTGGCCATCCCTGTCTTGGCCGAGGGAGAAGGGGTGTATCGCAAAAACTTTCGCCCTGGTGTCGGTGAGGGTGCTGCGAAAGGAGCGGGCAATTGTCACTGGTACCTCCTGTAGCGACGTGCTGTGGTATGGGGCGGGAGGGGACCCTGCTAGGTGTGGCTCCTCATCGTCCGCATCCATGGAGGGGTGGAATGGTGAGGATGGTGAGTGTGGTGATGATGCAGGATATGATCCGAGTCGGCACGGGAGGATATTTGTTCAAGACTGACAAAACAAGAATGGGGTTTAGCAGCAAAAGGGGCGCAAGGATCATCACCTACACAAACATCAGGAAGAAGCCCAGCAGCAGCATACAGCCAATCACCGTCTCTCCGTCGGTCAAGAAGCGCCAGAGCGGGGTGGTGCGTCCGAGTTCGGAGGGGTGGCTGGTGGAAGATGGCGCAGGGAATCGGAAGCACGTATGACAGTGGTGACGCCCTCGGGAATTACAATGGTGAATGCGGCGCCGAGCAGGAGACCAGAGCCGATGAGCTCGACGTAGCGCAGCTTGGCGCGGCCCAGCGGAGGGCGAGCGGAGGGAGCCAAAGGCCAGCGTGCCGACGCCCATGGCGCCGACGACGAGCAGAAGCTGGAGGAAGGGGCCCATGGCTGCGAAGTGCAATGGTGGCGGAGGGGGCTGCCGCGCGACGGCGATGAGAGGGCGAGACGAACGAGAGGGGTGGGATGGGGTCAGTGCTGCCGACTGTCTGTGCGCTGGGCGATAGATGGGGGGAAATTGAAACTACGATCCCGATGGGGAGATCAGCAGTGCGAGTGAGGCTGATGCATGATGCTGATGGCTGATGCTGACGCGAGAGGTGCGGTTGTGCTAGGATAATATACCCCGCTGCCGCTGTTGGCCGCCTCCCGGGTGGCAAAAGCGCACCGCAATCGGACCAAAACGGGCGGGGCAAGCCGGGGGCGAGACTGGTGTGGTGCGTGCTGTTCTTGACGTCGTCTTGCACCGACCCATGCATGCGTCCGCTAGGCGGCCGCTGTGCCGACCCCTACTAGCGCCTGCACCTTGTAAGACAGCGGGGGGCCTCGGGGCGGCGGCTTGCCGGCGATGCCAAGAGCATCCTCGAGCAGGCAGCAAGAGGAGCCGCCGGCAGCAGGGTGCTGGCTGCACCGCCCCTGTGGCTGCGTGCGGGTGTGCTGAGGCTGCTGAGGCGCTGAGGCGCTGAGGCGCTAAGGCGCCTGAGGCGCTGAGGGCGTGATGCGCGTTGAAGGCAGCCATCAGGCCAGGTCCAGGCCCAGCTGAGCCGCTGGGCAATAGGACTAAAAGAGCAGGCGCTGGCTCGAAGCGAAGACCGTCTCGCTCGCCTCTTTGCGCCCTTCTACCCCTCCCACCTCGTCCTCCCTTCAGATCACCATCGTCAACATGGAGAACACACCCGGCGGCATCAAGATTTTTGCTGGCTCCTCCCACCCGAGCTGGCTGCCCTGGTTGCCCGCCGTCTGGGGTTGCCCCAGGCCACTGCGATCGTGCGCGCAACGAGGCTGGCGAGTCGGTGGTCCGCATTGGCGAGAGTGTGCGCGGGCACGACGTCTACATTCTCAACACATCCTGCATCACTCCTACCGCCGCCCCCACTACGAGTGGCAACTACTTTACCTCGCCCAACACCTCGCTCATGGAGATGCTCATCATGATCCATGCGTGCAAGATCGCCTCGGCCAAGCGCGTGACTGCGATCATCCCGCACTTTTACTATGCCCGCCAGGACAAGAAGGACAAGTCTCGTGCCCCGATCAGCGCCAAGTTGGTGGCCAACATGCTCGAAAAGGCTGGCTGTGACCATGTGATCACGATGGACTTGCACGCGTCCCAGATTCAAGGTTCTTCAATGTGCCCGTTGACAACCTCTATGCCGAGCCAGCGACGCTGCAGTACATTCGGGAGAAGGAAGATCTGGACGAGGTGGTGGTTGTTTCGCCCGATGCGGGCGGTGCGAAACGAGCAACGTCGATTGCCGACCACCTGAACGTGGACTTTGCCTTGTTCCACAAGGAACGGAAGCGTGCCAATGAGGTGTCCCGCATGGTGCTCGTTGGCGATGTGCGAGGAAAGGTTGCGTCCTGGTCGACGACATGGCCGACACGTGCGGCACACTCGATTTGGCCGCTCACAAGCTGACGGAAATGGCGCCAAGCGTGTGCTGGCAATTGTCACCCACGGAGTCCTCTCTGCCCCGCCCTGGAGCGGATCGACAAGTCGTCCTTGGAAAATTGGTCGTGACCAATACGCTGCCTCAGACCCGCAACCTCCTAGCTTGTTCCAAGCTGAGGAAATTGACATTTCCACCCTCTTGGCCGAGACCATCCGCCGTTCGTACTATGGGGAATCAGTGTCGGTCTTGTTCAATGAGGTGCCGTATGGCGCTCGCAGCCGTATCGCTCGCGGGAGGTGCTTGTGCGCGAGGCGTCCCAACGGGCCGCCCAAGAAGCTAAGCTACAACACAAACTGATGCACATGCCTCCTCCGCCTCCTCCATTTCGGAAGCTTATGTGGCAGCAGGCGAGAAGACTGCGTTGTCCAAAAAGGCGTCGCCATCCCTCCTTAACGTCATCGTTGAAGCGCAGCGATGCCCCCGTCCCAGCTCAGGCCCCTTGTCCCCCCACCTTCTCCCCGTCCCCCTGCGTCAAGAATCGCATAGCTAGCCGGCGGCCTTGTCCCGTTGGGACAAGTGCCCCAGTTAGCTCCTCTATTTGGACGGGCCAGGTGGGGTTGGGCGTTCCCCGCGCTTGGCCTCCTCTTGTCCGACAAGTCTCTGAGTCTCCCTGGACCTCAAACTTCCCCTCCCCCTCGTCCTTCCCGAAACGGGTCCGCGCAGGCTCACTTTGCTGCCTCCCCAGCCCGCCCGAATCAATAGATTCGGATGCCCCATACACCTCATCACTTCCCACCACAACTGCCAACGTTCCTCAGTACGGTGCCATCTGGACCCCTTGATATATCACGATCGTCCCCGACTACCCGCATGTGCTCTTTCTTTACTCACTGCTTTTCGACTGTTCCCTGCCCCCCCTTCCTTTCCCTTCCCTTTGCGTCGTAGGTTGGACCTTAGCTTTTGTGTTTGATCGGTGGATGACTAGGATCTTGCCACTTGGTATATGATACGGCATCGCCCTTTTGGACCCCTTTGGAACCCTAAGCCCGAGCGACGGATCTTGCGTGTGACATGACACGTGGTGACCCAGTCAACTATCTCGAACCCCCCCCTTACCGTCTTCATGGTTGCAACCGGCGCGAGGGAGAGAAAGCGAATGGCTGACTCGAACGTTAATCGTCACCCAACAAAAAAGCGAGAGTATAGGCCCGCGGTCGGCAAGTCAGCGACAGCAAGAAGGGAAAGGGGCGTCCCATTTCAGTTAGAAATTGAAGGGACATCTGGCTGAGAGAGTAGGATACGAGGGGAAACGAAGAGTAAGTGCTATACTGTCATGCGCAAGCCTACCAGAGGTTATGCGCAGTTCCAACAGAGAAGGTGCGACCCAATGACGATTTTAGATTCAAGGATCGGGGGATGGGGTTGAAAAAAAAGGTGGGGGGGGGGGTGAAAGGGTACAAGTCAGACAGAAAAGAGGCAGGCCCAATGAGGTAGAGAGTTTTGCGCAAATGACGCAAGGATGAGAAGAAAAGGGGGAGGGGGAGGGGGGGGGGTTAACCAAGAGGGTCGAGGGTGAGAGTGCGACTTCAAGCGCCACGTTTTTGCCTCTGCTCCTGAGCGCGGGCATCCCGTACACGCGAGATGAGCGTTTGCAGCGTTGATAACCACTTGATTTCCTCCTCCTCTGAGGGAGCGCACACAGAAGCAAAGTCCTCTTGGGGGTGATGACCCGGAAACAATTTTCTTGTCGTTTCTTGTTTCCCGCCCCAATCGCACTGGCCGCGCCTTGGCTGATGCCATTCATGATCGACGACCTGCGTTCCAGGAAGCCCAAGGTGGAATGGGGTGTGGTCGGAGTGTACTCCTCCGTCTGATCGGGGGCAAAGCTGGAAGGGGAGCCGAAGCTGGACGAGAGCGCGTTGGGGGACCCAATTGCTTCCCGGCGATGTGGGTGGGTCAAGGAAGAAATGGACAAGGACCCCCCACCCGAGCCACTCGGCCCAGCACCCGACGAAGGTTCGTACTCAATCGCATCTACCATATCTCCCACCGTCAAACGACGATTGGTGCGTGTGTCCATATGGCTGCCAGCCCACAAAAGTTGGGAGGAGGTAAGGACAAACCAGCGCTTGCGCCAGACTTTCCGCCTTGCACTTTGCTTCAGCAAGTACCCTTGCAGTAACACCCGCGCTGGGTCTCGCAGAAAACGCCGCGTTGGCCTCTGCACTGCAACAGGGGGGGGCGAGGCGGGGGGAAGCTCACTCGAACCAGGTTCGGCCGCACGAGGAGCACCACGGGGAAGGGCAGAGCATGGGTAGGGTGCACTTCGTCTTCGTTCCAGTCATCCTCAGACGATGACAAGACGGCAGGAGCAGCGGTGAGGGGCGGGTTGGGAGCTAAAGATCGCCCATGGGAGCAAAGCGCGTTGCTGATCCCACATCAGGGGAGGCATGACGTGACCAAGGTAGCCAACCGCTGGCTTCACTGTCCGACGTGACAGGAGATCGAGCGAGGGCAAAATTGGTCGAGGTAGGGGGCGGGGCCCGCAGGGGTTGTGTCCTGGCAGGCATGGGTTGCGGCACATCGGCATTGCCCGGAGAGCTGGGTAGACGAGGGGCACTCGGTATGGCTGCTGGTACAGCGGACGCGGTAGCGTGGGTTAGATCATCGTAAACGTCGTAGTCAAACCCATCGTCAGTCGATTGCTCGACCATGGCGCGCCTGACTTGGTCGAGTTTGGTGACCCAGTCCAGCATGTCGGCCTCGCTGGCAGCCTTGATATAGAAGGTGCGCTTGGGAGTGACGATGCCAAACCGTTCTGGTTGCGCTTGAGATCGACAGCGGTAACGCTGTGCACATCGGCCATGTCGATCAGGCGGAGGAGCTGGTACTCCTTGTCGTTCTTGTAGTACGCCAAGCGGGAGGAGCGAAGGACGAACCAGCGCTTTTTCCATGTCTTGCGCTTCTCTCCCTTTTTGTACAGGTAGCCAGCCTTGACGGTCGTCTCGTGCTGGAGATCGGCGCCGGGAGGGAGGACTGGTGCTGGGAGCAGCGGGCGGGGGTCGTCGTCCTCGTCGTCCTCTTCGTCGTCGAGTCGACGGGGGCGGAGAGAGGAAGAAACGGGGGGGAAGGTGGCGGTTGAGGCTGGTGTGGCGGAGGTGGACGCACCACGGCAGGGGGTGCGGAGGCCGAGGCGGATGCAGAGGGCGGAAGCGGTGGGGACGGCGGGCGGGCGCGGACGCTTGGGCGGAGGCTGATGCGGATGCGGACGTGGATGGGCGACGGACGCCTGGCGCGGGCGCTGGGCCAGGGCCAAGCGACAGGGCACCGAAGCTGGCGACGGGGGCAGCCGTGGCACCATGGGGGGGCAAGAGCAGGCGGGAGGGTGGTGGGGGTCGGGTGCTGGCGGGGCGCGGCGGCGGCGAGCAAAGAAAGACAGGCGACGGCCCAAGGCGTGCCGCAGCGCTGCCCGCAGGCACGCCGACGCCAGCCGACGCCCCCGCCTACCATCTGCCCGCTGCCACCCCGCGCTGACGTCAGCACACCCTCCCGCCAGCGCCTGCTGCCCCTGGCCAGCACAGGCGGCATGCCGGCAGACAGGGGCCACCGCCAGCCGCACCGCGCACCCGAGCACTCTCCCCAGCAGCGCCTGTCGCCTCTGCACCTACAGTGCCAGGAGGGGGGCGCCGCAACCCTAGCCTCCGAGCCCTCACCGGTCACCTCACCGGTCCACCTCGCCCGTATTTGATGCGATCGTCTGATCAGCCAAGCAGCGAATCATCGAACCATCCAATCCTCGCAGCCGAAGCGTGCTTGGTGGCCGCAGCAGCACCGCCAGCACCTTGGCGTTGCACCGACTCACGCGGCAACGCACGCTCGTATTGGCTAGCGGATCCTGGCCGCCCGGCCCTCCCACTCAGACCCTCCGGCCTCAGATCTTCAGGCCATACCTCAGCACCTCAGGCGCGCTCAACGTCTGAACCCACTATGCTCTCCCATCTCATCGCCGACTGGAATTGCATTCAAGCATAGGGAAGCACGCACACACGCTCCTGCTCCACACCGACAGCCGACTGCCAATCATTAATCAGCAGACGAGGACAGCCCTTATTGCTAAGGACAAGCCACAGCACAAGACGCAGCGTCATGGCGTAGCCCACAGCTAGCTCGCTGGGGGAAACGGGGCAGGAGCCGGGTCGACGGACGACTGTTTCCATCCTCTGTTCGCGCTCAGCGAATCCACCACGATTGCACAAACCCACCGAATCCAAGCAGGCCCACCAGCCAGAAGCCCAGGTGGAAGTTGAACGGCCAGGATGGGCTTCCGGCCCTCCCTCGATCGACATGCCCCATACGATGCCACCGACCAGCGGTCCAATGAACCGCGCCGCCGAGGACACCGTCTGGGCCAGCCCATGGCTAACGGCACCAGATGGGGCGGGGTAAGCGCATCATCAAGATCGACACTGCCGTGCGCGCAAATGTTGGCCAAGTAGCGCATCCCCGACAAAAACACCATTGCCGCCATCACCCCATCCTCCGTCCAGGGGTGCAGGAAGGCGCGCAGGACCGGGAAGAGAGTGTAGGTGGGCAGATAGAGCACAAGGCCCAGGCGAAGCATACCAAGGTGAGTGAGACGTCCATGGGGCGGCCCCAGCCAAGGATAGAGATAGAACTGGAAGCCTAGCTGGCAGAAAGCCATAAATGCGATCAGTTCAGCGTAATGCGCCGCTGTCATGCCCAGGCCTCCATTCTCCACCGGCGCGACCAAGAAAGAGAGGAAGACTTGGTCAAAGGTGGACGAATGGAATCCGACCACTCCGTAGTGGACAATCGTATACAGCGGCAACACCGCAAACAAGGACATGCCCACACCACCACTTGCATTCCCAGTGCTTTCCGCAGAGGGGACCGCCCCTCCCCGATCGTACCATACTTGCTTCCGCGTTCCGGATCCCGGCCAACCCCCGCGGGTCTCCGTTCGGGCGAAACTAATCCCACTATCCCCGCAATGCCGGTGCTTGGCCCCGGTCATCAACGGGAGGAACACTGATACCCGACCGGCCAGCAAAAGAAGGTGTTCGATACTGGGACCAAGGTCGATCCAGGCCCGAGAAACGATAGATGCTTGGGATCCGTGCTGCGCTCAAGGTACTTTGTCGGCGGTTGCGGAACATACTCCCATGCCGGGCTGTGCGCCCATCATGCTACTTCCAGGGTCCTCCGAAGGGGCGATCATCGATGTCAAGTTGCTGGGCCTACGGGGGGCAAAGCTGCCCCCCCGGGCAAGAGAAGCGCAGTTTCCTCCCCCGCGGGGTTGTCGTGTTCCGAATCGGCCCCGGTGGACGAGTTGGGACGACCCGACCCCTGCCTTCGTCCAGTGCAGATTCCTCATCCTCGTCATCCAAGAATACATCATCCATCGCTTCCTCTCCGTTAATGGCGGATGCCACCCAGAGATCTGAAAGCGTATGGACGCCATCGTCGTTGGCCAAAACAAAGCGTTGAACAAAATAACCTCGGAGGACGGGCGATCTGCCCCACCGCCGCTGATCCACTCCTCGGCCCCTTTCTCATCTCCGCCAACAGCCTGGGAAGCGGGACGGTAACTCATTGATCCACCAAAAGCAGAGGTGATGGCCTGACGACGCAAATTAGAGCGAGACATGATCGAGCCCCGGTGGCCGGGATAGAAACCATGACTGGCATAGCTTGTGCTCGACAGCCCTCTGGGGCGGGAGGGTTGATGGGTAATGGTGACAACCGTGCCCTCGCTTGGGGCGTAGCTGCCACGACGGGACAAGGCACCCTCAGTGTCTCCAGTAGGCTCGACTTCTTCACCCTCCTCTCCGGCAACAATGGCGGGAGGGAAAACCTCTCCCCGCACCCCCCCGTTGGGGCCAGTGAACACCGCAAGCGCTGCCCCGGCCAAGGAACAGACAGCAGATGCGAGGCAAGGAAAAATAAGGGTAGGCCTTGAGAAGGGGGATCCCGCCAAACAAAAAGGGATATTTTTGCACTGGGTGCTCGAGTAGGCCACCCAAGATGGGACTGGTGAATATAGTCAGACACAACGTTCGTCAGTCATCCTCAAATGGTCGTGCTAACGAGATGTCAAGCTTCAAGATACTTACCCGACGATCCCCCCCATGCCCCACCAGAAGCCAAGGACTGCAAATGCTTGGGCTTCATTCGCCGGTACGGTCAAGTCACTGATTACGATTGTACCTGTCAGAGCGATAACAGAACGGCGAAAAGAGTGAGGTACGTACCGAACAGCCCCCTTGGCTACACCAACAGCCCCATTAAAAAAACCCTGGATGAGCCTCATGGACAAGGCGAAGCCCAAAGTGGGGGAAACACCATAAAGCACTACACTTATCGTCGAGCCTAGTGCCGAGGTAAATAGGACAATACGGCGACCGTATCGATCGGCCAGGGCAGACCAGAGGAGGGAGGTAAGAAATTGGGAAAAGAAAAATCCCGCAGCGATAACACCAGCCCAAGTGGCCGCCGAGGCATCGTCCATCTCCGGTTCGATATCGTGAATCATACTAAACAAAAAGGACCCGCCACTCCAGAGATAAGAAACTCGCCAAAGACAATGCAGTTGACCACAGCAAACGGGATCCAGGGAATGGGGGGACGCCGGGTTCGGGCTTGACCTCTGCAATCAGAGGGGGACAAAGGGCTCCGGCGCCTCACTCGCACCCCGCGAGGCAGAACGGCTTGGAGGGTGGCGGAGACTGGTGCGGCCACTGCGGCTGCGGGAAAGGGTGGGTGCGTGAAGCGAGGCGAGCCCGTAGCAGAGCTGAGCGGCCTGCCACGCGCACTCTGCCCCGACTACGGGCGTGAGCGATGCAAGGCGCTGATCCGTATCAGCATCACTGGTGCCCGCTGAAGGCCTGCAATCCTGGCTACTGTCTGGGAGGTTGCTGGTAGCCGATGGCCGACGCAAGTCGGAGGAGAGCAAGGATGGGCCCGAGACGGTGTGCCCCGCGGGGCATAGCGTCAGCGTCGGGCGCCATAGGAGCTGGAAGCAAGGCGGAGGGTGGACGCGAGCAGGTGGTGGTGGGGGAGCTCAAGGGAACAACAGCAGTCTTACCTCGTCTTATGACCGTGTCAATATGCTGCCAAGGTTCGATAGTAGACCCGCGGTGAATGGCCCAGGTTCCTGAGACTCGCGCTGTGCAGGAATGCGCGCTGCTGGAGCTACATCGGCACAGAGGCAGCGTATTGTCCCAACACGATCAACACCCAGCGGCGCCATGTTTTTGCCGAAGGCTGGCGCGCGCTGAACGCTTGCAAGTCGCACTGGCGGCAGCCAGCAGTGCGCGATCGATCCTCAATGGAGGATCGCATTTTTCCCGGGGGACCAGGGTGGATCCCATCCAAGGACTCCTAGTCCCAAGCACTAACTAGCCCTGATGCTGAAGTCACTAGTCACAATCGCGGGTAATTGTCACACATGTCACATGCGCCCGCACGCGTCCTGTTGCTGGCCGATACGCAGCAACTGGCCAGCGGCCATTGCCTGAAATATTTCGTGTCACATGTCATCTCCCTGGGTGTCCATGTCATCACACTTTGCCGCGTCGCCTAGTAGGTTCTGCAATCGCCCCCGCCCTCGCGACCACCTCCAATACCTTCAGTTGCCAGCTTCTCCACTTCAAGTTCCATTCTCCATCTCATGTCCATCCTGCACGGAGTGGGACACACCCGTACAATTCTACACCCGATTCTAGGCCTGTGTACGGCAACTATCGAGCCTACTACCTCAAGCGCAATCTCGGACCTCATGCCGCGCAGCAGGACCCCCGCCTGCATAGTCTGTTTGCCTTCCTTGCCGGCCCAGACCCCCCACCTATCCGACGCGTCCTCGACATCGGGTGCAACTCAGGTCGTGTGACTGTCCAACTTGGTATGTTTTCTTCTTGTGCACGAAGCCAGACAAGCTGACCAACGTACGTTCAGCTTCCTTGCTCTCCCCCACCCTTCAAGGTGGTTGGCATTGACCTCGACGCTGAGCTGATCCGCCAAGCTAAGAACTCGTTGCGCTACGCTTGGTCGCGCCGTCGTCCAACCCGAGAATGGGATGAGCGGGTACCTCCTCCTCCGCCATTTTTGGACCGAGAGAGCCGACCAGAAAACGAGCGCGGGAGATCTTCCTCTCCTCTCCCACCCTGCGCAGAACGCACCTCCGGGTCTTCACGACACCAGCAACTCACAAGCCCTGGCCGATATGCGTTTCTTCCCAGCGTGTTTCCCTTCACTGTTGGGTAGTTTATCCTTCCCAGTTTCAGAGGAGGGCGTTCCCCGACACAAAACACCGACTTCACATCGGACCTGCCCTCCGACAGCCCTGACCCTCACCCCACCTTCCCAACCAACTGTCATTTTGTTGTTGCAGACGTAATGGATACCACGCCACATCAAAGGAGAAAGTGGTGCGACGATGGAGAGATGCACGATCTCATTGTCTGGTATGTCTTGCGCTCTGGCAAAAGCAGAGATACTGACGTTGTTCCAGCCTTCCTTGACAAAGTGGATCCATGTTCATGGTGATCAAGGCCTGTTGGATCTATTTGATCGATGCGCCAGCATGCTCCCCCACGGCGGGCTGCTTTTGTTGGAGCCGCATGGCACCAACAGCTACGAGCGCACGAAGGAGCTGCCGACAGGTGTGCGCAAAGCCCTGGCAGCAACGCCTTTGCAGGTAAACCGGACCAGATCGTTCCTCTACTGGAACAACGGGGTCTCCGCCTCGTCAGCCGTACTGCTCCCGAGATGCGGAACCATGCTGCGCCCGGGCGGGAGGTGCTTCTTCTGCAGAAAGAATAAGGACTAAGACCAAGGCTTAATGAGGTTCGGGTTGAAGTTGTGTTCGCACAGAAAATACTATACCCCGGTCTGATCCACACCGAGCGAAGTGAGCGTGAGCAGAGGGTGCGTAGGAGTAGGAGTGCCTTGGAGGTTTAGGCCGAGGGCCGAAATGCGAGCGGGAAGCAACAGAAGCAACCCAGTAGGATACTTGCAATTTCAAGTCTCAACAGCCTGTCGCTGCGCATGCTGGCCTCAGCCGACACACTGGAGCAGTGGGGCGTGTGCTTATGTAACGCGCCTACTTTATTTTCGTTTGGGCGCCCAGCCTATGCAGTGTCCGACGTCGCGATTTGGTTCGCGACGGCCGCCACACCACTTCGCTCTTCCTCCCTCCAACCCCGATGTCTTTCTCGCGCCTCCAGACGCCTCCGCCGCCCCTTCTGCGGATGCGGTGGCCGGGACCAGAGGAGGGTCGGCCACTCGTTCCCGCGGAAATGCCCGCGGTGCGCGCCGCGGTGGTGGCGGCCGCAACCGCCTCATTCGACGCATCAACGAGGATGTGGGCATGCGCGATGCTTCAACGGCGCGCCCTGGCAAGCGTCGCTCCGTGCGTATCATTCGCTCCCCAATTGCTCCTCATTTTCTACTTACACATCTCTCCATCCATCAGACAGCCTCAGGCGACCTGCGCCCCGTAGCTCCCGTCCTGGCAACCGCAGCAATCCTGCGCTTGCTGCTCGGGTTCGTGGCGTTGCTCTTCGTGGCTCCGCCAACAAGCGGAAGCAAACTGCAGCGCTCTCTGGACGTATTGAAACGCTGCGCCAGTACTTGCGTTCCCGTTGGCAAGAGTCCAGCAAGGCGCTCAATCTGGAGAACATGGCCGCTGACCCCATCCTGCAACAGGCTGGGATCAAACCTCCTGGCGCGCCGGGCGCATCTACCCACCTGGCGGCAGCGCTCTTCAAGCTGATCAAGGAATGTACCCTAATATCCAGACCCTGTCTCTGGCGTTCAACAACTTCAAGACTCTCATTCCGATCAGTCCATTGCCGGAATACCTCCCCCAACTCAATGCCCTGTCGCTACAGGGGAACGACATCAAGTGGACCAAGGACCTACACTTTGGCCGGAAGAATCTTCACTCCCTCTCCGAGCTCGTCTTGGTCGGCAATCCTGTCCAGCAAACGTCGGAGGCCGCCGGAAATGAGGCCGGGTATCGTCAAGAGGTGTTGGTCAAGTTCCCCTCACTCACCCTCCTTGACTTCAAGCCGGTTGAGCGTACCGCAGCCCAACAAGTCGCGTCTCAACTCCCCAGCGCCAATAAGAAGACGAACACTGCTGCTACATCCGCTGCCCACTTTGCGGGCATACCCCCTATCCCCATCCCCCTCAGCACCCAACCATCATTTGTTTTCCCCCCGTTGGACACAGACTCCACGGTGTCCACCTTCCTCGACAAGTGAGTTTGCCAACATTCCACCCTCGTTTCCTCGCCTACTAACCCTGCCACACTAGGTTCATGAACACCACGGACACCAATGTGGACTCTCTGAGGCCTGTGTACGACGCTCAAGCAGTGTTCAGCTACATGTACATCTCACCTCCCCCGCGCGGGCCAAGGCGGCCGGGTTCTTGAACTCGATGAAACGCCAAAAGTCATTGCGGAACGATGTGTTCGGTGATCTCCAACAACACGATATCATGCGTTTGGGGGCCGCCTCGCCCTCTCGCGGCGTGCACGTGGGGCCTGACAGCATTGTCAAATTCTTGCGACGCCTCCCTCAAACTCGCCACCCGACCACGGACCCGACCAAGTTTGTTTCGATGCTTGGACCATCCCTTCCACTCGCCCGCCTGTACCGGGGATGACAGAGCAACCGATGGACTATTTCATCAACGTTCACGGCGAGTTCACGGAGGTGACGTCGGGAGGCGTCCGGAGCTTTGATCGCACCTTTCTCGTCGCTCCCGCTGCGCCCGGATCACCGGCTCTCGCAGCTGGTTGGCCATGCACCATCTTAAGTGACGAGCTCTGTCTCCGGCAATACGCGCACAGATGCTTGGGCTCCCCAGCAAGCCGCTCCCGCCGGGCCGGCCACTGTGGCTGCCCCATCCCCAGCCGCTGGCTTGACACCCGAACAACAGGCCATGGTGGTCCGCCTTGGCTCCGAGACACGGATGAACGCCGAGTTCTCGCTTATGTGCCTCTCGCAAAACGAGTGGAACGACTACGATGCGGCCAAGGTCAATTTCTTGCAGCTGCAGGCAGCCAACACAATTCCCCCGATGCGTTTGTAAGCTAAACTGGCTTAGCGCGCCGCCTCGTCCACTCCGCGGATTCTTGGGGCTTGGGACAACATTTTTCAAACTCTTAAAAAAAATCCACTTTTTGGCCTTGATCAGCTTGAACCAGCTTAACCCCTTATAAGAGCCTACCCTCACGTTTCGTCTTATGCATGTCTTCCGCAAACCTCCAGACATTATTCACAGTTATTGGGCGTAGTATTTGCCTTCCTCGTTGCCTTCAAGCCCAAGCCTCATCGGGCAGTACACTATCCTATATATATGAGCTGGTGTGACTACAGCCAGAGATACATTTGCTTTTGGTGACCACGTATATTTTGCTCGGCTGGACAAATGCCAAACGCAGGCCACTTACGGCGGGCACGCAAGGCGATGACGTTTTCCCATTCTTGCCGCGACACCTGCAGTCGGTGGAAAGTACCCAACGAAATCAACATCGTGTCCCGCCCACACTAGGAGGAGAGCATTCGCACCCCCCCCCATGTTCCCAGGGGGATGCAGGTTGGCGTTTTAACCAACCGATCGTCAAACCCAGGTAAAAAGTGTAGTATCTCTCTGATCCATATAGATGGGTGATAACTGTTGGCAACGGTAACCTCTCCAAAGAATCGCCGGCTCGTTTCGCTATAATTCAGTACGATCTATCAATTTGCCCCCTTGCTCCAGCTCAATCCTTGGAGGCTGGGAAAAGGTCATGGTGCGTTGCGTGGTCGAGAGACGAAGCCGCATAGTTAGCAGCCCCACTCTGAATCCCTCTCCACACAGTAGGCCCCGAGGCTCTGCGGACTCTTGGAGGCTGATGTGGCATGGGCGTGGCCACGTCTTCTAGGGACAAGTAGTATCTCTCTCCTCTGTCTAACTACCATCACCTGCTTCGTAGATCCAAAGCCCATATCGCACCCAGTAGATCCCCTTTACGTGATTCTTTCATACAGTTTGCTTCAGCAGCCGCTGTTGCTGTCTTCATAGTGCGTGCATCAAGACGTCTCGCTACGCTATGGCGCCTCGCCGCCGGTGTGAACCGTAAAAGGTCGCGGTATATGCTTCTCCCCATATATCGAAAGAAGGGAGAAACACGACAACCAAAAGTACAGCAAAAGCAGGCCCAGTAATACTAATTCAGTAATGCGTTTCAAATCGTATGCACATCTCTTTTCAATGCATGCAACTTGTAGTGCGAGCTATGGTAAAACTATCGAACTACACACAGTGCGTGAAGAGGCCGCTCACGCGATTAGCGCATCACAAACCCTCGCTGCCGTCAGCAAAACACGACGCGTTTTGTTTGATCCCACTAGTACTTCGTAAATGCTACGGGTTGTTGAGGAGGATGGGTGGCACAAGTTTTTTATCAGAGCAAAAACGACGATGGATGTCAAAAGAGGTACTAGTAGTGTGAGGTCCGTAAAGCGCTTGGGAGTACATGAGATGTATACAGGATGGCCAATGCTCCCAGAATATCCAGTCGGATAAGTGGGAAGGAAAGGAGTAAGGGTAGTGGTCTGCGAACCTGATGATGGAGAAAAGTCAAATGTGTACAGCGCGGGTCTCGGGTCGTTGTGTTGCACACTCAAACAACGCGTGTTTTTTGCTCTTTCAGCATGTTGAATGTGTGGCAGGCGGTAGCGAGATGGGGCAGAAGAGACGTCTCACTTGATACTTGCGTGGAAGAAGGCGTCGGTTACAGCGAAAATACGTTACACTTGTTCAACGGCAAAGCTACGTCACCCGGCTCTTCCTCGGCCATGAACGGCGAACGGAAAATGTGTGGTCCAGTAGGAAGGACGGAAGAAAACGGGAGTAGCGATGCTTTACCAGCGTCAACTGTTGGTGTGGGCAACAAGGAAAGTCCCTCACCACCATGTTCCGACTGGGCCTCAGAACCGTCTTCACTCTTGACCGCAGGGAGTCCACTGACCTCGGAAGGGATGCCGTCTATTGAAACAACCTGCTGAGGTCCAGTCGGCAGAATAGCACCTTTATGGAACGACAAAGCGCGGCTGGGGCGCAGAAGGGCGGCAGTTTCTGTATCGTACAATGGACCAGATGGATCGCAGAACGACGAACTCTTTCCACGGCGTGGAGAGATTCCAATCATACCATCGGAACTGGTTGGAGCTTGTTCCATAATCGGGGCGTAACAGGTTGTCTTCGGTGGTGATGGAAAGGGCGTTTGACTTTGACTCTCTTGGGACGAAGGAACCGAGGGCAAAGAAGGGACCATTCTCCGCAGGAGCATGTTCTCTTGCCGTAAGTTGCTCAGCATAGTGGCCAAGGATTCGTTGCGCTCAGCAAGAACACTCTCACTGGATTTCATGGTTACCAGCATGCCCTCCAACTGGCAGATAAAAAAAGTGTGTACAGGTCAGCCTCTGCAAATTCTCAACAGAAGAAAGAAATGACATACCTCTGAAATGCGTGTCTCCTTGCGGCGGCGAAGGGCGCGCTGGGCATTCCGGTTTTGCTCCCGGCGGCGAGAGGCACGTTCTTCGCGAGAACGCTTAACAGGAGGATGCCTTGCTGGACTTGGGGTACTATGTTGTTGGGGCTCGGTTGCTTGGCCTTCGTCCGACTGGGGCGAGGCACCGTCGGAGCTGCCATCGGCAGAAACGAGCTGGGCATCTGCTGGGACGGAGCTGAATAAGGAGGGTGTTGGGCCACGTTGTACTGGTTTTGCTGGACAAAGGGGATAGAACTGGCGTCGGCACCCACACATAAAGAGGTAGGTAGTAGCGATGTGATGAGAGGGGCAAAGGTGTCGTTTTGCATGGCCGATCAATGATGACGATGAGGCAACACGAGAAAAAGGCGGTAGGTGTGTAGTAGGAAGAAAAGAAAAGGGCCTGTACTGAACACCGAAGGTTGCAATAGACGGCAAGAATTAGTGACACAGATGACTCAAAGCGGATGGGAATGGAGGCGGGGAAGGAAGAGGATGCATCATCAGGGCGCACAGTATTTATACTGTTCTGATCTGGTTGGCAATACGAGATGACCAACCGCGTCGATACGACATATGCAATGGCAGTTATGAAGGTTCGGTGAGGAGTTAATTGCACTGTGTCGCCCTAAAACCAACCATCCACCACAGTCCCCTCCCGCTCACATATAGTGTGCAGTAGACTTCTCCATCTTTCTCGTTCATCTCACAACTACAGTTTGACACCATCATGCACTGGAAAACGCGCTTGCCATAATAGATAGTTGTATCGGTGACGACGATGTGTGTCATCAGATCTCATCTGCAGAAGATGATGATCATCGACGACCCTCCATATTATGACGTGCAGCTACATATTGCAGAACGGTGCTTCCGTCTATCGACCGTCGTCCTATAAGGTGTTACCCTGTGCGCTTCCGGGTAGGGTAGGTAGGGTAGGGTGTGTTAGGTCGTAGGGCCCGGCCACCCGATCACGGCGGATAATCGATAAAACATCGAAAAGATAATGGATGACATATGTAACAGCAAGCCTACACAACTCATGAATCCAGAGGTGCATTGTACAATCCGGACGATTCCGAGGAGGGGCCGCTTATTGGAACGCGTCGGCTCAGCCTCTCCTTCTTGTACGCACCTATACCGGTAAGCAGTAATTTTGCCGTGGTTCATACAAGTTCATAGGGAAAAGAGGCTTTTGTCGTGGCGGATGTGCGACACCACTACAGCGAGAGCTTTAGTGTGCGGTGGTGCTTTCGAAGATAGAGGATATGCTGTTCGCGCTCAATGTTCGATAGCGGGTGCGGAGGAGCCTCGGACGAAGCGGTGCGGGAGGATTAATAGGAAATGCGAGATGATCGATGACGAAAGATGGGGTCCAGTAGGGCCAAAATCTCTCCGTAGGGTCTGGGGCCTGAAGCTAGCCTGAAGCTTGAAGCTTGAAGCTTCAAGTTTGAAGTACGCCAAACGTCAATTATTGAGCCCCAGTTGTGTGGCGTTCAACGTTTTCATCATCGCACTCAACTTGGGCAGTGTACTCAGTTACTTGCATCGTGCGGAGTAACGTGTGACGCGGTGACATGCGGTAACCGATCTATCTGTGATGCCGTGACGTGTTCCAATCCGGGCACGCAGGGGTGCACTTGCGCAAGGGTGCCCCAGGCGCAGAAGGGGCGCAGGAGCCGACGGGATCGCGGGACCGCGAGCCCATGGCGTACCCTCAGTAGGGTCTAGAAAAGGGTCCATCGTTCGTCCACAGCGCAAAGAGGGCTGAGCGCTGAGCGCTGGGCGCAGGGCGGAATGGCCAGGGGCTACCCGATGTCCTGGATCTGGCGCGGGCAGAGGACAAGCGCAACGGTGGGCGCGAGTGTACATTGCAGCTAAGTGCAAGTACTGGCATTGGAAAGCTGCATCCTCTCCGCCTTCTTCGGCGCTCAAGCTGAGGCCGCAGGCGGCCTCCGGTTACCGGTTAATGACCGACCAATGATCAGCCTGATGGAAGACAAGATGACTAATGGGTAATCGGAGAATACTATGGTTTCAAATTTTCCTGGCTATGCCCTATTGCGGCTGGTTCAAACGTTCACTGGATGTACGTAGTTTCATGCTCCAATTGCAAACGTTCAAGCTTCCCAGCCTCGCGCCTTTCGGAGAATCTCAAGTGGAGCCCTGCGGAGCCCCAGAGATATGATCGAAAGGAGGTGTCGCACGCAGACTTCGCCCGATGTCCCTGGGGTCGCCCCAGTCGCATGGTATCGCACACGCTCAGATAATCTGCTCATCAAATCCATGACATGACAGCTGACATGTGACATGCATTCCATCAAAAAGCCATATTTTGCTCACCCTTGTAACAACATCTCTGCCCGGCCCCTTTCGGAGTGACTAGGCGCCACCAAGCATTCGGCTGCCGACGACAACCGCCAAAGTCCAACATATCTACGCCCTGTAATATCAAGGGAAGGACCCCGAGCACGGGTTCAACTGAACTTTCAATGCCCCCCCCCAATGGTGCTCTCTTACTGACTTTTTTGGACGCGAGCATAGATTCAGTAAAGATGGAACAGAGGCTTTGGCACAGGGATCAAAGCCACACGTCAGGGCTTTTTGTGTGGCTCGCTTTTCATACTCCCGGTCCCTTGTGCACTTGTTTCGGATGTTTCATTCCCAGCCTTCAAGAGCTTCAAGCCCTTCAAGCCCTAAGCGCGAATTCGACCAAATCCTCCCCTTGTCCTTTGTGCTTCTTGAGCTGTGCTGCCCAGGGGGGATAGTTGGCGTACTGATCGACAAGCCGTGCCAACTCGGCACGTTGCCGCACCAGGTTGGGGGCACGTCATGGTATGTGTCGGTAAAGATGCTTGACAGAGGCGGGTGGGGTTTCTTCTCTGCCTTAGTCATCTCTGCGATGACCTGGGTACGATACGCCTTGGTCGTTTTCTTTTGCTCCTCCTCCGACCACCAGCCACGCGCGGTTAGGAAGTGACGCATCCGGTCCAGCGGATTGTCCAAGCGTTTCCAGTCCTCGACTGATTTTTTGGGACGGTAGGCGCTCGAGTCGTCTGAGGTGGAATGGTGCCCAACTCGGTAGCTCATCAGTTCCAGCAAAACCGGCACATGGCGTGACAGAGCTACTTCGCGAGCTGCCTTGACCGCCGCCCGCGTTGCCAGCACATCGTTCCCGTCCACCCGCAAGGCCGGCATGCCGTACCCGGCGCCCCGACTAGCGATCCCGTCGCCTGCATATTGTTGCGTGGAGGGGGTTGAGATGGCGAATCCATTGTTGCGCACGATGAACCTGCAGAGAGCGGATGGACAGAACTAAGTCAGTATCAAGGTACCACAATAGAAAATACTATATCGCGCGAGAGCGGAGGGTACAGAACGTACAGAACTGGACTTTTGGTTGTTGCGGCAATGTTAAAGCCTGCATGGGCGTCTCCCTCACTAGCAGCGCCCTCACCAAAGAAACAAGCTGCCACATTGCCTTCCCTTCCCTTTGTTCGCTTCAATGCAAACGCGGCTCCGGCCGCCTGGGGGATCTGGGTCGCAAGAGGAGAGGAGACGGTATGGAAATGATGCTGCTTAGATCCAAAATGAATCGGCATTTGACGCCCCCCACAGCGATCGTCGTGGGCTCCAAACATTTGACTCATATAGTCCTCCAGGGTAAATCCGCGCCAGAGCAAAATTCCACTTTCACGGTATTGCGTAAATACCTCGTCCCTCTCATCCAACCCGGCCGCGGCACCCACGATCGCGCCCTCTTCTCCGTGAGATGTCATCATAAACGAAATGCGACCTTGCCGCTGCGAATTGTACAGAATATCATCCAACGTCGGCAATAGCAGCATCATTTTGTACATCTTTACTGCTTCCTCTTGGCTCAACTGGACAACAATAGGCAGTGCATATGAGTGAGTTGGAACTTTGATTTGGCACGGCAGAGAGAGGCAAAGCATACCTCGAGTGTTGCTCAGTGACGTCAGGCATGAGGCGGCCATGCATATCGGTCAAGCGGAAAGTGGGGATTGCCCCCCCGACCCGTGCTGTGGGCGTGGTGGGGTCAATCCAACAGTCTTTGAGGTTGGAGAGAAAAAGAGAATCTGGGTAGCCAGGGACGTGCGCGGGTGGCTCAACGCTCACTGCGCGACTGACGAGGGAGCAAGTAGAGAGTGTGCGGAACGCGGCTGCACTGCGCCAGGGCGCATACTGGAGGAGGGCAGATGTGGAGGGGTAGCGGGGTATCATGAAGACTGTTGATGGTCGTTGGACAGAGGAGGGAGGGGGGGTGCTGGTAGCGTAGACAAAGAAATCGCGGCCTCTGCATCAGTTTATCAATTGTTGGGTGCGCGCCATCGTGGATAGACCTCGGCTGTGGAGCCCCACATCCGCCTCGGGAGCGGCTATTCGCGGACGCATCCAGCGCAGACGCAGGGCTGGAGAGAGTGGCGCCATGCCCACATCTCGCACCTATCCAACACAATCTCGCCCAAACGTGTACCACACTGGCCCTGTGCCTCTATCGTATTCACGTCTCCACTGCAATCGCTCTTGTTGGCTTGGGGGAGCGCTGATCTCGCCTGAATACACGCGATGATTGTTGCATGGCCACGGCTGTGGATGCCCCGCTCAGTACTTCGTTGAGCAGCCTAAGACCGAAGGAACCAAGCATTATCAGGGAGAAGTGATATGTAATGGCGTTGTTAATAGTGGTTGAGATATTCTAAGCCCCTCTCGCATCCCTACTATACCAGGCCATAATACCTAGAAGATAAGAGACTATATAGGAATTTTTTGAAACCGCCCAAGTATAGTACACATGTACACTTAGGAGGCCAAAGAGGGAAGATAGGGTGCGTTAAAAGGCCCCTTATTGGCATGCGTAGTATACAACACCTTCTAACCTAGTAGCATTGGCACCTAGTTCCGAGTCCCATATCCCCAACACTATATAGGAACACCACACAACACGCGTTCTCTGCAGAGATATAATACTTACATCAAACGCTAGCGATGGTCGATGAGATGCATATGTGGCGGGAGAAGACCATGGCTCTTATTGCTCTTTTCAAGTGCGAGGTATATAAGTAGACGTAGAGAAATTACGAATATGGAAAAAGAGTTGCGGTCATGGGCTCACATTACGCGTGCGTCACGTTCAGGCGAGTAGAGGAAAAAATGTGCAGAAGGCACGAACATTTTCGAGAAAAGAGCTCGTAAACAGCGGATAGTATGATGGTGTGGCCGTTGCTTTTGATCTCGTTTCCTTGGCGCGTGAAAATAGGCACTAGGGTGGAAGCAAAGCCTAGACGGCGCTGTTCACTGTGGGAGTTTGTTCTCTACCACAGGGAACTTAGGGGAGTTTTGGTCATAGGGTCTATGACTAGGGGCGGAGCACGGAGAAATGCGAGGGAGCACGGGAGAGGATATCCAGATGAGAATTAACCGCTCTGTTACGGGCTGCATGGGAAATGAGATGGTCTGGTCCAAGCTAAAGCCTGCCTGCGTGCAAATGCCCAGTAGAGCGCGCTCCAAAGTCCAGCCAAGTTTGATGATGGTTGGTTAAACCATGTACGGTGGCCCGAGTGTGCCCGTTTTCAGTCAATTGATTCATACAGGCAACCTCGTCTCCACTTTGCTCCCTCCTCCTCTTCGTATTCCAACCTTGTCTCCCAGCTTCACCTCCGCCCAGTCGCTCGAACCTTCCTTCAGACGCGTCGAGTTACCGTATCAGTTTACGTGTGTCATGGCTTCCTTTCCAGCCATGTCGACAACCTCCCCTGTCCAGTCTTCCTAGCTCTGGCACGTTTGTCCTCCACTGCCACTACCCGTCCCTAAGCCTTGATGCTCCAGATACGTTACTACCACCCAATACGCAGTCTTGTCACATGTGTAGCCGCCTAGGCTTCACGTCCAAAGGCCTCCCCTCTTGACATCGAGCTAACCAGGACAAACAGATGTATGAGGTGTGGATGCCATTTACACTCAGGACTCTTCTGTGGGACATCCTGTGGGACTACACGAAACGCACACTATCTCCATTGCCTTCCGTCAGCGTGTGTTAAGATGGGTGATGTTCAGCCCGGAAAGGATCTCATGATATCTTTTTGTGTGAATAGTCCGAGGTAAGACCACCAGAGTGACGATAGGTCCGGTTCAAGAAGGACGACATATATTTGCTCATTGCCCAGTCATCCTCTCACCGTCGCAAAAATGCTAACGAAATCAGGGGATACCGGGCGAGCTCGCGCAACACGTTTTTTTTCCACGGTACTATCTTGCTAATCGAAGCTGAAGGAGAGGGAACAGAATAATTATAGAGACAGCGATGCAGAAAGAGATGAGGGAGGAGGGGGGGGCGATATCAGCTGTGCAGGGCTTCTCATATGCATGACGAGTATTGAACGTTCAGAGATGTTGGTTAAACCTCCGAGCGGGGTGGGGGGGGTGTATGGCTTAGCAGCCGTGTTCGGAGATGTCGTCAAGACATGGAAATGACCTCCTCCGCCAGAGTACCCTCTCTCGTGTACGCTTTTGCTATGCCATGTCCTCAATCAGATATCACAACCTCAGACTGTAAACAGACTCTTCGGCGTCGATCCGCCGCTCAGATCTCATCATTTCCCGTTTTTTACCTTCGCCTTTGGCCAGTAGCTCTATACTCTCTCTCCTGCTCCATCTAAGGTGCAGCCACAGTCAGTGTGTCTCTCCTCTAGAGCTGTGCTTATAACAACAAGAGGTCATGAACGACTGCGATGAGTTTAGCAAAAAAACAGCAAATGTCCCCGCTGTGCCTACACCGAAGGGCGCTGAGGCTATTGAGAGTATAATAGTAGAGGTACGATGTGGTCAGGTGCTGCAGAAACCTATGGTGAGAAGAGGTTGCTCACATGTGTTGACTTTTCTCGCAACAGCTGTGTTGTGATTAATGATTTTCCCGGTTAACTGTATAGAACTGCGGCCCTCCGACCCAGCTCGCAGACGAGGTTCTGTTGGAGGATATGGCTTGAAGCTTGGTTAATGTGGTTGTACACCAAATGCCATGACTCTTGCGGTCAAAAGCCACTGGTAAAGGAGGAAGTGTTTTCATCGTTCCGCCGTTTGCGCACCACGGGCTGGTTATCCCCTTGCGTCTCGTTCCCTCTCCCCCTTTCTCTTCTCCCGTTGCCCTCAAGGTCGGACTGGCGTCAGGAGCTTACTATCTCCGACTGTTTCCTTTCATATCCTTGCGCAGCACAATCGTTCTTAGTAGCTTGATAGCGTACTAGTAGCTATATACTTGTCAATTAAGGGACAACCGCGTTCAGAGCCTTCATTCTAATCATTGGCGTGACCGATTTATCGCACTGACCATTGTTCGCTGTAAAGTGCTTTGCCCATGTGCCAGTACTAGCCCTATTCTTTCAGGTTCAAGCTCACGTCTCGGCTTCCACCGGCTTGTGGTGTGGCGGAGATGGTGCCAGAGCATGCACAGCCTGTGTGATGGCACAGCCCCTGTGACCCTGCATCTGCCCTCCCTCTATTTTCTCTTGTGCGTGCCTCACCTGCCCTGTTCCTATAGTCCGACGCCCTACATATAGATGCTTCTGCACCCAGAGCCTTCGGCTCAAATCTATCACAAGGTTCTCATTCTTTTCGACTTATCTGGCTTTCTATAGGCCAACATTTCCCTCTCGGTAGTAATACTCGTCTCTATATCCGAGACAGCCAATCTCTCAGAGAGGCTTCCTCCCTCCCTCAGGTGAAGGCGGCCGGTGGGAACAGGGCAACTGCCAGCATGCGTTGGCCTGTTTCCGCGGGTAGGGTGGGTGTAACGCGGATGCCGCGTTGCCAGAAGGGGCCGAGAAGACCACGCGTAAAGCGAGGCAGCCGGGTGTATGTAGGTTGGTATGGCCGGCGCCAACACACGTTGGATGATGGATGATGGATTGCATGAATGCAGACAGAGCTGGAGCTTGATGCTTTTGAAGCCAAGGGGGCTTCCGTCCTTCCCGTTTCTGTAGCACGGAGAGGACAGAGGGCGCTGGAAAGGAAAAGGAGCTACCGCGTGTGGCCTGCTGTGGGGTAAAGGGGGCGTGGTGCAAGACTGGTGTGGTGCGTGGGGTGGGCCACTTGGCTAGTGGCTAATGGGTAGTGACTGGAAGCTTCGCTAGTCAGTGTCTGTGGCTCGCGGGCGCATGCCACATATGCCAGCCACTCAGCGGTGAGCACCGGTGAGCAGACAAAGGCGCAAAGTGAGGCGACTTACAATGGGCAGGACAGCGGCAGTGTTGGCGGTCATGCACTAGGTGGATCACCAGGTCACAGGTCAGCTTCGCCACCGACGGCCGGGGAGCGGCTGAGCCTGAGCGCTGAGCAGCGCCTCGCGCTGATGCCGAGGAACGAGTGAGGATCGGACGGGGGTGGGTGCAGGTGCTGGGCCTGCGGCCTGAGCCTGCCTAGTGACTGCGGGCGTGAGTGATATAGGAAGTGACTACCCACGAGTCCACTACCGCCCAGCGCTGCGCTGGTGCGGCGCCAGTGTCGGGCGGGCGTCGAGTGGGCTGCGGCGTGGGACGCATGTGCGTCGTTTCGGCTTTGCGCGATCTCTCCCCTTGCACCCACCCCCTCTCCCCACTCCCACAGCCGCCTGGGTCCTGCCCTCCGCAAAAGGCCTCAGGCCTCGGGCCCCATCCGTCGCGTCCCGTCCCGTCCCGTCCCGTCCCGCACCTTCCCGCCACACCCCACCGCCACCGCCACCGCCACCGCCACTCCTCCCCCCTCCTCCCTCTCTGCCGTCGGCCATGCTGCTCAAGGAGGCATTCAAGTCGGGCGGCCAGAGCCTCTTTGCCTCTGCCCCCGACAACTCCGCCCCCGCTCCATCCCTCCGCTCCAGCAACGCCAGCAGCCGCGCCCCCCCTGCCGCCCCTCCCACCTCTGCCTCCAGCTGGCGCGACTTTGACTGGCTCCGCCGCGGCTCGTCCGCCTTCGGCAGGCGCAACCGCTCCTCTGTCACCCCTGCCCCGTCCCACCCAGCGTACTCCGTCGACCGCGCATCTGCCCCCGACACCCGAACGCCCCATATCCGCCTCACCCTGCCTCACACCGGTGCCCCTTTGCCCTCCGCTGACGCCCGCCCGCTGACGCCCCATCCCCGCCCCCACCTCCCTTTCTCCCTCTGCTGTCTTGGCCTCGCCCAGCAGCACCCGCGACCCATCCCTCACATCCCAGCGCAACACCCGTAAACACCATGCCCAACCCCAACATCATCACCGCCACCGCAGCGATGAGACCAGCGGAGCCGAGGAAGATGATCTGCCCACTCGACCCACCACACTACCAGTTCGCACCGGCCAATTGCCACCTACAACCGTCAAGCTACTGCCCTCCAGCACCCAATCGCCCCAGCCCTCCCTTCGCTCTTCCATCACTCCCTCGATCGCGTCTGCCACCCACCTTCCAGCACTCGATTTGCCTGCTCCTACCCCCTTGGCCCCACGGGGCGGGAAGAAACGCATCGCTGCCACCACTCCAGGTAAAATGCCCATGCCCTTGTCGCCCGCCGGACTGCTTAGTGAATCCAGCCCCAGCTTATTCCTTCTTTACCCCGCAGCCAAAGGGCTTCCGCCCGAGCTTCACGTGCCCGGGCTGGCGTAACCGCCGCAGCATCTGCTCGTGACGATACAACACCTCGAGGCAGCTTGGAACTGGAGGCGACCAACCCCGACTCGGGCAACATATCTCTTGCCAGCTCGTCGGCCCGTCACTCGTCTCGTCCTACGAGCAGCCTGAGTCGAGGGAGGGAAGATATAGCGGCAGCCCCGTCCTTGGCTGGATCTGGCCGCACGTCTTTGAGCAGTGCCAAGACCGGGCATGGAGCAGGAGTGCGCTATTCGACGCCGAGTCCGACTCGAATCCTCTACCCTCGTCCGTGAAACCAAGCAATGTCCGCACGCGGGCTCGGGCTCGGGCTCGTGGTCTGGTGTCGTCCCTCCCTTTGGGGTCCGGAGCCAAAGATTCTGGCTCTGCGTCGGTCACCAGTGGATCGGATCTGAACGGAGGAGTGATGGTCGTGCCGTCGTTTGGACAGGGCGAGGAAAGTCTCTCAGCTCGCTCATCAAGTTCATCCTCCATCTCTGCCGCGCAGGATGAGGAGAGTTCTATGCTTGGTCAGTCCAGGCGGCATAGCCGCACACCCAACCATGCTGGCAGCTCGTTGGCCAGGGAGAATGTGACACCCCCGACGGTGATTCCACCCTGAAACCAACTGAATTGGAGCGCAGCATGACTGCCACAGAGCAACTCGATGATGAACGCGAAGACGGGGTCATACTTTGTCAAACCAAAGCTCAGCGTCTACTTTGGCATTGCGTCCTCGCGGGGGCGCCATGCCACTCTCGGCATTGCAAGCCTTGGCGCCTTCGACGGATCAAACAGGGTCAAACTTTGCCTCGCGCTTCAAGGCCGCACGGGAGCAAAACCGGCTGGGACGCCCGCTTGAGGATACATCTGGAGGACCGAGTTTGACGGAAAAGTCGTCTGTGGCCACTTTGACCAATAGCTCGCAACTCACTTCATCCTCTTATGACCCTCTTCGGGCAGTCCCCTCCACCCCAAGGCCATCTCCCACGGCCTCCCCACTACCACTCCGCCCGGAGTTCGGGCACGCAGCCACAGTCGGAGTCAAAAGAATCTATTGGACGATGACGGTGTCCGTACGATGGGCGTCGCAATCGTGGGACAACGGTCTGTGGGTAAGACGTCCGTCATTCGCAAGGGGTTGCGGCAGTACGGTTTGTCCCGTCCAACCCTGATTAGCAACCAAATCCGTGCCTACGCCATCCGCTGCGTCCTTGATCAGTCTGCTGCAGAGAACATTCGTGTTCTTGAGCTCGACTCGGCCGCCTTTGTCGCCTCCACCGGCACCGAGCTGGCTTGGCCTACTGAATTGGTGGACTCGGAACGTCCAGGGCATGGTAAAATCGACGGCGCAGTCATTTGCTATGACGCGGGGTACCTTCCCTCTCTCAAGGGTGTGCCCGAACTGCTTGGTAAGTCTAAAGTTTTGCTTTTGAATCGCAAGCTGGAGACCGCATGACTGACCAGGTGTTCTTCAACAGAGTTCTTCCATAAGGCCCATATCCCCACCATCGTACTCGCATGTAAGTCAGATATTCCTGCCAAGGCAATCGACCCGTTCCTGGTGCGCGAGTTGGCCTCTAAATTTGGCGCTGGTGTTACGGAATGCAGCACTGCTGCCCCGCCTCCCGGAGCAGCAGCCATCGTTGGCGAGGAAAGCAAGAAACGTTTGAAGGATGCATTCCACTACCTCCTTCGTTCCATGGCTCAAGAGCGGGTGCATCAGGCCGATCTCCAGCTGGGCTATGCCACGGCTACCGTCCGTCACCGACACCACCACCAGCCTAGTCTTCCCTCATCTACCTTCCACTCCACTGAAGAGGGCAAGGGCGCCGGAAAAGGGACTGCGCACTTCCTGCCAAGTCTCTTTCCTTCTCCAGGGGGACTGATGAATCCGGACGATTTGAACGACGAGGAGCGGGAGCGCATGCAAGGAGGAGCAGGCTGCTGGTCCTGGCCCAGAGGCCATTTCCATATCAGATTTTCTTGCCTCCATTGCTCTCACTGGGCCTTCTGAATCCTCTTCCTCTTCCTCCGACTCTGAAGATGATGGAGGAGTCCAGGTTGAGCCTGCCTCCGATGCTGCGCCCGACGGTGCCGAGAGTGAGGATGAAGTCTCCAGTTCAGCTTGGTCCCACTCCTCCCGTCGCATTTCGGTCCTGTCCACCGCCAGCTCGTCCCTGTCTTACCCGATGCACGACGAGGACGAGGACGATGCGGGTGATATGCTCCAACATGTTTCTATCCCTTCTATGCCCACCCAAATTGGCGGCACATCCGTCTCTCGGGGTGTAATTACGTCCGAAGGGGTGAAACGATTGCTGCCGTCTCCACGGCCGGATCCGGTGCTGCCCATGACTCGCACTTCCCTCTGGCCTCTGGCAAAAAGAAGGCAAGGGCCAAGAGCCCGTCTATGTCCTCTGGCCGATCTAGTGGAACGTTTTCTTCTTCGCAGTGGTCGCCGGCTCAGATCCCGATTTCTCTCTGCTGTGCTGGTTTTTTTATCGCGCCTTTGCCTCAACCCGAGCTGCTTCTGTCGAGTTATTAGCCACTTCACGCATTGGCCGACGAGGACCCTCAGCAGACACCGGCATCGTCGGGCAAGACGACGGGCAAAACCCTGCCTTGGTCCGTCATGGTCTCATGCGCCTTGTGACTGTGTTTCACGACTGGTCAGCAGTACCCGGGTGACTTGTCGCCCCCCCACTATGCCCCTATGACTCTCGACCTTTGTCCAGCGATATCCCAAAATCCCGCCACTTCGGCCATGATTGTTCGCTTCAAACCCGACCTTGACCTGTGCCAGTAGAGATTGACTTGGATTTTGTGGTCGCTTGATGCCTCTGCAGCGCTTTTAATGTCGCCCTCCTCTTGGGTCGACATGGGGGTTTCCGAGTCGGTGGGCAGCGCGGCAACCAGCAGTACCAGCACTCTGTCTGGCCACTCTGCTTCAACCGAAAGAGAAGCAGGATCCGTCGACCGAGTCAGCCAAACGGGCGCTGAGGCGTTATCCCCCTCTGGCCTATCGATGCTCTCCCCTTCGGCCCCAGCCGCAGCTCCCTCTTTGTCCCTTCCCCACGGCTAAAAGAGGTTCTCGGCTGCACCTCCACCTCCACCACCATTCGGTCTCAATTTCCGAAGCAGCGGCACCACGGGCCAGTGTGTCGTCGAGTGGAGCTGCAGCTCTGGCAAACCGACTAGTACCGTCGGCAGTGCCCCTTCTCTTGCCCCGGCTCAAGGGCTGAAGGTTATCCCTCTGAGGCGGAGAGTCGTGCACGCAAGTGCTTCCGTCCTCACTGGTTCTTCGGGCAAGGTCCCATTCAGTCTGGCGGACCAAATAGTTCAATCTTGCCACTCTGGTGTTGGTGGGAGCGGGGAAAGGGTCCGACAAGCAACATGAAGAACTCTTGCCGGAACCACGCTCTTCGTTGCGACCTATCGGAACGGGTGGCTACCCTCGCTCTAACACAGTTCCTCGACCCTCCCTACGGGTGCAGGTCGTTCAGTACAGCGTCCATCTCCAGTTCGGCCTCCTCAGCGGTGCCCACCAGCCTGAGCCCGCCTTCGGGAGGACGAGAGGTTCCAGCAGGCAAGCGGCTCATATCGCTGCGGGCCGTTTCCAATGCTGTGCTTATTGTGGACGAAACAAATCTGGCAGAGGATGACCAGGATTGAGTGGTCGTTCTTCTCGTGTGATTGAGCCAAGGGACTGGCTGCGCCATGCGCTGGTCAAGCCTCGCTACCGCGTTTCCCATGGTCTGGTAGCGCAGCATCACCCACTTTAACTACACGTCCGCTTGGGTGGTGTCGATGATTTTGGCCAAACCAAAGATCAAGGCTCGTGTGCGGATGGTGGAAAACTGATTCGGTGGCGGTCCGACTTCGTGTGTTGAACAATTACAATACCCTCTATGCTGTTCTGGCCGGCCTCGACAGCTCGTCCATTCACCGGCTCAAGAGCACCCGCGCGATTATTCAAGAGAACAAGGAACTGCCACAAGCGCTACCTGTCTCTCCACCGTCTCATGCGGCCCGCCGGGCCTCCTCCGCGTACCGTCTGGCCCTGGAAAATTCATCAGGTCGCATCATCCCCTTCATTGGCGTCCACCCACGACATTCTCTCCAGCGCGGATGGAACCCTTCCGTCGGCAAGCGGATGGGGCGGTGCATTGGCGCAAGTTTGCCTTGATGGACGATGCGATCTCGACCTTGACCAAGGCACAAAAGGCTGGCTCCAGCCCGCCCCCGAACATACCGACTTGACCCAGCTTTTGATTGACGTTCCTATTCTGGAAGAAGAGGTATGTCTCTCCTTGGTTTCGCTTGGCCCTTTGACGTAGGTACTGACGCCTTTTTCCCTTCTTTCAAGATGGCCTACGAGACGTCTTTGGCATTGGAGCCCAAATCATCGCCTAGTACCGCCCAGAACTTCCTCCGCAAGATGCAAGGCTCTTGAAGGATTTGTCATCTACGACATGGCATCTCATCACATACCCTTTCTTCTACGGTCCATATATCCCGCCCTCTGTTCTCTTCTTCTTAAGCTACTCCTTTTCTCATCGGGCAGTCTGTTGCGGGCTTTCAACAGTCTCCGGGTACGACCTTTTCTCCCTCCCCACTGGACGACCCCCATACTTTTCTCTTTCCCCCCCCTTTCCCCCCTTTTCATACACCACCCATTGATGCCGACCACAAGCACCCTTCCCCCCTCCTCCCTGTTTCACATGTGTTCTCGCCAACGTTTTTGTGCCCCGCCTCCCTCGTCGCTCCTGGTGCCTCGCCACTCGCCTCGCCCTACATTGGGCTGCAGACTATTGAAGTGTAGGGCCGAAGGGCTGATCCGCTTGAGCTCGACCTACCACTGCCACCGCCCGAAAAGATACATAATCATTGTAGTCTTGCCGATCTGGCAAGCGAGGCGAGCAAACAACGGATGGTCTCGGGTTGGTCCTCCCGCCGCATGTCTTTCCAAAAAAGCTATCAGGCACACCCTTTCCGCGGCCTCCTACTTCGCATGAACCACGGGGCAGGAATGAGGATGAGGCAGTAGATGCAGTGGTGGCGAGTGGGTACTGGTTTTAATACCTAGTACTAGATATGTACCAACTCACTGGTGCACCTCCCCCGAGAGTACGATGAGCTCGACAAGAACAACGGAGGGGGACGACAGATGTGCAAAAGGAAAGTTGGTATAATCCTTCCGATCTGCCCTATATTCAGAATTGAACAGGCACGACTTTCTACGGTCGTGGTTGGGGAGGGGCAGGGGTGGAATGTGGGTAAAGGAGTTTCGGGAAGGAAAGGAAAGATTGCATGGCTAATCGAAATTTCTTGCGCACAATCTTGCACAGCTTGCCCACCTTGAATTTTGTACGTAGTCCTCACATATCTATCCGGAACCTTGTTACCAGCATTTTCGATTAGCTATGTGTTGGTACAAGTACGCGCAATGCATAATGGAGGATGTCGAGCTGATCCGATGGCATCATCGGCCACTGTCGACTGACGTTTTGAAACTTCGTTCGCGCTGACGTTGACTAGTGCCTTTTGAGTGACTGTGGGATGGATGGCGAGGTGCCCAATTGAAATTTGAAAGGAAGCGGTTCGACTTGCCGTTGACAAAGCCAAAGCCATTGCCACACCCACCACATCCACTAACACCATCACCATCACCACCGCCACCACCATCCCCTTTTGATTACCATGTCTCGCCGCGGGGGAAGTGCGCCCTCTAGAGGCGGGAGTGCCGCATCGCGTGGTGGGAGAGGTGGAATATCCATTGCCGGCATCCGGATCGGATCCGCCCCTAGCTCTGCCCGCTCCACTCCCCCACAGCCGGGCGGGGCGGTGTAGCTGCGCGGCGTGGTGCGCCGCCGCGCGGCGGTGGATCCAGCGGGGGAACGGAACCATGCGGGTGGGGGCGCGCAACTCGTTGTTGGTGGAGCGATGATCGGGGCTGGACGGGGCACGACAGCGCGACACGAGTGGTCGGATTGTTGAATGGAGTTCACGGACGACAAGTGTACGCAGTGCATGACCGATCGGTATCTTAATCCGAAACTGCGTTTGTTGGTGGGCCCATGTTTCCACAAGATGTGCGAAAGCTGTATTGATCGCATCTTTCTCTTGGGACCGGCCCCGTGTCCGGTGTGCGGGACGATTGTACGGAAAAACGAATTTGCGTCCCAGACGTTTGAGGACTTGGACGTGGAACGGGAAGTGGTGTTGCGGCAACAGATTGCCAAGATTTGTTTCCGCAATCTGGAGGATTTCGGTGGCGACTTGGGTGCCTACAACGATTACCTGGACAAGGTCGAGACGGTCACCCACAACCTTGTTCATCACATTGACGAAGCCAATGCGCGTGCCTGGATCGAAGGTCAGAAGGCAGCGTCTCGCGGTGGCGTAGGCGCGCACGAGCGCTCCGCGATGCGCGAGACAGAGTTGTCGCAACAAATTGACGCGATGCAACGCGAGGAGCGGCTGGCAAAGCGGGCCCGGTTGGTGGCGTTGGATGAGAGGGAAAATGGACAAGGAGGCGGAGAGCAAGGAGGCCGTACGGCTGTTGGAACAAGGTGTCCTCACCCCAGCCGACATGGCCCAGCGCCATGCCGCCGCTGCAGAGCGAAGGCGATTGGAACGAGAACGGGATGAGGCGGCAGTAGAACAAGAGTTTGCTGAGCGTGCCGAGCATAATTGGCTAGTTTGATTGGTGCCGCCTCGGCCTCGTCCAAGCGCGGGACCAAGAAGGAAGGGGGGCAACAATCGGAACAGGCTCGTCTCTGGGGGCCTCGCGGGTTCAAACCAGAGATGTTGAGGGATTTGTCGGGACCGTTAGCGGCGGTGCAGGATGCACGGTCTTGGATCCCGTCGCATGCTCCGTACATTGCCGCCTCTTCCTCCGCCGTGACCGCCAAGGGCACTGGCCCCGATGCGCAACTGGCCACGCTTTGGTCGGTCACCCATCCCCGCCCCTTGGCTGCTGGGGCCCCGACGTCCACGCCGGTGGGAACCAGTTTTTGCTTGATGAGCTCGTTCGCATGCGAGCGGGTGGATTCAACTGGAATGATGCGTTCCAATCCGAGCACCAAGCTGGATTGCAACTGTGGGCTATATGACCCCGGAAGTCGAGGCGATTCTGAAGGCGGGAGTAATTCGATTGTCAGTATCTTACTCCGGCATGAAGCCAAGAGGTTGGAGGTGCAGCTGATGATGGTTGTGCGAGCTTGCTGCGGAAGGCGTTCCCTATATACAAGCAACCAGATCATTCACGAGGTATCCCGTCGCCCACGATATGAAAGCGTTTGATACGTGTTTGTCTCTGCTGGATATCTGAAGGTAATGAGATAGAATGTGTAGGAAGGAGCACGCGAGGGAGAGGGAGGAGGGACATTAATCAACTTTGTGGGTCCAAGTGCAAACCATTAACTGAGGATTCCATCGCAGCTTGGGCACCCCGTTGGCGCCTGCGGACCAAGGGCCAACCGAACTCCCCAAAGTTGAGTGGAGAGCTGACGAATTTCAGTCTCCAGTTGGATCGAGCGGGATACCAAGGCGGCACGAGCGTGTGCACTGCCAAGGGTGGCAAAAGATTGGCTGGAAGCGAGAGTAAGATGTTCCGACGAAGGACTGGAGGCAGGAGGAAATAGTGACTTCGAGTGTTCGTCTAATCGGGAAGATTGAACGGTGGTGCAGCCTGCAGTAGTTCTGTCCGAAGCTGAAAGGGGTACTGAATGCACGGCAATGGAAGGAGGCACTGGGATAGATCCTGACTTTGTGCTTCCCCATGAACATGGGGAGGAAGATAAGGGTGCAAGTTGGGTAGCGGGAGGGATGATTTTAATGAGTCTTGATCACGGCCACGCCGAACCCGGATGGTACTGGATCCGCTCGAAGGGAGGTTGCATTGCAAGCCAAGCTGCGGGGACATGTTCGGACCACCGTCATGCCGATATGATGAAGGGGCGATTCCCACCGTGAGCTGGGAGGCACTCTTACTTCGGGGTAGCGACCTAGAGCTCACGGAAATCGGCGTACGGGTGTTGGAGAAGAGAGTGGTGTCACATTCCTCTCCCGGTGTGGAAACGAGATCCAATACAGAGGAGTTCATGAGGTTGGGTTGAGTGAAGTTTTGCATGGTTGCTGACAAGGGTAGCTCCAACTGTGGTCCGTCCTGACAGCCCTGGTGAGTACACCTGCCGCCGTCGCACCTGGCGTATTTCAAGGCCCTCGGGTCGGGATTTGATCATAGAAGGCTTGTTCTCAAAGTTGGAAGGGAGAGGTGCCGGCGTCCATGAGGAACAAAAACTCGGGGCCGTTGGTGAAAATTTGTCCAGTGGAGATCCGTTGATTGATCGATCAGAAGACAAGTGGGCCGCAGGGCTCAACTGTCCTGGGGTCAATGGGGCCGGCCGTTGGGGTGTATAGGACCTAGTGACAGCAGCCTTGGAACGAGCGAGAGAGAAAATAAAGATCGTGAGGGGCGCAGCGAGAGGGTCCGGGTTCCAAATCTGGTAGTCTGGTTGCTAGAGATTGAAGAGGCCTCCTTAGTTGGTGAGAGTGAATGGCCCACAGTTGGGTTGCTTCCAGTCGCTGGGCTGTCGATGTCAGAATGGCTGATCGGCGTGGAGATGCCACCAGAGGAAGGGTAGAGAGAAGACGGCGCTGTTCGAAGCGGAGAAGGAAAACAGGTGGAATCGGGATTAATAAGAGGTGCGTCCGCGACCATATTGGTGCGAGAAAGAATCGAGTCTTCTTTGTCGGAAGGTGGAAATGTGATGCCTGAAATCAGCGGGGAAAGCGCGAGGGTAGCAGACATAGGTGTGGAGGTAGGAGTCGAAGGGGACCAACATGTTGGACTTGACGGACTGAAGGGGCTTTCCCAAGAGGGAGACGGATGATGACGCGTAATGACAGAAGAGGTGGGTGGGTGATCAGGAATTGAGGCCAGGCTCAACATAGAGTTGGCTTTGAGGACTGGCGGCAACTGCTGTGTATGCGCAAACGAGGGCGAAGGAGCCGAAGCAACAGTGATGGAAGAAACACTGGGGCTGCTGGCGGCAGAGAAGGGAAGAAGTGTTGGAGTGCTACGGGAGGCGGATTCTTGGATGGGCACCGCGGACAATGACTCTTTAGAGCGCGTCGCAGGGGATCGGGGGGACCTTGTTCTTGACGTGGTGGGGCCGGAGGACTGGGATGATGAGAAAGAAAAGGGTTCAATCGAGGGGCTCCTCCATGGTTTCGGGCGATCAGCATGTTGGAGAGAGGGTAGGGAAGGCGCATTGGCTAGTCTTCGCGGCTGGTGTGCTGGGACGTGTCTTCTTCCCATGGTGCGGGCGAGAGGCGACGGGCGAATTTGATGCCAGTGGGCTGAGTTACACCGGCGGGAGCTGGCAACGAGGGAGTCGTGGGATTGGCGTGGAGAGAGCGGGGAGGCTGGAGTTGCTCTTCGAGGCTGTCGTCGCTGTCTGCAACTGCTGTCGTGGCTCGTGGAGAGCACATAGCGGCGGTGCGAAGCGGAGGATGCGCGGTGGTGGCCATGTATGTTGGTGAGGGAGAGAGATGGTGAATCGAAAGGAGGGGGCTGGAATCTGATAGAAGAGGAGCAATGAAGTTCTCCGCCAACTGCAACGGAGGGGACGGAGCGAGGCTGGGGGTGAAAGGGTCTTTGGCCAGGGCTGTGAAGTGACAAAAGTGATGGTGCTCTGATGAGCGTACTTTATGTTAGCATGCCCAGTTGTGTACTAAACGAGCCAGCTGGGTTCTAAAGTAATCATCGGCTGTGTGCGCAACCGATGTGCCAGGCGTAATTAGCGCGCACACTCCCCGTGCGCTGCCGTCCGATCGGTGGTGGATGATCGATGACCGGTGGCCCGCGTGACTGAACGGATGGTCTCATCGATGACTACGTGGCATCGCTAGGAACTATGGGCCGGGACATTCGACGTTCGACGTGGTTCCAATTGGATTTACACCATCCCAATCGCCAGCCGGCACGGCGCGAGACACACAGCCTGCCGCGCCCGTAGGGTGGGACAACGCACGTCGCACCGCGTGCAGCAGCATTCTTCTCGATGCACACCCCCATTAACCACTGCGCGCGCTGCTCAAAAGTTCCATCCACTCCTGGCCGTGTCTTCACACACACCACACGCCCATGCCATACTAGCGGTTGCCCGGTTGCGAGTCTTGGGGGCACCGTATGGCGATCATCTCAATTCTTCTTTCAAGATGATCGATGCGATTGAGATCTGAGATCGGAACACGAACGTTGAACGTTAAACGTTAAACCCACCGAGAAGAGCGCACGGCATACCAGCTCTCATCGATATCATCAACCCCAAGCCTCTTCCTGAATGGACATCTCTTCCCTCTCCTCATCTCAATCTCGGCACAACTCATTCTGGATCCCTGCCCGAGGCATGACCACCAGAGGCGCGAGAAGACGAGCCCCCAACATGGAGAGGCCCATTCACTACTGCATTGAATATGGATTAGACTGACTACTGCACCCTGCCATCCCGCGCTCTCTCTTCGATCGTACCCATTCCATTCAGGCCTCAGGCCCGTAATTGTAACATGTAATGGCTGCCAGGCTTACCGGTTAGCATTTTGCCAAACGGGATTAGGCTGTGCATGCCAATAAATACTATGCGAACGCGTGTCGTTCACGTAACCGCAATACCATCCTGAAGAGGTACTATAAAGTGCTTTTGCTGGGCCTTGTGACCTCTCTCAGCTCTTGTGGACGGGAGCGTGACCGCGGAAGGAAAAGGTGGTTAAAGGCCTGAGCTAGTAGGCCGGGCCTGGTCTTCCCCGGGTTTCCACTGGCTTCCGGGTCCGGAACTTATAGCTCTCCTTCCAGTTCTGGAGTAGTCTGTTTATTGGTGAAAAGAGATCGACGCTCAACTATATCAGTTCAACGTGTTGAACGAACAGTGATGTTGGCGTTTGGCGTACCTATTTTCCGAGCAGCAATGCGGATAATGCAGTGCAGTAGACAGATGGTGAAATTGAAAACAGAGAGATCAAAAGCTTCGAAGGTGGGATTGAGATCTCAGAGAGGGCGGAGGCGCTCAGGCGCTCAGGCGCCCAGGATGCCTGTCTGCACCGCAGTATACACACAAATGGCAAAAACTGACCCACGTGAGCGCTGAGCAACATAGATGTGACCTGTGACAGGCGGGCACATAAGACAGTGGTGATGATGTCGATGATGGCTGCGACAGGCGGAATGCGAGTTGGGACGCACAGGATGCATGACGCATGATGCGTGATGCCTTGAGAATGGAGAGGCGGTGCAGTCGGCCCTTGCAACGCTCGGCTGCACAAACATCGAAGCGCCTCCCCTAGCAAGTGACTCTTGCCACATGTGTCACATGCATGCAACGCTTCACGCGTCACAAAGCCACGGCGTGCAGGCCACCACTCAATTAATCAGCAATGCATCCGGGGCATTGCAGATCCCCGATTGCACATCGCTTCAATCGACTGAGCACACTGGTACTGAGTACGTACTGAGTCCTTAGTGCACTGAGTGTACTCAGTTATCGAGTGTCAATATGCCAGTAACACATGTGATGTCACATGTCACATGTCATATGTCACACCCGCCAGCCACACGCTGCATGTCACACACTCAAGCGGCCGCGCTGTTGGGGCGCCTTGGCTGCCCAGACCCACAGCACCATTCCCTCTTCCCTGATATCCACCGGCGTCTAAGCTCCTCTCGGTCGGACACAGGCACTAGTGCAGGTTCTGGATGCCCAATGGATTTGACACTGCACCGCCCTAATGCCCAGGATGGCCTGACACAAATCTGTGTTGGGAAGTGTTTCCCCGGGCCAGCAACTATCCGATACACGCTTTTGTTTCTATGAGGAGAGCTATATGACACGGACACCACATTTTCTGTACAAGCATCGATCCTGGAGTGCGTCTTGGGAGCACTTGACGATCCTATGGGATGAGGTGCAAACCAGCCGTCGTCAGACAAGGCGTGAAGGCAAAGAGTGGTGAGAGGCAGAAATGTTTTCAAGCAACGTCTGAATTGGAAAGGAAACAGGGGACAGAAGGGGGAGATGGAGCGATGATGAACACGGGGTGTGCGGCCAGTGAGCGGAACTCTTTCGCCCGGTTAGGTGAGCGTCTCAACTGATCAACTTGAGGGCAGGGGAACCCTACTCTACTACCCTCCAACGCCCCCCTTCGGTGAGCTCGACAGGTGGTGGTGGTCCTCGGCCAAGGGGAAAGGCATGGATGAAAGGATAAATCAATGTCTCCCCCTCGCCTCTGGTGAAAAGTGAAAGAAAACCATAGTTGGGAAGCGATATTGCCCAAGTCGGGGAAAAGAAACAGTATATATTTAAGGTGTGGAGGTAAGAACGAAAAGTGTGTAAAAAGCCGTGGAGATCCAGTCAACTTGGAGCTATATACGCAACATGCCAAGTTGAACCGAAGTCGAGATCGAACAGTAAAACCATCGAGTTGGAAGTCGAGTAAAGCCATAGAAGTCCATTCAACTTGGAGGAAAGACCACAACGATGAGTCAAAAGTTTAGCAAGCCACAATAATAAAAGAGACAAAATTCGCTACACAAAACATGATAATGACTAGTCCACCCGCCACTGAGACTAGCATCAACGGTGGGTCAAAAGAGCCATTTGAAAGGGATTAGTACACATCGCAAGCAGCACCGCCGGCCAACGGACGGCCAAAGCGTCCCCGGTCCGGGTCGGGGAGGAAACTGCGACGGCTGCCCATGTTACCTACACCATATAAGCAGAGCGTTTTCTTCCGTTTGGGACGGTCCAAGTAGACCTGGCCTGAGCCAGAAAGGAAACCATAACCGCCTCTATGGAGTCGAGTTATTGTCAGTACTTTTACCAAAGCTTGTCAAGAGCCCCTCTAGCACGCGTGGTGTAACCCGTATACTAATATGCATGCAGCCTTTTCTCCTCTGTCTTGGTTCTGTCCTTCTTTCTCACCACTCCCTCTCCCCCTTTTCCCGGTCTCTCTTGCTCGATTTGATGCTTGAAGCAGTATTCGCTAATTGGTCTCGCATTCTTCTGCTGCGTTACACATAACTGCTGTCCTGCTTCGGGAACTCCTCGTACTTTCGAACGATTTTACGAAAGACGACAGAGCTTACCTATCTCTTCCGACCGCTGCGAGATCTGATGATCGTGCCAGAAGCTATCTACTCAACAAAACTGCAACAAGATTCTGTAAAGCCGACCCACTCTATTGTCTCTTTTTTTTGTCGCCATTGGCTAGAAAGGGAGCTAAAAGGGTGGGATGCCTACCTTCAATCTGCTGATCACAATGCCTTGTGGCCCGGCCAATAAGCTGAAAGCTTGGATGCGGCTAACAATAATCGCATTATATAGAAGAGGCGGTCGCTTCCTAGTTGAAGAAAGTGATCATCAGGTCACTACCGTCCTTTTTCCTTATTGAGACCGGTGAAGACCATCTCTGGATGAAAGGGAGGGAGAGGTCAGTGCTCTGATGGTCTGCGGTGCGAGAGACCGGCTTTGAAGACGATAATACGGGGGCTGCATTGGGAACGAGCTGTCCTATGACCCACTTGGTTTCCGGGTGGGTGCGGCAGTGCTGTGGCAGGCTGTGGCTCCAGCCCACACTCCTGAAACATGGTAGGACCGACGAAACCTGGCAGCTGCCACCTTCGCTTGGCGTTGCCCCTGCTAATTACGTCAGTGTCCAGTACGCGCGAGGCGGTCCCTGGTGCCTAATAGATAGAGTGCCAGTCAGCCCTCCTGAGGGGCCTGGGCGGCGCACATTTCAATTGGTTATCCCTCGATCCACACAAGTCGATGGCCAGCAGACGCACCAGTGAGGCGCCCCGTGCGCCACTGCCCACAGCGTCCACCCCACCCCTGCCACCACACCGCCCCGGTCATCTTGCCCCACTGGAACTGGCATGTCGCTGCTTGATTGGGCTCAGGCCATCCCCCCGCTATCTGCGTATGCATTTTCCCTGCTCCTGGCTTGTTTGCTCCCGATTCTGACACGCCGTTGCCCCCCCCCCCCACGTGCTATCGCCCCAGCTCCACCAGCTTGGTCAAGGCTTCGAGCCCAGGCCTTAACCCTCCCGGGTTCACCCAGTTGGTTCATATTGACAAAAAGGTTGGACTTTTCTATTCTCGCTGTGTTGGTGCTCATGCAGGGACTGACAATGATGGTTGGTAGAAGGGAAAGGGCAAGGACCTAGTAGCCCAGGCTGGCAACAGTGGTGAAATTCTCGTTGCCAAGTCATGGGAGCTGGCTACCTCGCCTGCCAAGCAGATCCCCATGCAGGCCATCATGCTCTACATGTCGGGAAGCACTGTCCAATCTTCAGTATGCTTTCGATCGGCATGCTCTTCAAGAGCTCGCTCAATGGTGTGGCCTCCACAGAACAAGGTTCGTTTGGTTTGGCCCCCCTCCCCCCGTCTCCAAGCCTACTAGACATCCCGACTAATCCTAACTAACCTTCTTTTTTCGTCCAGCATTTTCACGCTTTAACTCACCTGGCGTCTCGCTCCTCCTTCAAAAGATTGTCTTTATCCTCTGTAACTTGGGCTTGTTTGCTCTGGGCGTGTGGAAGTGCTCCAGCATGGGGTTGCTGCCGACTGCTAGCAGCGATTGGCTCGCGTGGAAGGCACCTGAACTTGTGCGCAATCATTCTTTCTCGGCCATAGGCATACTGACCACTCTGCCTCGAACATCTCACAGCCTCTGGAACTGAGCCCGCTCCGTGCGTAGACAGTTGGAATGCATGTGATCCCTCCGCCGGCCATTTTCATCATCAAGTAGCTTTACATCTGGCTTGCACGTTGTACTGTCCCTTTCCTGCAAGCTTTACGGGTACTGAAGAGCTTGAAGAGCTTGCAAGGTCTAGAGAGCGCCCGCCTAATCATAGTCGCTCCGCTTTGGAGGTAGGGCCGTCATGGGTGCATCATGCGCATGTTTTACAGGTGGTCGCGAGCGCCACCTTGTTCCTTCCAACAGAAAAGTGAACCTGCTAGCTAGGGAAGCTAACCAGATTGACAGCAAGCAACGCGACAGCATCTGCCTCAACTGAGCGAGGCAGGAGAGGTAGAGGAGGGTCACCTGTTGGGAGCAGGGGAGGAGGTCCAACATGTGTGAATTTTCTGGGAAAGCAGAGTCCCACATAGCCTGGAATCCACCTTTCCCGTCGTAGGGAGTTTAGGCATCCGAAAGTTCACGCAGACGGCGAATAGTGCTGCGAACGGTAGCAGCAGCGGTCGTGGACAGAGCCCAAGCGCCGCCAGCCACCTGCTTCTTGCAGGCACGGCAGTCCCAGATGCCCACAGCACGGCGCTTGACAGCGTCCTTTCCGCAGAAAGCGCAAGTGTACCGAGCGTGCTGCGAGATCTCAATCTTCTTCACCTGGCGACGCAGGGTGGAGCCATAACGGGTACCGTACTTGCCGGTGATCCCTACCTTGGTCGTGCGCTTGGACTGCAGGGAGGAGGATTAGTATACCAATCCAGCATTTCCAGTGGGGCGCTGTGCATGCTCCGTTGAATCCACTGGGGTGGTATTTGAACAGGACCACGCCGCCATCGGAGCCGGACTCACCATTGTTTACGACTTGACGAAATGACCCAGGTGTAGAAGCCAAAGGCGGATGAGCGGGCACGAAGGTGGGTGAGGCGGGGGAGGCGGAAGCAACCTATTAGCTCCAGAAACTGGCCGCAGCATTTCTCTGTATGCTAGGGTTGCATCCTCTATTTACAATTGTTTGCAACTTTCAATATCCACCGTTCAAAGCTTCAACGTTCAACATGTCAAGCACGTTTCACGTTTAACGGCTGTACGCAACGTTCCTCCTCTGAGGCGTAGGAGTTCCGTTGTTTTCTCGCTTCCGTTTCTTTTTGTTCCGTATCAGCCTACAGACGTGGTTGGTCGGCTTCGCTTAGCGCTTACATGTTACACCCCACCATCCCCACTAGTGCTGTTTTGCATTACCCTGGAGGACCAGCAGGAATCCAGGTCTCATCATGCATCATCAGCGTCTCTCAGGCCGGTATAGCATGCTACTCACTATACTTCTTCCATCACACGCACAGACCACTCCCATGCGCAGCGAGTTGCTTGGGGGTCGTTCATTGCCTTTGATTAATGATTCCTGGCTCAGCAACACCTCGCGGGTGAATGTTGCTGGTGCTGAACACCCGTTGTGCCTGTCACGCACGTGGCGGTGAAAACGCACCATGGGAGCGCGCGCGAGAGGCGGCCTGAGGTCTTGCGTGGGTGGGCAATGGGACGAAGCACGGCTGGGTCTGCTCAGATCCACCAACACCATAGGACGGGTTTGGCGGTGGATTCGTAACTTCCACCAGCTAATACGGCGGCCTGCCGATGGCTGCTGCACGCACCCCACACCAAGCAATCCGGCATCCCGTATTCACCCCGCATGTGCGGCAGTAGGCCACTCCTCGACGCGGCTGCCCTCCCGCAGCTCCTCGACCCCGCATTTTGCTGTGGGAAATAGCCCCGCAGCCGGGAAATCACAGCTGAAAGTCGCAGTGCATTATATTCGTCCTCGGTATTAGTGCAAGCATTTTAGAGTGTGCTGCTGATTTCGGAATGATGGCCGGTGCGTCCCTGCGTCTTCCCCACCCGTGCCAAAAGCCCAACACCCCTCTCCGCTGCCTTGTCTCCCGCGCCCCTTCTCCAGCCCCCTCGCCCTTCTGCCCCATCCCCACCAACACCCTCGCCATGGTCAAGTTCCGCCGCAACCATGCCGCCTCCAGCAGTCAACTCCAAGAGGGCAACTGGAGCGCCATCTGTGCCGAGATGGAGGCCATAGGTCGCCCCGACATACACCTGCCTTCCGGCCAACGTGCTCCCGCTCCAACTCCCGCCTCACCTTCTGCGTCTCATCCTCCCCGCTTTCAACCCGTGCCCATTTCCCCCGTGACGAGCACGACTGCGGAGACCATCCCTCCGTCTTCCGCTTCGTACCACTCCCACCCGACCCCCACTATGGATTCCTACACACTGGCCTCTGGCGCCATGGTGGGGAACGAAATGGAGACCAGCATCAGCCCCGGTCACATCGCCCACGGGTGCCCAACACAGAAACTGGCACCGCACCCATCCTTTGGTCACTCTCCATCCTCAGTACTGCCCACAGAACCGTCTTTGGCTCGTAGTGGGACAAGTGGGACAAGTGGGACAAGTGGGACAAGTGGGACAAGTGGGACAAGTGGGACAAGTGGGATGCGCCGCTTCTCTGTTTCCAGATTATCCAGCACCTCTTCCAAGTCGTCCAACAGTACCGCCCAGCTCTCGGACGAGAAGTCAGTTCTGTCCTTTTCCCACCTGGATCACGCTGGCCGCTGTGGATCCGCAGCCTCATCCGCAAGTGCCCAAAGGACCCCGCCCAAGGCGCCCAGGTACCTTGTTTTACGCAAACCTTCCCTCCAACAGGATCAGCATTCCGACCTAGCCAAATGCGTTATGTCTAACGCCCTTGCCGCTCCCCGATCCAGTAGCCAATCCCCTCGATTCGCCGAACCCTTCAAGGACCTTTCTGATGGTGATCGTTGGCCGTCTCCCGCGAGGGAAACCTACCATAGCACACAAGATCGTATCGCTTCCAGCGCACGTAAAAGCATCGAGACCATTTTCCCGCCCTTTGAGCATCACCGGACCTGGCACCTTGATCCCATTCGACCTCGATCTGCCAGTGTTGACGTGACTGGTTCCGAGCGCCTGGGTGGGATCAATTCCTACATCCGAACCGGCAGGAGTCCATCGCTCTCCTCATCTCGGGCGCGGTCAAGGATCCACCAGCCAACGCCACTCATGGGCACGGATGCGCCCAATTTTCCACCCTCGCCACGTTAGCAGAGCCGCTCCCGTTGGCCGACCTCGCAGCGCTTCCAACACCAGCTCCTCTAGTTCTATTTTGCCAGTGCGGGAGTGGACCACGCCCACCACCCCTACCCGCGCCACAGGGGCGCTTGCCAAAATGCTCGTCCAGATGGAACATGAGATGGATATGGCGCGCATGACTCAACAAGCCTCCCTGCAAATGTTGAGCAAAGGTCAAACTTGCTCCCCTGCGTTTGTTACGTTGGGGGCAATGTGCACATGCCCGATGGTGCGGTCGACAGGGCCGAGAATGATGCGGCTGCTTGGAAAGATCGTTTCCACACCATTGATCCCGCCCCGGCAGCTGCCCAGAGTTGCTTCCCCGACCTAAAGACACCCGACTCGTTCCTACCGTCTACCTTTTTTACGCTCCGATGTCACACTAAGCATGAGCGCGGTGGCCCGTGGCAGCTCTCTGGCGACGCTTGGTCGTGTCTCAGACAAAGGAACTGTCCAGCACGGCGGAAACCCCCCGAGAGGTGAGATTCGCTGCGCCGCACGTCTCGGTCTGGCCCGCACTTGCTCGATTCCCGCTGAACCAACGGCTTTCCCATTGCTCCGTTGCTCACATTTTCTTGGATGGCTCGGTCTTGGCTCGCATCGTGCGGCGATTACCCTCAAAACATATGTATATCAGCTCTCATCCACACCCTGTCCTCTTTTTAGCCCTCGCCCAACTCTTGTCCAATGTTGTTGATATTCTCCCTCCTCCCCTCTCAGCATTCTCGCGCGCAATGCTGAGCTTGGCTCTCAATTCTCCCACCACAATCGCGAATGGGCCAGAGTGTGAACCCAGAGAGTGATGTCGCAGAGCAGGGCACTTGCCGCTCTTGAGATAGTCTATGGACACGAGCGATTTTGGTCTCCACTGCGAACACGACGTTTTTGTCCAGGATAAACGGCAACGGTATCGCTCGGTCATTATCATCATTGACAGTCGGGAACAGCGGCTCGTACGGGTCCGGAGGTCAGCAGTTCCTCCTGGATCTTCGCGCTTTGAATGCTGTTAAACCTTGGCAGGAGTATAGATATGCTATGCTGGGCAATACTTACGCCCGCGACCCCCACCCGCTTTCCTATAGTAGCAAGATACCCCCGGGAGTGAGCGAGCCCACCTTCAGACTTTTGCCTCTAAGGCCAGGGTTTTGCTCACCTGTCCAATTGAGGCTGCCGCAATGGCGGGGATGGTGGTGGGGTGCATGATGACGAAGGGAGGCAAGTCACTGGCACCATGTGCAATGAGACTGTTTTTTACAGACACGGGTCCCATCAGTTTTCTTCTGTCGCGTCTAGCAGAAGTAGGCATAAAGTTCAGACGTTCAGCATAGGGGGTTAAAGATGGGATTTTCCTTCTCCTAATCGTCGTTCTTCGAGTACTTTTCGTTCTTGCCATGTGTCTCGGCTTCCAGCTCGGCCCCGGGCCCCACATCACAATCCTTCAGCGTGCACCGATCCCCGACCTTGGCATTGATGCCGATCACACAGCTCTCCAGCTTGGCACCGGCCCCGACAAGCGCCATCAGCCACAACGCAGCCGGTCAGGCGGGCATGCTTGCCTACCACCGCCCCGGCTCCAATCACGGACCGCTTGACCAGGATGCGTTCGCCCAGGGTAGCACGGGGCGAAACAAGGCTGTCGGGGGAGACCATGGTGCGATCGGCCTTGGCCTGGGCTGGACTCGGTTTCCCCTCATCCTCGACCCACCCCGGCAGCGGCAGCATTGTTTTCCCCAAGTTGCGGAGGATATAGCGGTTGACTTCAATGTAGGTAGGCAGCGTATTGCCGCGTAGGAGAAACGAGCTAGGCAGCACTTTTTCCTGCTCTTCCTTTTCCGTTTCGGCGACCGGGGGGGGCGGGCGCGCAATCAATGCCACCGCCACCGTCTTGCGTTCTGGCGTCCACTCGTGCATAGACTCGTGCTCCTGCGCGTCCAGGTCCGAGTTGGCATCATCATCCAGGGCGAGCATGCCGAGTTTGTCGGCCAAGGCGCTCTGCCACCCAGCCCGAGCCAGGTTGGGCAAGACATGTTCGCGTAGCGAGGTGAGCATGCGCTTCCGTTCCAGCAGCGGCAAGACGACGCTCCGGTTGAGAAAGTAGACATGCGCATCCAACAGTGCGTTGCTCACTCGCCACCCGATCGTGTTCTGCGCCCTCGACCAGACCCATCGTCAACCGTACCTCGTCCTCCTCCAACACTGTACTGTCCTTGGCCAAGAGCAGCTGGTGCACCCCGCCCGCTGCGCCATCTTGGAATGCCATCGGCAGCGTGGTCTTGGCGAGCTCACGAGAGGGGTATGCGTACAGCCCACGAGGTGGGTTGTCTTTTCTCGCTCGCGCGACAGGCCATCGGGTTGCTGCGGCGCATAGAGCAACGCGGAGACCGAGGGGGAGGAGGTAGGCTTGTCGGTCCGCAGGCTCGCTTGAAGCACCGATTCGAGCGGGAAGAGCGGAGCAATCAGGTCGCACGGAAGCACCAGCGGGTTGGACGGCAGCTTGCCCAGGCTGTCGAGCCAGGTAAGCAATTGGGCCGTGCCGGGCGGGCGGGTGCTGCTCACCTCCTCGTTCCGCCGGCGCGACTTGTCGTCCGGGCCGAGGGAGAAGAGGTGCACGAGGAAGGCGTTGGCATCGTCTGGACTGGCCTGGGCTTCCTCGTCCAGCGACGGGTCGCCGGCGGCTACGGGGGGCTGGTACCCGGCGGCGGAAAGGCCAGTGGGCGGCAAGCCGGGGTCGGAGCGGCAGCGGATGGGGATGGAGGGCTGGAAAGAGTCGGGGGGGCAGAGGAGGAGCTGCTGGAGGGAACGGGTGATGGCGTCGTGCTGGGCCTTGGGGGCAAGGACGAGGGTGGAGGGGAAGCCGATGCGGACGATGAGCTGGAGCACATGCGCCACCTGGGGCACATTGGCGACGGGGAGGAGCGCCTTGACGCCCTCGGGGCTGTGGCGCACGGGGTCGGCGCGGGGGGGTCGCAGAGGGGGTAGAGCTGGCCGCCCAGCCCGCAGAGGACGACGGGGGTGGCGGTGTGGACGTGGGGGCGTAGAAGTGGGGGAGCGCCATGGTGGGGGGGCGGGGGCGGCGGTCGGGGGAGGGCAGGCGGACGAAGCAGCAGCCACGGGCCAGCGCAGCGGCGCCCATCCGCGCCGCACTCGTCGCCCCGAAAAAAACCACCACCGCCCGACGAGACGCACGGCGGTGTGCAACGCATTCCGCCCGGGGGTCTTCCGCGCGGCCGCCCGGTCACGTGCCTCGCTGACCTCAGCAGACCGACCTCCGCCAGTCTCCACCGGACTCCACACGTCTCCACCGGGCTCCACCACAGCCACCGCAGCACAGCAGCTGCCCGCACCACCGGGTTTACCGGCTAGTCACATGGCTTGTCACATGTGCACAGCACACAGCACACAGCACACAATGGCGCCTGCCATTGGGACATGCTCCCTGGCACCATGCAACTAGGAACCAGCACTGCGCAGACGCCTCTGGCATTCGCTATTCAGCCTCTTAGATCTCGGCGCCTCGGCGCCTTAGCGACGTTCAGATGGGGGGTTCAACGTTCACGTTCACCGGTCACCCTTGGCTGGTATGCCAGGCACGCTGTCCCATACGCTCTCATCGATCTCATCCGCCACGAAGGGAAGGGGGAAAGGGGCCGGGTGCGTCCTTGTCTGTGAAGGATGCCTGAGCAACGTGCAACGTGTAACGCGTAACGATTATCGATTACGACTATCGATAGTGCATGCACTTCAGGATTGGGCGTGTGTGAAATTGGAAATGCGACACGGGCGGCACTGCCTGGCACTGCCCGCTATACGCAGTCTCAGTCCTAGGTCCTAGGTACCGAGCTCAGTAAAACGCGCTAGCAGCGGGCATGATTGCCATCGTACACGGCGGAACTAGTTTGGAACAACCAGGCCGAGGCAGCGGGAGGGCCGCACGCCCTGAGTCTGAGCCGGACGCTGACGATGATGCTGGTGCGTATGCTGATGCTGACACTGGCTACCGTTATGTGCTGGGAATTCAGACTGAGTGCACTGGGAACTGAGTCATCCGTCACCCATCCAGCTTCCAGCCTTTATCGCATCGATTATCGACCATCGCGAATGCTCCGTGGGACGGGCGCTGGGTGCCTGAGCGGCTGAGCGCCCGAGTGCCTGCGCGCCGGAGCTTTGATTGCTGATCGATTCCATCCTGAGCCTGACGTTAACCCGCCTTCGCCGCCGAAACCCGACGAGCGTTGGCGAGCACCAGGCTTGAACGTTCAAATAACGAGCTGTGGTGGGCTGTGCGCCCACCGGCCGTGGGCTGGCCTGGCTGGGCCCGCTGGACACTCCCGACACGCTCCGCCGCTCGGCTCCTAAATTTTCATCCTCTTGGCGTTTCCTAGTTGCGGTTTCCGAGTGCCTGCGTCCGAGTCCCCGCGTCCTAGTTCCTGCGTCCTTCCTGCCCCCTGCTCCCTGCCCCCCGCCCCCGCTTCACCCCCGCCATCCCCATCCGCGCCCCCGCCGCTTGGGCTTGCCGCGCCATGGCCTCTCCCCGCCCGCGTCGCTGGCCAAAAAGCGCATCAACCGCCGCTGGACCCCGCACGATGACCTGCGCCTCGTCCGCGCACTCGCTTCCGACCCCCATCTCGTCCAGCAGATCGTCTATCCTTCTCGCACCCCGCCGACAACCCACCTCCCGACGACCCCAACCTTTCTGTCGAACAGGACGAGCACGACGAGACCGATGACGGCTCCCGCGCATTCAAGCGCGCCCGCCATGCTGCTGGCCGCCCCCACTTTCGCAATTCCAATCGCGCCATGTACAGCGTTCTGGGCGAGCTTGCCTCTGGCACCTCTGTCCCCTTTTCTGCGTCGGCAGTGCGCTCCCGCATCACCACTTTGAAAAAAGTGGTACAGCCTCTTCAGCTCAGATAAGCCTGATGGCGACAAGGACGATCCGGCAGCTGCAGTATCTCCGTGTCGACCCAACGGAGGCTTCTCCCTCTTCCCCCTTTGACCTGACTAAATCTGTCCCATCTGCCCCGCCTGCGTCAAACTTCTCCCAACTCGGCCCTGCCTCTGCCTCGGATCCCTCCCCCTCAGGCGGGATGAGCAGTAACGAGACCAAACGGTTGCCTCTCTGGTTCGACACATGGCACAAGTATGTCGCAACTGGGTTGCAGCGTGAAGATCTAGATCCGACCCCAAGCTCCACTCCCTAGCTACTGCATCCGGTCTGGATCTGGCTCCGCTCATCAGGCTTGGGCTCCGCATCGGGCCTGGGACATGCGCCTCTGCGCCCGATGCGACTCCATCGTGACCGCACCGCCTTTTACTGGTCTCTCTTCCACCCCGGTGTCTGGGTTTTCTCCCACCCCGCCTTCCCTGGGGTGCCCAACCTTTTGCCCCTCGAGCCGGATGTGGGGGTGCTCCGTGTCCCATACAAGCGAGAAGAGTACCCCCTGAGCCAGCCGGCATGGGGTACGAGCCGGATCCGCCTTCTGCATATGACTATGGCTCCTTTGGCGAATCTCCCCACGCACCCATCTTCCGCGCCTGTACATGAACCGGCACACAAGACACCAAACCATCCCTTTGTACCGCCCCACCTCACCCTTGGGCAGCGCAGCAGCACTGCCCCGCAATCTCATGGACCGTTGTCTTACCACCCGACTCACCGAATCACCCGTCTCGCCCTCCCCCTCTACCCACTCCCACTCGCACCAACATCCGCACTCCCATTCGCGCTCTCACTCGCACTCCCATTCCACCCTCATTCGCACTCCATCCGCACTCGCACTCGACTTCGAGCTTACACTCGACTCGCTCCACCGCACCAGCACCAGCTCCAATCCCACACCGACCTCCGCAACTGGGTCCGCCGCACCGATACCAGCACTCGCACGAGTCTCAAGTTGACCCCCAAGCCCACTCACGCATCACCCTGCCTAGCTCGCTCATCCGCCCATCCCGATCCTGTATATCGCGTGGGGCATGCTGCCTCGCCCTCGTCGGCCCCAAGACGGTCAGAGGACTTACTTCGTCGTCTGTTCCGACCCTCGCCCCCCGAACGTTGGTTCCCCATCCCGACCGGATCGTCCCTACGGGACCGGCGATGCTCCCGGTGCCTGCCGCGACCGGTGGCAGTAGGTGGGTTTTCGGCTCACCTGATTGCCTGGAGCCAGGGCGTACCTGCGGCGATCGCTCATCCTTTTGACGGCCGCTGCGGCCAAGACGCTTTCCAACGAACATATCGAGGCGTGGCTGGCTCAGGACCGGCTCTATGCCGGGGTGGGGGTACCTTCGTTTCGCCGGCCTGATGCTGGCCCGGCTGCTACGTTGGCAGATGCCGAGGGAACCTCGTTGACGTGCACCTACGGCTCCCGCATTCGTGCTGTTTTGTCGGGTGCCATCTCGAACGTGGTGGGGGTGCAGTTTTTGAAGATACGGCGGCGCATTGGAATTTGGATTTGGGAGGGGACAGTACCTCGCTCATGGCGCCCTATGCTCCTGTGACCCAAGCGTACTGCCTGTACATGCTCGAAGTTGGCCAAACCGGCTCACCAGAGGAGCAGATGACGTTGCTCTGGGCAATGGAGAAGCTGTACCTCGAGGCGTGGACGACAGCCGCTTCGGGCCAACAGGCTGCCACCGTTGGGCCACCCCGGGGCGGCGAGCTGAGCGGGGCGGCACATGTGCTGGACTTGTTTGTGCAAAATGGACGTGTGGTGCGTTCCGGGCGTTTGTGACGGAGCTGGGCTCCCTTCTGGATGCCATTGTTCCCCTGGACCGACTCCGCCGAACGTCCAGGCGCGCTGCGAAGCAGTCTGGGGCGGGTGCTGGTTTGAACGTTTCTTCTCGGGACGCAGGTCGGCGTCGACAGAGGACAAGGTTTGAGCATTGGATGGGCAAGCGCGGCGGTCTCATAACCTGCCGTCCACGCCCAGGTTCGATCCTCCTTTTGCTTTTAGCGCTGAGGTGCTGCTCAGCGGGATGGTCTTCGAGTGAGGCTTTAGCTTCAGCGTCATCTTCATCTTCACCTTGTCCCTTTCCCCCTTCTATCTATTGGTTTGGCTAGAGAACACTGGCACGTTGGTCTGGGTGCTTTGATTTGGGCTAGAAAATCATTTCTCTTGAGGTTGGATCGATGTGATCCGACGTATATATTGGCTGAGGCAGCCTGGCATGGCACACCAGAAGCAAAGTTACTTTCTGCTGTCTAGATGTTGTCCATTCTGCATCAACACTTCGCCTGCCTGTTCGGATCGAGACGAGGGGGTAGCTGCTACCCGGGGGCAGAAGAAACAGGAGTAATAGAATAGGGAGCGTGATGCCATCAGACCTCAGATAGATAGCCGTGCCGAAAGCTCCGCTATTCCGGGCGCGCGATTCGGCCCGACGCGCGAGCACCCCTGGAAGTGTGGCTTTCTTTCCATCACCACTCGTGCCAGCGCTCGCCTGCGCCTGCTTGCGTCCGCTTGCCTACTTGTCACCATGACCAGCCCTCTCTTGGCCCAGATTGCCGCCGCGGACCAGTCCCTGCGCACCGCCCAATTGCCCTGCCGTCGTTCCCGCCTTGGCCTTGGCGTATGGGCTGGGGCTGCGAGCGGACCGGTGCCGTGCTGGGCGTGCTGCATGCACTGGGGTCAGTGCCAATTGGCGTTCGGCGCGGGCGCAAGCACATGCCGCATACCAACACGATCTCCTGACGCACTACCTCGACACGGCGCTCCTCCTCAACCCGAACTCCAAGCTGAGCCGCCGCGCTCTGGAGCACGAAGCACGTGCCTACGCTCGTCGCACCGCCCGGGAACAGGCGGTGGACGTGGCAGCGCGACGTGGCTGGGTTTTTGGCCATGGTACGTTGGTGGTAGTTGTGTTTGGTGAGGTGCTCGGCGCGCTGGCTGACGGCCTCTGCAACACATCGTAGGCGTGGGGGGGCGCTTTATCAGCCCCGTACTTTGGTACGCCCAGTGTGCTGCTCACTCAGGTCCTTGGCTTGTCTACCTTCTGCCTCACCTCGCGTTCCTTTGTTTTGGCCCTCGGTGGAGGCCCAAAGGATGCCTCGCAGCCGCCGTTGCCCATGGCGCTGCTCGATGCGCTGTTGGCACCGTTTGATGCCATCACTCGTTCCGGGGGGGTGTTGGGCACGCTAGCTTCGCTACCGCCGACCACACCAACGCTCCTAGTCTTTCTCCTCGCCGCCTTGACCGGCGGAGGCGGCGGCCAACTGGTCGGCACGTTCAACATGGCCCACCCGGTAGGCTGGCGGCTCAGCACGCCCCCGTTCCTAGCTGCGACCAGCTGGGTTGCCTCGCACGACATTTGGTCCGCCTTGTTCGCTAGCCTGATCTGGCTCGCTACCACCTCGCTCCAGAGAGAGGAGCCACTGGAAGGATGGGTGGCGCCCGGCGCGGGCCGTGCTAGCCCCGGGCGGGGCATGGGACCCGAATCTGGCCCGGGGCGCGGTGCTGGTAGGCATGGGACTGAGCTTTGTGTGGCGGGCAGGCATGTTGCATGCGCTCCCGCGCTCCCGCGCGCAAGACGTGCCGCCCGAGCCTACCCCGGTAGCCATCGAGTCCGACGCCAGTGACCAGACCACCAAAGTCAACACCCCCACTTCTTCTTGACCCCGTCCGGAACGGGCTTGCTCGCTGCCCGCCGGCTTGCCGGCCCGAAGTCTCCCTTCCCTGCTTCCGCACCGCGCCTATACGATACTGTCCCGTCTTACCTCCTCTCCAGTGGGACTGCCCCTTCTCCTGTCGTAAGTAGCAGCTGAAGCGTGAAAACGAACGCGAGAGAGAAGGCACATGGTTTGGCCGTCGATTTGGTTCATGCTCATTGCTCAGTGTGGGGCGCGTACAACGTTTGAGCCCGGTGTTCGAACGCATGCATAATCATTGCTGCCGTGCGCGCAAACACGGCGCCTGCCACCCACGCATGGGCCGGATGAGCAAACCCATAGGCCAACGTATAGTCAATCTGCGTCGCTGTACCCTGGGCCAAGGGGGTGAGGCGCCAGGTGGTACTGAGGTGGGTAAAGAGCGGATGGAGCCGGGCAAGGCGGTTGCCTAACAGCCCATCCACCGAACCTGGTTAGTACGGAATCCAGAGGCGCCGAGCGAGACAAACGCAGAACGCACCTTGACTTGTTCTTGGCCGTCAACTCGACCTTGCTCCGGTACTCTTCCTTGAACGCACCATACCCAATTCCCAAATCGGCCAGAAGTGCGCGTGAGGTCACAGGAGGGGGAGGAGAGGAGCAGAGAAGAAGGAGAAGGAGAAGGAGGTGGTGCATGGCCATGCGGACGGTGGGGCGAGGAGAAAGTGGTGGGGGTGGTGGGCAGATGGAGCGGAGAAAGGGGAGGAGGAAGGCTTAGCCCAGTGTTCCAAGTGGGACACCAGCCGGGCCAAGGCGGGAAGAGAGGGTAGGCTGGGCAGGCGGGGCGGGCTGCGGGCCCACGCATGCTCGACATGGCACCCGACGTGGCCGTAACGACTGAGGCAGGCGAAATACGGATTCTTCCCCCGCCGCCTGGGGATGTGGGTCCAACGGCGTCGCCGGACTCGGGTCCTGCGTTGGGGGGGGGCGGATGGGCGGTCAGACGCAGGCGCAGGCGCTGCCGCATCGGCCGGACCAACCACGCGGCTCATGGTGCAAAGGGCAAAAACTCGTGGTAGCGATCCACATCGGCCACCATGGCAAACAGCTGCGCTTGCGTGTAGGGCAACACTTTGGTCTGTGTGTAGACACGTGTGCCCTCAGGCAAGTCGCTCGCCGGACCGGGAGAAGCACTGGTTGGTGTGCGGCGCGCCCCGATGGAGGTTGGAGCGGGCTAACGAGGCCGGACAACTGCGTCAACCAGCTGGCTGGCCGGCGCTGGTCGAACCCCGCGCCGCCGCGCCATCCATCCAGTCCTTGCTACCCACCCGGGCCGGATGCGAACCGTGGCTGGGAGGGCCAGAGCGACAAGGCGTGCTGGTGCCATTGGTGTGGTGGTGGGACCACTGGGAAGCCCTCCCTAGTTAGGCGTCAGCCACGCTGTTTTACTTGTGTCCACGTTCCACCCGCCGCTGCCGATCGGAAGGCCGATGATCTGATCGATGATCCCCTCTTTCAAACTTGTTCTTTCGCGCCCCTGTTACGCTACGCAACCGAAGCGTAGTATAGGAGGCGTAGGATCAGGATACCTGCGACGAGCTAATAAGCCAATCGGGTCACAAAGATTGCCTACCTCGTTTCGCTCTTCTACTTACCACTCAATCGTGAAAGAGCAAAGGCAACGCCAGTTTTCAACCCCATCTCGAGGCAATTAGTCATACATGCCAACACAGAAAGGGACCAGACAGAAGAATGAGGCAGAAGAGACGGGCAGGGGGTACGGTAACTGCCCCAGATTAGAGGCAAGGATACAGAAGGGGAGGCATGGCGAAACGGACCAAAAAACCGTAAGGAGGGCCCTGAACTGCAAGAGCCGGCCAACGTAGAGCACAGCAGTGCAACAAGAACAGCAAAGGCTCAAAGAAAAGGAAGGAAAAGAAGACACAAAAATGCCGCTAAGGGGATTACGGGTGGGCAGCCAGCTCGTCGGGTTCTCGTGGACGAGGCGGGCGCGAAGCGACAACAGCACTTGGGCCAAGGAAGGGGGAAGATTGAGATGCGGGCAACATGGGGCCAAGCAGGTCCTCGGACCGTGCACCAGGAAGACCATACGCTTCAACGGAGACGCCCACGAGCGCGAATGCGCATGCCGAGACGGCCGGACGCTGAGCGCGGGCCCGGGGTAAGAATTTGTTCTCGTTGCTCTTTGGCTAGCCGCGAGGGCGTGGACATCCACCTGCCGGGCGTACGGTGCCGTGCCGGTCGCGGCGCCGGGGTGACGAACCCCGAGGCAAAGGGGAAGGGGACACATTGCGTCCCACATAGCTCACTGTGCTCCCGGGTGCTTGTGGCTGGCGACCGTGCCAGCGATTTGGTTGGGCGGCGTTGCGGGGGCGTGCCAGGCGGACGTCGCGAGCGGGGGGGCGGCGTGCGCGGCACTGCACCTGATCGACCAGGCGGTGGCATCACCACACCGCTTGTCCTCTTTTCCCCGGCTTCGGCAGAGGAAGTAGCGGCAGAAACAGACGCCCAGGAGCACCCCGCCTGATGCCAGTGAGACTCCAATCTACGGTCAGGATCTTGGGGTGGGTCAACGCCATAGGAGATGCGGCGCCAACTGCTTCTCGCGCATCCAGATCGATTCCCAAGCCCAAGCCCAAGCCCAAGCCCAAGCCCACGGGATTGGTACTGGCACGGGCACTGGATCGCGACCCCAACGCCAGGCTGGGGGCGGGCCGGCGCCGCGGGGAAGCGCGGGCGGGACTGGGCGAGGCAGCCAAAAGGTGCATCACCTGCGCTTCGTCATCCGTCGCCTTGTCCAGCTGCACTGAGCGCAGCGGCGATTGGTCACACGAAGCAAACATGTCCGATTCCTCCCGCGCGGGCGGGGGGGTGCGTGATCCGACGACCGAGCCAAGCCCCAACACGTAGGCCAAGGATGGCTTGGTGGTACTGGAAGCAGGAGGGGTACGGCACTGCTCTTGGGCGTGGTGGGGAACGGGTCCGAGTTAGCTGGCATAGGCACCGGTTGGTATGGGTACGGGTGTACCGCCATGGTGCGCGCACGAGTACGACTGTGGCGCCGGGCTGCGTCGCGTTCGCGCACCGGAGAGGCATGGCGAGCTACCCTGCGTGGCCGCGAGCTGGAGCGGGCCGTTTCGGGCTTGCGCGGCGTTCGAGCGGCCCCGAGGGAAGGCGGACAGGCAGGGCAGCAGGCATGGGGCAAAGGAGACGAAGGGACCTGTGCGCACGACGATCCCGGCAGCGACGGCGGCGGGGCATGGACCAAGGGCCCAAACACATCGGCGTAGATGTCTTTCGGGGCGGAGGCCAAGTGGGGCGAGGCAAGCGGTATGGGTACCTCGGCAGGCGGGTTGACGGAGCCTTGGACGGCGCCGAAGGCCAGTGAGCCTGGTGTCCCGGCGGCAAGCTGTCGAGGGTGGGGGCACTGAGCGAGCTTGACATGGTCGACGACGCTGGTTCGGCGGGAGGGGGCGGGACGCCGCACCGCCCGCTATTCTCAGCGGCGATGAGGGCGTCGATGGAGGGCTGGGCCAGGGCATGGGCTGGGGGGCTTGGCGGCGGCGGGGGAGACGATGGGCGTGTAGGGCGAGGAGAGGCGCGGCGGCGGTGGGGACCGGGGGTGGGGAGGGTGCCGGCGGCGGCGGTGGTGGTGGTGGCGACGAGGCGGGCGTGGAGGAGGCGGGCGGCGAGCTCGGAGCGTGCGTCGGCGGACGCGTGGTCGGGTGGGGCCGGGGCGGGGTGGAGCATCAGGAACAGATAACCCAATCGGGCTTGGATGAGACAGATGTACGTTGTCGGCTGGGTGGTGGGGGGTGAGGAGGCGGTGATGGGCGGGCGGACGTGATGTACAATCGCCGCCTGGGCGCTGCGCACGATGCGCGCCTCTGCCCCGCGCCTGCCCAGCACGCAGCCCACATCACGACGCGTGCGCCCGCCTCCCACAGCGACACGTCCAGCCTCGGCACCCGCACCCGCCCAGTGCCCGCCTCCCCGCGCGCGTCCCTCCCCGTGGCGTGTCGCGTCTCGTGTCGCGCGTCGTCGGAGGCCGGCATGGCATGACCAATCCCGAATTCCACCCCCCAGTCCGTTCCGCTGCCCCTCCCATTCCGCTCGCCCCCCCAACGTAATCCTCCGCACGCTAAAACTTGGCACAGCGAGTTAAATTACCTAAGGTCGGAATTACCCCAGATGGACGCTGGCCCTTTCACCTGACTTGGATGTACTGATGCCAACCCACCTGGCCTAGTACCCCCCCGAACAGGTTTCCCCCTATCATTCGTCCAACCAGTCCGACGCGCACCGGGATGCCACCCAGCGCTCATTCCCAATCCCTTATTCACACGCATAGCCCCAACGAACCAACTCATCCCTCCATCCACAGTCGCCAGCAAATCTCGCCAGCCCACCTGGATGCGGACAGAGACCGAGAGACCGCGAACCGGTCAAGAAGACAAACAGCAAATAAACAAATAAAACAACCAACCATGTGGCAAACCAACTCCAACTCCAAAGCCGATTCCATCCCCTCCCCGCACCACACCCTCCCGACGCCTCACTCGGAAACCAACTCCTACCTGTGAGCATCGATCCTGGCAGCTTCAAGCGGCCGAGGCCGGTTTGGGCTAGGCAAGACGGGGGGCTGGCACACCCGGCAGAACGGTGGACCTGCGGGGCGAGGGGGAGGGGAATCCGAGTGTTCCCCGGCCTCGGGCCACGGGGGAGGAGGAAGCAGCGTAGGTCGAAGCCCACGCATCGAGGCTCGTTCGTTCCGTCGCCGCATCAGCAGGCGAGATGAGCGCGCCATCGACCGAACGGAGGCTGCCGGGACTCGTGGTGGGCCGGGTCATATAGGAGCCAGAAGAGCGAGGACGAGATGAGGAGCGGGGCGCGCTAGCCGGGTCGCGTTGACCAGCACCGCCAAGGGCGATCCAGGCACGGGCGCGTGCTTGGATAAGGAGGTGGTGCGCGTAGCCAAGGGCGGAGGCGAGGTGCTGGTCGGCGGGCAGGCAGCTTGCACCACCGCTGCCGACGCAGCTGCCGCGACCGAGGGGGGCAAGCCAAACGAGGACCGTGGGGACCGAGCCAAGAGCAGCGGAGAGCGGGCGGGCGAGCAAAGCGGCGAACGGGCCGGCGAACGGGCCGGCGAGTGCAACGGAGAAGAAGGGTGACCTTGTCCCGCTCCGAACCCAATCGGCGACGGAACCAGCTCGCCCATACTGGTGCTCGAAGGCCCGCGGGGCAGCCGGCTCGGCGCCATCGACCCCCCGCCCGCCACCATCGACACGCTCGGCGTCAAAATCAACGGCGACGACGGTCGACTGAGCACATCGGCAAACGAATCGAGCGAGGTACGCGCCGTGGCCGCATCCGACGGCCAAATCAGCGCACCATCAATCGACATCAAACTGCCTCGAACGGGCGAGGGAGCCAAGAGCGGGCCGTGCGCCTGACTTGACCCTTGGGTGGGAGCCGAGGGAAGCAGCGCCGAGCCAGAACCGGTAGGTACTGTCGCACCATACTGCGGCGACGAGCTGCGTCCTGCCCCCGTGTCGCTGGCATACACGGTGCTGGCCAAAAGCCGCTCCGGCTCCGTTAGCCGGGTGCCGGAGCTAGATCGAGGTCGGGAGCCCGGGCGGGAGGTGGGGCGGGAACGGGAAACAGGGCGGGAGCGAATGGGGGCGCCAGGAGGCGCAGCGGACGGTACGCTGGCACTTGGCACGATCGCACTGCTGGGTCCGGCCACCGCACCCTTTGCGGCACCAGACGGCGTACCGCCACCGCCTACCAGGTGGGAAGAGTGGAAGGACCGGTGACGGTTGAGGCCCAAGGCAGCCAAGGTGGGAGGCGACGCGGTCGGTGTACAGCCTACCACGGGCGAAGGCGGCGCAGTCAGCGCATCGGCTAAACCATCAAGAGAGGTGCGGGCCGTCGCCGCATCCAACTGTACAATCAACGCTCCATCCAGCGACCGAACCGATCCAGGGGGATCAAGGGGCGCGGGAGCGCCAGCGGCCAAAGGAGGCGGCACAGGGCCTGGTCCGGCAGGTCCAGTGGTGCTGGGCGGACTGGTGCTCAGATGGGGAAGATTAAGATCGGTTTTCGGGCCGCGCAACGGCTGGGATTGCGTGTGGCTGAGAGGCTGAGCAGAGAAAAGGAGCGGACTTGCCGCCTTGTCCGGTCCCGAGGCGGAATGAACTGGGGACTGCGGTTGGCTGGCCGCCCAGGAGGGGGGACGTTGGATTGAAAAGACGGGGGCGGCGTGGTCGCCTGGTCAACCCTGGCCGGAAAGGAAACAGGGGAGACGGGGGCAGCACCCTTCAGACTGCCTGGACGAGTGTCGGTGTTTTGGATGGTACGTCGAGGCGGCGAAATGGCGGCACTTGCTTGGCCAGGAGATGGGGAGGCTAGCCCCGTGGGAGGCGGCGGTGGCGGGGCGAGGGCAAAGAAAGCAGGCGGCTCTTCTGCGTCGAAGTCGGCTGGGTGGGAAACGAGGCAGGGGGGCGTCACAAGCAGCGGCGTGCCGGGCAAGGAGGAGGAGTGGGGAGGGCCAGGGGCATGTGCAGCCCGGCGGGACGGGTGAGGCGGCGGAGGGACAGAGAGCTGGGGGCGGAGGGGCTGGCGAGAGGCTTGGCGCGTGTGCGTGGTGACGACGCCGACACGGGCGGGGAGGGGGCGGGGACGAAGCGCGTGGCTGGGCGGAGGGGGGCGGAGGCGGCATGGCACCGGGTTAGAGGAGGCGGTGTGGGCGACGCGGCAAGCGACGAGGAGAAGAACGACGACCGAGGGCCGGCGGGTAGAGAGAGGGTAGGCTGCGTGGCCGATGTGCGATGGCGGCTGCTCCGCGCTGGGCCGGCCGGCGGGCGTGCCACATGTCGGCCCGCCCAGCCCGCCCAGAGCGGCGCGGTGCGGGCAGGGCGGGTCACGTGGCCCCGCCCGCTGCGCCGCGCCCTCGCTCGGCAGCTTTTTTCAGCGTCGGCGCGGAGCAAGGCGACTAGTGACTAGCGACTACTGCCTGCGGGCTGCTGCGGGGGCGTGTTGGACTGCGGTCTCTTTTATATGCGCCCCCGCGTCACGTGCCACCCGGCCCTCTACGTGCCTGTGGCGCATGCATGCGAATGCCCAGATGAGATTCGTCGCACCCACGCCCCCACAGCTCCTCCTCCTCCTCCTCCCCGCCCGCCAGCGGCGCCGAGCCCGACGGCGAGCGGCGGCCCAGCGGCGACGGCATGTACGATCCCGGCAGCCCTGCCGTACTGGCCGGCGACACAAACGACGGGCTCGCCGCGCGCGGCCGCGGCAGGCGGCGGATGTTGGCCAGCGTCGCATCGTCCTGCGCCCGCCGCGGCAAACTCGACGACGAGGGGGGGAAACTGCCAGAGGAAGCGGTCGACGAGGGCGGTGTGCCGGCACTCACCCGGCCGCCCAGCCGAGCCAGCGGCGGCACAGCACACGGCTCTGCCCTCCGCCCGGCCCGGCCGGCGCGCCCGTGCCGGCACCCGGCGCTGCATCGGCGCCAGCGGTGCTGGAGCCCGAGGCGGCCGCGTCCGCCTGCCCGTCCCGCCGCGACGTGGGCGTCGTGTCGAGATGGTAGCCTTCAATCGCATCCCATGGCATGTTCTCCAACTCGCGGTCGGGATCGACAAACGGATTGTCTTGCGGCTGCGGGTCAAAGTCGTTCGTCGGCGCAGCCGGCGCACCAGGCGGGATGCGGCAAGTGACGCAGCACCGCACCGGGCGTACCGTCGCGAGGCGGCAGAGCGTGCATCGGGTCATCCAGCGACGCAATCAACGGCGGTGGTAACGGCCGGCCCGCCATATCCGTCCTCCGCACCGCCGGTGCGACCAAAAGATGGGTGCGCATCGGCCCCGCACTCGGCTCTTGCGCAGGCCCGCGCTGCGTCGCCGGTTCCGTCCCAGCCTCACGATCGGCCTCCGCCTCATTGTCCACATCCATACTAGCGTCCGTCTCGGCCCCCGACAAAAGGGAGAAGGAAGGTTCCATCTCCTGCTCCGCTCGTCGCACCCGCGCGGCCGGGACAGCAGGACGTGGGGTCAGGCCGCCGCGACGAACCGATGGCACATCCTCATCGCTCGCTTCACTCCCTTCGGCCGTGCTCGGAGCGATGTGAGCGCCTGCCGCACAGCCAGTAACCGCGGGTTCACCGCCGTCGTCGTCTCATCTCGATCCCGCCTGCCTTGCGATCCCGAATGGGAGCGCGAACGAGAGCCCGAGGCAGTCTCATGCAACGTCATGCGCAGCTGATCAATCGCCGTCTCGCGCTCCGGCTCAGTTTCCGTCTCGGGCTCCCTCGAAGCCGAGGGCGGGGGACGCGCCTCCCGCGCCTGAGGCGACGCCTCGGCCTCCTCGGCTTCCATGGTCACAGTGGGTACAGTGGGAGGCGCAGGTAAAAGTGCGCCCGGAGGGGTCGTGTGACGGGTGGCCATCAGGCCAATAATGGCTGCTTGGCGAGGGGTCAGGTCGGGTTGACCAAAGTCCAATCCGGCCGCCGGACGAGGTCGGGCAAGGTGAACGGGCAGGCGGAAACGATGTGCGTCTTCTGTCGCCGTCGGGGCTGGGGCGGTGGCAGGGGAGGATTGGTGCCGGGTCCGACGGCCGGGGTGACATTGGTAGGCGGAGGAAGAAGCGCTCGCTGAGCCGGATCGCCAGCGGGCGCAGTCGTAGCAGCCCCACCACCGGCGGTAGGAGGCGCGACATTCATCGACGAGACATCGGGAACGGCATGTGCGTCCCTGCGAGCCTCGTCTTCCGGACGCGCCGAGCACCAAAACCGATGCCCGGCAGCCCAGCCGAGCGACTGACACTGCTTTGAACAATACTTGGCCTTGCGGCAGCGACGGCACTTGGCAAATTGCCGTGGGAACGATTCCCATTTCCCACACGACATGTACGCACAGGGCCGCACCCCACCGCGCTCATCGTCCTTGCGACACGCATTGCGCATAATCACCCCAGCCCAAAACTGGATCTCGCGCGCAAGCCGGCCTTGCGCAATGGGGGGGACGCGCGAAGAGCGAATGGTATAGCGTTCAGCAATGCTAAACACATTGCGCTCCGTGTGGGTGGGTTGCTCCATCGCGGTCCCGTCAGATCCACCAATGGCGGACCACCCGCCCTTTCTTCCTCGGTCGGATCTACTAGCCCTATCGGACCCGGAAGAGGGGCTGCAAAGCCATAATAGCCCGCTACCCCAGGCACGGCAGGGATCGACTGTTCCGTGTCTGGGTCAGGCCCCATCGTGGTGCCAGTGCCAGGTGGCAACGTCGCCTCCTCTTGGTCCCCCGCCCCGCCTTCAACAATGGCCGTGTTCAAGGCAGGTTCACCCGGTGCAAAGGTTCCCGCCGCCATGGGCGTGTCTTCTCGCGCGGAGGACTTGGTGTCCTTGGCCATAGTTCAAAGAGAGGGGCGGATGCTGGCAAAACTGGAGGCGCTGTAGGACTCGAGGCGTCGTGGGAAGCGGCCGGAAAAGCACTCGTCACTGTAAAACAGGCTGCGCACATGGGCATACTTGGACACATACGCCAACAGCTGTAGTGCCAGCAGTACCTCCTCCTCCGGAACTGCATTTCTCCCGGCTGCGGATTGGCGTCTGGCCGGGCCGTGGGCGTGTCACACGTGGGCCACGCCACACTAGGAGACACCATGAAAGCCGCAGTAGACGCGGTGGGGGTCATGTTTCGAGCCCTGCGCGATGCTACGGCATCCTCTTGAGGAGGGGGCTGGGGCTGGGGTTGGTGCGGGGGATGGGGGTGAGACGGGGGCTGGGATGGGGGCTGGGAAGGGTGTTGAGAGTGAGAGTGCGAGTGAGAAAACGACGTGAAAGCGACTGGGAAAGCGACTGGGAAAGCGACTGGGACTGGGCCATGACAAGGTCGCGCGGCGCCGGGGGACGGGGCGTGGCCTGCACATCCACTGGTGTCTCCTGCTGCGACGAGACGGCAGTGGAGGCAGGCGCGGACGAAGCGTTGGGCCGCGCGTCGTCCATCTCTACGTCTGCGTCGGGGTCTGGCTCGGAACCCGAGGCATGGCTTGCGCTCCCGCTCGGGTGACTTGTCCGGCGCTCCGACGGCTCGCCCTGCACCGAGGCCTGCTGCGGGGCCGAGTGGGCTTGGGTGGGAAGGGTGAGCGAAGTGGCAGTCGGCGTGGCGGCAGAGGCGGTACCAGGAGACGCAGTCGGGGCGGAAGCCGCCGCGGCAGCGGCAGCGGCGGCAGCACCCGAAGAGAAGGGGAGCGGTCCGGGCGCGTGGTGGCGAGGAGGAGGCAGTGGATGCAGAGGTGGAGGCGAGCTGGGGCGCACTGGGCGCGCGCGTGGCATCGACTGAGCCAGATGGGACTGGGAGGACGCGGACAGCGATCGCAATGGCGCCGGCCTCGACCACGCGGGTGCGGACCGCCTCGGAGCCTCGGACGCCAATGTTGACGACACACTGAAACGCAAGGCTCCACTTCCACACGTTCTGCAGGTCGAAGGGCCACGCCGCCGCGCGGCGTGGTCTGGAGAGCAGGCGGAACGGAGCGAAGGATGCGCACCAGGCAGTCGAGGCCGCCGTCGAGGGTGATGATGTCGCGGATGCGGGGGCTGGTGCTGGTGAGGTAGGCGAGCTGGTTGAGGGAGTTGATGAGGGGGAGCACGGCCGTGGTGTCGAGGGCTGGGTCGGACACGGACACACACCCATGTGGTCAGCAGCAGGCGCAGGGGACAGGGAGGGGGGGAGGGGGACGTACCGCGGCGGTCGTAGATCTGGGGAGAGATGGTGATGGCGGCCTTGTTGGTGGCGGCGTGCTGAAGTTGGACTGGCGCACCATGGCGGGCGGTGGTGGCGGCGGTGGTGGTGGGTGCGGGCGGGACGGGCGGTGGGGATGGCGGGGGGCCGGGGGCTGCTGCGCGGGGCGGGCTGGGCTGGGCTGGGCTGGGCAGCGCAGCGCAGAGCAGGCCGAGCAGCGGCAGGGTTACTGGGGCAGCCCGCAGGCTGGCGCCGTGCCGTGTTGCTTTGCCCCCCGTGTGTGTGCCCAGCCCAACCCTGCGCGCGCCTACGTCATCCGCATCCAGTCTCCCCCCCCGTCGCCATTCCCTGCCTCCGCTGACGTCAGCCCCCGCCCACCGCCTCCCGCTGCGCAGTCCCCCCACCACCTCGCCCCCCCCATCGCACGCCATGCGCGGCATCTCCAAGGCGTTCAGCCGCGCCCCCCACCTCATCACCTCCAAGGTCGGCATGTCCCACAAGCACCGACGCCCAGTTCGACGAGCTCGCCGCCGCTTTGCCACCTTCGAAAAGACCGCCGAGAAGCTCAAGAAGGATGCCGTCGCCTACCGCGACAGCGTCCAGAACATGCTCGTGTCTGGCGCCGCGTTTGGCACCACCTTCCAGGCCATCTTCTCCCCCATCGGATCCGAGGGCGATCTGCTGCACCACCACCCCGAAGCGGCGCACCCCTGGCCAGTCTGCCCGAGTATGACACCATGCTGGCCAGCCTGCGCGACACACTGACCCCCGAGATTGATCTGATCGAACCGGATTGTGGCACCTTTGACCGACTTCCATGCGGTGGCCCAGGCCATCCGCAAGAACATCACCAAGCGTGACCATAAGCTGGTGGACTATGACCGCCACAAGAACAGCTACGAAAAGCTCAAGAACAAGCAAGAAAGTCGCTCAAGGAGGAACAGCACCTGTTCAAGGTCGAGCAAGAGTATGAAACGTCGATGGCAGACTATGAGTACTTTAACAACACCCTCAAGGAGGAGATGCCGCAGTTCTTTGAGCTGGCCGCGACCTTTGTCAAGCCCCTCTTCCACTCCTTTTACTACATGCAACTCAACGTGCTCTACCTCACCCTTGACCGCATCCAAGCCTTTGCGCAGGCAGATACGAACTCAATGTGGCCCAGGGCCAGATCGAGTCTGATTACCAGGCGGCGATGGGGGATGTGACGGAGCAGCTGGAAAACCTGTCCATCCGCAAGCCGGCTGCATCCTCCGTCCGCGTGCTGAGCCAGGCGGGGCGGTCGCTCGGACCGGCGTCCGCGCCGGCGGCAGCGCCCATGGCATGGCCGCCAATGCACCTAGCAAAGGTGGTGGCGCTGCCGTCGGACGCAGTGGCAGTACCCTGGGCAAGAAGGCACCCCCGCCGATCCCGAGCAAAAAGCCAGGCATGGAACCTGCTGCCGAGTATGTGGTTGCGCTGTATGACTACACGGCCCAAGCCGAGGGCGACCTTACGTTTTCGGCGGGGGATCGGATCCAAGTGGTACAGCGGACCGGCTCGGCGGACGATTGGTGGACCGGAGTGGTGAATGGCGTCCAGGGTATCTTCCCAGGCAATTATGTGCGAGACCCATGAGCGACCCGAGCGGAAGCTCAGTTGGCACCCCTCTCCTTCTCCCTCTTCCTTGCCGTTCCTCCCATCTTCGCCTCTCCCCTCCTTGGGGACTTGGAGCGAGCGGCATTTTCTGTTGCTATATACGTGTGCCTAAGTCTTGTTGTCTTGTTCCTCACTTTCTGCCCCCCTGCCACCAAGCTGGGTACCTCCCAGCATGAGTGGCGCCAATCATCCTTGTTGTAGGTACTTCGATGCATATGTGACCCAACCATGGGACGGAGATAGGAAGTAAAAGGCATGGTCAGTGAGGCGAGCGCCCTCGGCATGGTCTTGATTGCCTGTAGCTGTGCAAGGGGGCCCGGTAGGTGGGATGGGTTCGGCCGCTTCGCGACCGCATCTACCACAGATGGGGCGGACACGTCACGTAGCACGCAACAAACCTAGTTCGCCTGGGGATCCGCGGATTGGTTGAGGCGAAGCTGGGTCGAGAGTTAGAGAAGGGGGGTGGAGTGGGAGGGCAAAGTCGATGTATGTACGGGCGATTGTCCATTATGAACGAGAGCTTGGGGGGGGGGGGAGCGGGGGCACCAGCTGAACCGATCGTTGGCGCTACCCATGCCCATCTATCTCACATACCAACATTGCCAATGTCGGCCTCGGAGGCGCGCAGGCGAAGTGTATCCCGAATTTCAGCATCCGCCTCCAGCTTGCAAAACGCAACGGTGGCCAGAAGAAGCAAGTCGGTGTTAGGAGCGGGGTGCGGAGGGTCAAGGTATCCGAACCCAAAAAGGGGATGCGGGATAGGATGGCATGTTGAGTCGGCCAGCATTGGGCAATCCAATGCTTGGTCGAAACCTCGTGCATGGACCAGCGATCCGCCCACTCGGCATTGACCAACTTGATCGTCGTCGGTGCAGCCACCTTGCCATCGCCATGCAACGTGTTGGAGAAGTTGAGGTAGAGGTGAGGTTTGTGGTTGGGCGAATCGGCATCTGGCATCGTGATTTGAAACAGGGGCTTGACCCCGCCGGGCGCGTAGGCATCGTACAGTCGCAAGTACACCAACGGCTGACCCGACATTTGCCCCAACTGGCCAATTCGACGAAGATACAGCACCGTCTTTCCCGACGTGCTGTCCTCGACTGAAAATGTGGCAGATCGCACAACCTTGACCTGCTCGTCACTGACCGGTTCCCCCACCACCCTAGTGAGCCTCTTTTTGGCCGAGAGTGTGGCCCAATTGCCAATGGAGTGCATTTCAAACAAGGTGGTATTGGTATCTTTGTCCTGATAAGAACCGGAGGTCAGTCAGGCAGGTGCAGGACAGAAGTGCAACACCCAAGGCCAATAGCTCATCACGTACCATAGCGACCCACTTTCCTTTCGACAGGGGTGACTTGACCGGCCGAAAGGTGAGGGTGGTGGTATCGTGGATATAACGTTGGTCCACACCCAAGGGAGGGCCTGTCCAGGCCTCGTCTTGAGCCCGGCCGCCATGGGTTCCCTGCGCCTTGGTCGGCATCGGACTCGAATCGGTCGATTGCCATGGCGGCGGCGGAAGAGTATCTGTGCCCGCTCCACCTGGCACTTCATAGCCCGGTAGTGGTTCTTGGCCCGCGGCGGCCCCGGGGGAAGCCTCAGCCGTCGTGGCGGCTGCCGAGCGCGTCACAGGCTGGCGGTCGCCAGGAATGTCGGTCTTGGCCTTGAAGAGCATCGAGGCGATTAGGCGATGGATACCGGCTGCGTGTTGGGGAAGGAGCGATGTACTGAGCCAAAAAAGAGAGGCGATGATCGTAGTGGAGGGAGTCAGGGGCGGTCTTGCGTCAACAAATTAGATGATCAAGAAAGAGTCGACATAATATAATGGCGCACATACACAGCAACGCTTCGCCCACGAGGCCCACTCGATGGGTTTGATGGAGCTCCTGCGGCGTTGGTTGGCTCGCGCCCGCCCAATGGAGGCCAATGGCATGGCGGCCATTCTACCAAGCTACTAGGAAACGGTGGGCACAGATCTGAGAGGAGCGACGCAATGACATCATTGGACTACGCAGCGTCTACCCCTATTTATTCACAGCGATCGACGATCATCGATCATTATCAGTAACCTTCGTTGTGCACGATTCAAACGCCGTGTCTCTCGCCACGCGCCGAAGACCATTGCACCACGGCTAATCATACATCATGCAATGATGGTCGGCTAATCTGTACAGTCGTGTTGACCTTTCCTTAGGCCTTACTTACCATACAATTTGATAAGAAAAGCGCGGGCCTCCCTCAACCAGCGCGGATGTACCCAAACCATCACCACTCCTCCACCTCGACTCGTATTAGGCGGGGACCGACAGCACGTACCAGAAACGCCTCAAGACCAAAACACGAAAGGCAATCAGTAAGCCCCCTCGGTCAGGGGGAGGATCATACTAATCTCATCGAGATGAGAGAAGGTTGAAGCATATGTGAATGTCACGTACCGCTTCATCGACTTCAGCAGGCGGCACAACCAAAAAACCAACATGACCTCTTCTCTTCTCGCGCACGCCTCGGTTCCCCATATGAATCCAAGCGCAACATTCCGGCCATGCTAGGCCACTCGGGGGGATATTGACAAAGATACCAATAAAAGATGGTCGTTATTGAACTCGGTGCTCTTCCTCCGCATGGTAGAGGCCGCAATTTTATGGCGAGTCGACCCTCTACAGCTAATGCGCTCCATCCCTGCCATCCACATCCACAAAAAGAGCCGATGGTGGAGAGGAAGGACAACGACACGAGACGTTTGGGGGAGGAAGGCGATACGTACTAACTACTGACTGATGGCACCTCCGGAGCATTCGGAGGGTCAGGAATAAAGGTGGACCCCACGTTGCGGAACTGGTGAACATGGGAGGGGATGTTTCCGTATTGATCGATGGTGGTATACATGAGAGAACCGCAAGTAGCCTTTTCGCCACGCCGGGGGAAGGAGTTGCTCCGACTGTGCCAGAACAGGCGGAATACGAGCGTAACGCCAAGAAGCAGGACCTCACCCAAGAACCTTTCTTCCCTTTGGTTATGGCGCGATGACGACGCGAGGATGCTAGATGCCACCATGACGAGACCAAGATGTTTGGACACTAGAAAGAATTAGCTCAAGAATTTCATTGGATATGGTTTAACCTCTACCGCACCGACGCCTACCATGCTCATTCGTATTCACGCGCGCTACCACGAGGTTGTAACCGAGAATGGCGGACGGAAGGAAGCCCTGAACTGCGAGCAACTCCCTGGTTTCTTAAACGGGTTTTTTGGCGCTAACAAGCAGCACGAGTCGCATGATTAGGTCGGTCTAGGTACGGCGGGGTGTTTTGTCCCTCTTCCTTATGGCTTGAGCATATCACGACGAACAGTGGGTAGCCTTTATTCAACCTCCTATCGACGGAGAGGCAAGAATTCATCTATGAACAAGCGATCATCCCTTCTCCTCTACGGTGTGCCGAGAAGAGTCCAAACTCTAGAGAGAGAATGGTGACGTCTATCTCCGCTGGCATGTTGACACCGTACCCATCTTCTCTCTGAACCGAAGGAGGGAGAGAAGCAGGTGGAGTACCGTTTCTCGGGAGATAAAACACACTGTGTCATATCAAAAGCAGTTCCTGCGGGGAGTAAAATGCCCTGTACAATGGTTGGACCTGGGCTGCCTCAGTTGGCAAGCTTGTCAAACAGCTGTGCATGTTCGGCACGGCGCTACTCCTCATTATCGATATGTTCGCCCTGTGGGTATTCCAACCCGCGGGGAGGTGCGCACGAAGCCAGTAGAGGTTTAGCGAGAGTGCGCAGTAAGACGTAATATAGAGTGTGCTCGGGGGTTTTAATTTGTAGAGGGATCCAGCTTGATGGCGACGTGCAGTTGAACTCATCCAGAGCTCTATAGGCCGTTGTCTTATTCACACCGCCACATGGGTTCGACCATGCACACTACTACTAGCTCCACACCATTCCGTGACACCATTCCCATCTGAGGGCGTGAAGCTTGAAGGAAGCGTTTTGACCGTCGAGACAGCATGCAAAACATGAGCTCGCTGAACTGAACTATACTTTAGTACTCTGCATGTGCTCGTAGGACTCCGGCTGCGCACGGAGTTCCGAGGAGTGAGCTAGTGAGGCCTGATCTGGCCTACTATTATATAGGTGTGAGATCTGAGACCTGAGGGAGAAGAGTAAACTCAACGTACTCAATATAGGATCGTGTGCGACGTGTTGAGGACGTTGAGTTCAACGTTCACACGTTCACAGTAGCGTTCGGTGCGTTCAGCTGGGCGAGCAACTGTGCTGAAGCTTGAAGCATATCTGAAAAAGCGACTGTGAGCGCTGAGCCATGTGAGGCCTGAGTTCCTGAGTACCGAGCACTATGAGTGTACTTACTACTACAGTTACTAGTTACTGGGTGCTGAAGCTCTGAAGCGATGAACCGTGCGGAGACGTTTTTTTGGTACGTACGTTTATAACGTTTAACGGGTTTTATAATATGAAGCGGCGCACTCAGGAAGAAGGGAAGATGTGGACATAGACACACACGAGAGAAGGGGCGGCGCTGGCAGTTAGTGGTCGGGGGGCTTACGACATGCTTGCAGGCTTCTTTCTTGCACCCTATGTGGTACAAACCTGGTCCATGAGTGAGCAGGGTGTATATAACCTCTCTAGAGTATGGGACGGATGAGATCTGATGCATCTGATGAGAGGAGAGCGGAGCGGGAAAGACGACGGATATTACGGGTGCCCCCAGGCTCATATTCCTATCTATCTCACATGGTACTCACACTCCTCCAGCTTCAGATCAAGCCAAGGCGGGGGCAGCGGGGCCCCGGGAGAGGCGCAGTGGGTGTGATGCAATACATGTGACATGTGAGTGTCGTGTGTGTCGCCTGCTTCTGTGGCCTGCAATCGATAATCCCACCTTCCCGCCCTCATCAGCTTGAGCGCTGATGGGATGGATGGTCGAAGGCCAGCCGATGACGGCTGACGTGACGGGTGAGGTCACGCTGGAGGTGATGTGCTGACGCGCTGACATGGCTGACATGTGACATGTGACATCCGCAGCTGCTGACGCCATCACCATCAACACTGCCAACCGCCGGAGACCGCTGGTGTGATGGGTGATGGAGGATGACCGATCGATGACATCGATGACACCCTCAGACACGCCAGCCGAGAGCGCGTTGGCTGCTCCGCAGCAGAGCGCTGTGCTGCCCTGCCCAGCCGACTATCATCGCATAATCGATGGCCCCTCCTTCTCGGCTCCCCACCCGAGGGAAGAGAAGAGGAGGGAAGGAGCACGCCCTGCCCATCCTGCATCCCCACCATGCCCTATGCCCTCTGCCCCATCCCTCGTCCCGTCTACTTCCGAAAGCCCCACGCCCACGTACACACTCCTCCACTGCCGCCCAGTCCGAACCGCAGCCTATAATCGCATTCTCATCAAAATGAACCACACCACGGGTCTCACACCCTAAGCGCCCAAGCCGCCGTGGTCCCTGCTGTTCTTGATCATACTCGTAATGAGAGTGGTGGAGGAAATCTACCGTGTGGCTATAATGATGCGGCTGGATAGGGCAGCGCAGCACGTTCATCCGCTTGTTTATCCGTCATCGAGACTTTTTTGACTCATTCAACCGGCAAGTGTGAAGCATCAATAGCGGTCAAGCTTGAAGCCTGACTGTGGACACAGCTGCCGTCGGTGCCTGCAGATGGGGCAGGCTGTATCGCCAGTGCTACTGCCCGCTGTGGGGCGGCCGTGCCGGACCAGGCCGTCGTTCTTCCGATAGTACGTGGATAGCAGCGTCGGCGCAATAGGGTGTACGGCCCAAGGCCGATGAACGTTGAAGGCCGGGCAACCGCTCAACCGCGGCGCTCATTTCTCTTCCAACTCGGCACCGCCTGTCGTCCAGGGCTCGGGAACCATCCTAACAGGAGCAGCGCCCAGGACTACTGCCGTGCCACACCATATAACCCGTCTTCCGGTTGCATCCCTGGCTTCACCCAGCCGTCCATCCTGTCGCTTCATTCGTCACTAGTCACACTCTGCAAGCACCCCTCATCGTCAATCGCAGCACATTCCCTAGTCACCCTCCCCCCATGCTCTCCAACTCTCCCAACCCATCCTCCCTCCACAGCCACCACACCCGCTTCCCCCTTCTCCCACGTATACTGCCTCAACTTCTGCCTGCATGCCCATGAGTTTCTCCCGCATCCTGGGGCCTCCCTGCCCCAGCCCCCAACCTCGCCGCACACCCGTCGCCGCCACCTGCCCTCTGCAGCCTCACCTCCGCCAGACCGCCACCTTCACCTCCTTTCTGGGCGGATGCCCGTCCCCGATGCTCGATCTCCCTCTCCAACGGAACCTGAACGTACCATTTTGTCCCGCCCCCCTCCTCGGAGCGTGAGGGGCCTGCCGCCGCTCCCGAGTCCGAAGCTGAAGAGGAAGAGCATGACCAGTGTGAGCCTGAGCAGGACGAGCTTGAGCCTGAGCAGGACGAGCTTGAGCCTGAGCAGGACGAGCTTGAGCCGATGCCCCCCCCTGAGTTCACAGCCGAGACAGAGGCCGAAGAGCAGGCGCCAGCTCCCACCTCTTCCAATCCCAGCTTTGGCCTCGCTCGAAAGCAACGCACGGTGCACCGCAAGAGCAGCAACGCGGGCACACCGCCCATCCGCAACCGGCCCGGGACGTCATGCATAGCGTGCCGACGATTGAAGCGGTCGTGTGACCGTCCCAAGATCCTGAGCCAGGGGGTGCCGACCCGTATGCGGACCGAAGGTGCACGCTGTGCCGTGAGTATGGGTTTACCGTCTGCAGTACCAGACAGGAAGAGGTGCGGACAGCGCCGTTGATGAGCCAGGAGGAGTTGCAGTCCATCTTGCCCCGCCTGCACCGACGGCAAGGCAGGGCGGTACGCCAGCTGCGACGTCAATTGCAACAACAGGACGACGTCTTGGCCGCTCGCTCGCCTGCAGCGCATTACACCAATCACTATTATCACGCCTCCCTCCACGACCAGGTCCCTCGGGACTCATCGCACGTATCCCGCCTCTATTCCTCATACTCTTATTCCTACCCTACGCCGCATCCGTACGGGGCCCAGTATCCCCCTCACCCAGAGGATGCTCACGCCTTACTTTGCTCCGCGCCTGCCTACCATGCCATCGGCCCCCATGATGGCGCTCCCAACGATGGTTAGGAAGAGGGGAACGACTACTCGCTGCGCTCGGTTGCCCCGCCGTACCGCACTTCCCTCCCTTGTCCCCCATCCGTTCTCCTGGGTCGGGGAAGCGGCAGACCAGCCCGTTCCTACTCTACTGTCTGCTACGATCGACCAACGGACCGAATGCGCCCGTCCGAGTCTGGCCATTTCCTTCGAGCGTATGATGGTCCGGAATACCGCCATTACGACCCTTGCCAGCCCTTCACCCACCCTCCCATCCGGAACGTCCACTCGTACCTGCCGCCGCAACAAGGGCGAGAGTTGGTTTACCCTTCCCCGCACCGCTCAACCTTTTCCCGCCCAGGGCGAAATTGGGAGATGGAACAGGACACTGCCCCGTACGAATCTAGGCCGGCGCCGTGGTCGGGATCGGGAACTGGATCGGGATTTGAAGCTGGTTTTGGTTCTGGTTCTGGATATGGAGCTGGGCATGTACGGCGGCCTCAGATGGGCCTTCCGTCCCATACTCAGCACGTTTTGCGGCACGAAGCAGGTTGGCACGCAAGGCAAGACAGGGGAGTCAATGTGGACGGAGGCAGAACGTACGATCCGGTTCGTTGGGCATCTTGCGGTATCGTGAGGCCGGATGGAGGTTCTGCGCTAGGTCCCATGGACTCGCCTAATACTAGGTCGTATCAAGAAGGGCAAAAGTGTGGAGAGTAGACACCCCACCTGGGCGAAACGAGGGGAATGAGATGGCCACCGGCATCAAGAGTCTCTTTACAGCGTTCTCGGCTGTTGACGCAGATCCACTTCATCATATATTGATCCACATTCATATATTGATGGTCCCCTCCACGATGTGGGGAGACCACCAGGTCGTCTGACGGGACATACATGTATCCACCCACGGCTATGTCTATGAGCCTGTGGTCTAGATGTTCTTTGATCTGTTTTGCTTCTGTTTCTCATCATGCGTTGCTAAGTCTTTGTCCTTAGTTCCTCTCGAACCTATTGTGCCAGTTCGTACATTCAACAACAGTCTGAAAGAGTATCATCGACACCAAAGCACGGCTTCTTCATTATCCCCGCTCCCATCACCTTTGGTGCGTCCTTCTCTTCTTCCTCTGTTCCTCTTCCTTTTAAATCGTTGCCATCGTTGCCTATAGAGTCTCCTGTAGGATAGGTCCAAAGCGCGATATATACATATGAGCTGAAAGATGAGAACCAAGGTCCAAGACAGAGACGGCCAGGCTAACCTATCGTTCCCACACGGAGCGCAACGAGCCCACCTTGGTTTGCGGTGGCGGCTTTCGCGTCCCGACCGTGCGGGGGGACGGGTGCCGGGCTCCTTCTCACTCTCCTCCACCGCCTGGACAATCTTGAGGACGGAAGAAGCGAGGCGCGGGCGGGGGGGACTCTTGACGGGCGGAGGGGCGGACGAGGCAGGGGGGGTCGGGGAAGAGTCCATGACGGCTCGGAAGTAAGGGGTGTGATGATGCGGGGGTGGATGCGATGGTGGGTGTGATTTGGCGACGGCTGAGCCCGGGGGGGAAACGGGGTGGACGGGGTGGCGCGCACCAGGCAAGCTCGAAGGGGAACGACTCGCCCGTGGAGCGGCCCGACCCAGGTGATGGCGCTGATGGCGTTGGCCCAGCGGCACGGGGACACGCGGTATTAAATGCGAATCGAGCCATGCCGGTCGTTGGGCCGGTACAGGATCTCCCCCGTGCGTGGGGGGGAGAGAGAAGGTGACTTTGCGCCCGGGAGAATGCTTGGTACGGAACGCAGGTCGGAGGGGACCGGTAGGAGATCGGGCAGTCGCAGTGGGAGAATGCGCACCGATGGGGTGGGACGTGTGGGAGGATGGCCTGCGGGCGAAGAGGGGGACTCTCCTTTCCCGTGGACCGTAGAGGGCCCGGAGGATGAATCGGAACAGGCGCCTTCACGAGTAGCAGTGCCAAGGCCAGACGCATGGTTGGGGCCGTGCGGTGTGGGATGGAGATTGACACGGACGGGTGAGGCTTGATGGGCTTAAGGGGAAAAGGTGCCTGAGTACCTTGCTGAGAAGCCGACGGTTGTGGGTGGAGGGACGCTTTGGAGCTGTATCCGGACCGGGCCCTTGGCCTCTCGTACCACTTCCTCCCTCCAGTTCGTACGACACCTGGGATGGAGGTTTGCCGGGGCCGTCGTTCGATTGGAGCGGCGGACAAGAGGGGGCAAAGGGAAGGGAGAGCTCGAATCTGTTCCCACACCTCCTGGGACAGGAGGAGGCGGAGGATTGGTAGAGGATGATGAGTAGAAAGTTTTCCCGTTTCTGGTGCAAAAGTGGATGCGAGGTGGCGCACCAGTGCCGACGGGGAACACGGGATGGGCGCGGGCCTTTGGAGGGGAAGCAGGTCGGGCAGGACGCTCCTGTTTCTCGAATGAAATGGGTGCATGTGCAGGCACTGATGGGATCGTACGTGCAGGCATTGGTGTAGATACAGGCGCGCAGGTATGGGAAGTGCAGGCGCCGATGCAGATGCAGGTGCAGATACAGGTGCGGAGACAGGTGCAGAGGCAGGTGCGGAGGCAGGCGCAGAGGCAGGTGCGGCGCGGCAGATACTGATGCCAATGCAGCTACCGATGATGCTGTGGTAGAAGCCACTGGAGATGCGGAGGTAGGTGCAGAGGGAGGTGCGGGGCGTGGGGGGGGGATCGACGAGGGTGAGTCAGAGGCAAGGGGGTTGGTAGTAAGCGCTTGCGAATGAAGCCGCAACGCCTCGAGAGGATGGCAGGGGAGAACTGCTGAGCCAACTGAGCCGCCAACGATGGCGGTTTCGTTCGGTTCTGGTCCGGTGGTGCGGGACGAAGGACGGGAGGGGGGGGCCTGGCGGCGGGGTGCGTGGAGGCGGGATGGGCCCGCAGACGGACAGCAGCCCATGGATTATTCTTTTCTCTTTGTCCGGCGAGCTGATTCAGTCGTCTTCAGAGCAAACAGGCCCTCTGACCGAGCGGGACGAGCGATGGGTGTGGCAGGCGTGGCAGAGAGACAGGGGTGGTAGTGGTATGCTCTCCTGTTCCGGGAAGAAGACACGAGGAGAGGCGGCGGCGGGGAGGGCAGCTGGTGATGGTCGGTGGCGAGGGTTGGGCCCACTGTTCAAATGCAGCAATGTCATCACGGTGGATGAGGGTGCCTCTACTGGCGCGCAGGGGCGAAGGGGCAGCACGGCGCAGTGGTTTGTCCAGCTCGCCCCCGGGGCGAGACCGGACCACTGCCCCAGACGGGCTGGGGCGAGACAGGGGTGGTGGCCGGGCAGGGAAGACCGATGCAGGCGGGTTGCTGGCGGGGGCGAGGAGGGGGGCTGACGAAGGAGGGGTCGGTGACGACCCCAGCGAGTTTGGCGGCAAGGGCGCATAGGCGCCGTCGAGCGCACAGCCCACTCCCAGCGCCAGGTCCGAGTAGCGCGGCTGTTTGCTTGGAGGAGCCATTGCCCGTCGCAGCTGGCTGGGCTTGGACGCAATGGAGGGGGAAGAGGGGGAGGCGGGGAGGCGGGGAGGCGGGGAGGCGGCGGAGGGCGGCGGAGGCAGTCGGGCGTGGTGGGTGGATTCACAATTCAGGCCAACAGAGGCTTTCGTCAGCAGTACTTATTGAGTAGGTGTGCTCACCTACTTTCTAATTGGGGCAAGCACGCGCCTGCGCCTCGCTTCCCGCACGGGGCTAGTCATTAGTTCAAGTTCAGCCAAATCTACATCACATCCGATTTTTACATTGGTGGCGCTTCCAAGTAACCCCCGCAAGATGAACGGTTAGGTTTAGACGTAGCGTTCCCCCTGTCCCAGCCTTAAGCTCTGTCAATGAAATGGACGTGACTTCCCCCCTTCCTAAAGTCACAGTCGATGTGTGACATGTGACTTGCTATCTCGATGTGGAGCCGCCATCAGAGGTCTAAGTGACTCGCTCCTTGCTCCCCTCCACGCCTGTCCCCCTCCTCCTGCCTGCACATGAGGCATCTCGTGCTTCATGCTCAGCGGGTTCACAATAGGTTCAAGCACCCGCACTGAGCTGACCATCCTGCTTACTTGGCAAAGCACATTTCCCCTCTTCCGCTACCCCTCGTTCCGTTGCCACGCATCCACCTCGTGAAATACTTCCACCGCCAGCGCACCCGCCACCCGGGCGTGAGTTCTTCGGCATGGAGCAGTGCGCGGCTGAGTGCGTCGATGCTGGCCTCACGCGCCTCCTGGGGCACACCGGGGAGGGGGAAGACAGTACGGCTTCCCGCAGGCGTTGCAGCACTGGCACAAAGATGGTGTCGTAGGCACTCACCGTGTCCTCCTCGGGCTCGGGCTTGGCCGCGGGCTGAGATGGCGTAGGCGGTAGGTCGGGCCGTGGCGGAGGCGCGGGGAAGGCTCCCCGTAAGCTCCCAAGGCCTAGCGAAGGCTGGGTTCGGAAGGAGGCGGACGTGTCAAAGTCCCAGTCATGCGGGGCTCGGCGCACGGTACTGCTCTCCCCGGGAGGAGGGGGGGGGTGGTGGGGGCCGAACAGCGGGGGGAACGTTTTCCGGGAGGTGGAAATGGAGGCCGCGGAGTGAGAAGGGGGATGAACGGAAGAAGTCGCGTGCAGTCGGAGGAGGCAGAATAGGTTCGTCCAAAGGGTTCGTGAGGAGCGTGCCCTTGAGCGTGCCAAAATCCCATGCCTCCATTTCGGGGAGAAGAGTGGCATCCTTGTGCGGGGCCAGTGTCTCCCGATGGTGGGTGGCCTTGTACTGCTCGGAGCGCTCGATCAGCTCAGTGAGATAGGATGCCTTCTTGGCTTGGCGGATGAACTTGTGGTCGAGCAATTCGGCCGCCGTGGGGCGAAGGGTGGGGTCCCGCTGCAAACAGAGCGCAACAAAGTCCTGAAACGGTTTGGAGAAGGTTTCAGGGAGTCGGGGTGGGGGGTTTTTCGGAATGAGGAAGAGGACTTTCATCGGGTGCAAGTCTGCGTAGGGCGGTCTCCCATAGCCAACTCGAGGGCGGTGATACCCAATGACCAGATATCAGCCTTTTCATCGTACCCAGACTGTTTGATCACTTCGGGCGACATCCAGTAAGGGTACCGACAAACGTGTTCTTCTTGGTCATCGTTGCTGTCAGTTGGGAAGAGACGCCAAAGTCGGCCAGCTTTACGTCGCCTCGAGCAGTGAGGAGGACGTTTGCAGCCTTGATATCTCGGTGTAATTTGCCTTGGTTGTGAAGATAGGTCAAGCCCTGCAGAAGACCACGACAGACAATGGCGATGTACGCTTCTGGGAACCGTCCGGGCTTCAACTGGGAATGAGTCAGCGTTGAGCACATATACGGTCCGATCCAAAGGACAGGAAACATACCAGATCTGCACAGCTACCGGCTGCACAATATTCCATAACGATCCATAATTTGGCCCCTTTGAGCCAGGATCCATGGTACTTGGTCACATAAGGACTGTCGAGCTGGGAGAGAATCGCAATTTCCTGCTGGATGTCGTCGATCTCGTCCTGGGCAGCTTCGAGGTCGATAATCTTAATCGCAACAGGGCTTCGGGTACGCTTTGAAAACCCCTTATAAACCTCACTGGATTGTACGCGTCAGTGCTGACTGCAAGGGGGATGTAGGGGAAAAGGGATAGGGCATACCCAAAGGAGCCCTGACCAATGAGGTCTTGGCGGACAAACAGTGTGTCGGGGTCGTCGTTCTGGTGGGTGCGGGCGGTGGAGAAGCGCTCGGGACGGGAAGGGAGGCGGGATGTCATGGCAGCAAATCGACTGGGTCGGTCTGCGGACAGCAGGCAGCGGAGGGGGGTGGTGGGCGTCGAGTAGAATGCTGGTCTTTTGGTGTGGATTGAGTTCAACATGCACATCACCCATCACCCCTCCCGTTCCTCAATCAACACCTAACCCTACCAAACGCCATGCTCATACGCGTGCCGTGGCCTACGTAATACATAAGCAGCGGCTGATGGAGTCATCCATCACAGCATCATCCATCGCTGGGGCGCCTTGTGCGCACATCACCGCCACCATTCCAACCCACCGACGTACGTTCCTTTGTTGCCCCCACATCAAAGGTGCGACAGGCCCAGCGTGCTCAGCCCCGTCGGCCAAGTATGGTCACGTACCTCCCCGCCCGGTCATTGCTACATAGTATCATCAAATGGAAGCCACAGGGACTGTAAGAGCTGGGACTGCAAATCATACATTGCAGGCAGAAGCGCTGACGGGGAAGGACGAGCGCGGCGCAGTGTTTATGGACAGAGAGAAACCAAGACGGAACGCGGGAAGAAGGAAGGGGCTCACGCCAAAGCACCGTACTGAGGTCATCCATCAGGTCAGTCACAACGCAGCATGCCAATATGGGGGGAGGGTGGTTGGTGAGCACGTACGCCAGGGGGAGGGGCGGACTGGTTGGTGCCAATGGCCTCGTAGTGGCCGCTACCCACGTACACGAATCCCTGCAGGCCGAACTTCCCGTGCCTTGATGTACTTGTAGATGATGTACAAGGCCCAGATATGGCCTGGCAGGGCGCCGAGGAGGGTGAGGATAATGCAGATGAGCAGGTCGCACGAGCATCCTGTCAGGAACAGGACGGGAGCCGGCGGGAAGATGATGGCGCAAAGGACCAGGAGGATGTCAGAGGTGAGAACCATGCTGGGGTCGTGAGAGAAATGCAACGAGTTGGTAGCAAGATGGTATGAGCTAACGCTGCAGCTCAGGGCTAAACTTTAGCGTTTAGCCTAAACGCTGACCTGACCGGCCTGAGGCTGAGCGCCTGAGCCTAGGGCGTCACGACGCATAGTCATCCTGATTCGACCCGCGACTGCGAGGCGAGGCAAGGCGAGGCTGTGTGGTGATGGGCATGTGACTCATGAGATAACGCAGTGTGATGAGAACACGTGACGGGCGCAAGGGTGACATAAGCACTGACAGCACTTGTGATCGATAGCTGGTGCGGGCCAAATTTTTTTGGCGCCAAGGCGAGCAAGCCGCTGTTCAGCTTTGACGGCCGTGGGCAGGCCCGCTCGTCTCGCTGCTTCGCTGCTCTTTCCGCCCAAGGGGCACTGCTATTGCCGCCACACTCCCACCAGTACAGAGGGCGATACCGACCAATGGAGCCCCAGCTCCCCCCTCTGGCACCTCTCGAGAAGCTGCCGGTGGAGGTGCTGCAGGACATCCACATCCTCCTCCACGTTCCTGTCTTGCCGCTTGTGTCCCGCACGCTGCACCGCAAGCTCCGGCCCGACTCAACCAGCGTGGAGTACCGCGCCCGCTATCTCCTTTCCCGCTGGTTTTCCAACTGGTACGCCGCGGGACTCAACTTGCAAGGCAACGTGTATGCCATTTATCCGCCTTTGGACTCCGCCTTCGAGGGCTATGTGGCAGGCCATGAAGGTGTATCCAGCAACACCCCATGGTAGCTCGTTGCCCAGCCCTACGGTCACCTCCATCACACCTTCCCGGGAAGGATCTGTGCAGCCGGCACAAGAAGGTGCCTGCTTAGGTTCACACCTGAAGAGAAAGCGGCATCACCACTCCTCTACTTCGAGGCATTCGCATAAAAAATCACGTTCCTCTAAACAAGACGAACCTGGGGTCGAATCGCGCTCTGACATACCCCATTCTCATTCCCATTCTCATTCCCATTCCCATTCCCATTCCCATTCCATTCCCGTTCCCACAATCGCTCTCGCTCCTGTTCTCGCTCACGTACCCGATCGCCAAGGCCACACTCTTCCACTCATGACCCCACACACACTGAACAGAGCAAGTCCAGAGACCATCGACGCGAGAAGACCAGAGACAAGGAAAAGCGACGGGACAAGGAGAACGACAAGAACAAGGACCCGGATCTAGATCGAACGCGGCGACAACATCCTTCTTGCCGCTCCCCACTGCGTTCATCTTCCTCCCCACCAGCCTTGCTTCCGATCTGGCCTGGTGTGGATCATTCGAAGATGGACGCTTGGCAACTGCCTATCCCTCCCCTCCCCCAGCCTACCCTACGCTTTCCGCGCATCGACTGGGGGCAGTGGGTGAAACATAGTGCCAGTCCCGCATTCCTTCCCAAGGCTCAGCTGGAGCGCGTGGTGCGTTTCCCCACACACGGGAAGAAGGTCAGTGGTCCGTTTCGAGAAAAGTTGCGGGACCCGTTCCATCCCTTGCACCTTTCACTCCCGCGACCACTGAGTGATCAGGACTGGAACCCACTGGATTTTGCGCTGCGGTTTGGACGCGGCGTCTGCACACCCTCTGTCCTTGGTAGGCTGGAGGCCTATCTTTTGTCTATTGAAGAGTTGCACGGGGCAGCATGGGATTTTGCTACCGTCTTTAGTCGTGATGGGGAGAAGGCGATGTTCCGAGTCCATCTCTCCTCCTTCCCTACTGCCCTGTTGCGGCGTGTGGCACTCGAGGCCACGAGGTGCCTAAGGACCAAATCCCTTGCCTCTCAGGGAGTTGGGCACGACCCGCGTACCGCATGAGGACACGCTTGAGCTGCTCTTAACGGCCAGGTTGCGGTTTGGAGGGCAACTGTTTCAGACCATGGCGCCTCGGTCGGGGCTAGCAGAGGCGCTGGAAGCGCTAGTGGCAGTACGGGACGTGGGGATTCTCCGTCTTTTCTTACCTCTCCTGGTCGCCTTCTCGCCCAGCATGAGAAGGAGCGCATTTGAGACGCTTCTCCTCCGCACCCTCGACCTGAACTGGACGGCGGGCTTTGAACTGATCGTCAGCCTGACTAGCTGGTTTGTGGAGATGGATGAAGGACCTGACCCTTTTTCTTCCGGCGCCCATCGGAAGGCGATGCGACAATTGGAGGAGATGTATGCTCTGCCTGCGCCACCACGGGGGGCGTGTTGTCCGCATTGGATGGCATCGCCAGAGAGGTGGATACGCTTGGGCGCACGTGCCTATCTCCTCCATGCCACTGGAACTGATCCTTGCTCAAGAGAATGTGCCAGCCCCGTCCTCAGCTCGGGGTCTGCCACGGGACGACCGTCGGGTGGAGCTGCGTGCCTACCTTGCAGGTCAGCGACGGCAGTTGCAAGCCACCGGCCGAGGGAGGGAGGTTGCCAAGACCTATGCCCAGACTGCCATCACCCTCGATCTTCTGCACAGTTGCCAGTTGGTAGAGGTGCCGGGAGCCGTGCGAGTGGTGGACTCGGTTCCCCAACTGCTGCCCTCGTTTCTCCGCTCCGGAACGGAGCTGCCTGAGGAACGCGAAGGGCAGCGCAAGCCCCGTATGCCCAACACGATTGAGCTGCAGAACGCCATTCAACATGCACTCCAGCTCGGCCGTCCCGACTACGCAGCCTACCTGCTCAACTTGGGCGTTGCACCCAACATGGCTACCATGCACCTCCTCCATGGCACCTGACGTTCTTGGCCAGAGCTAGATGGAAGAGCATACCCAGCAGGACGTACTCACCCGGCCGACGGAAACAGAGCCTTACGCACTGCCTTGCACAGTGTCCCATGATGAAACGAGCGTTGGTTGAAGCTAGCTGGACGCTCTCAGTGCTGCCGGCGCGCCCAAATACAGCGATAGACGAGGTGAACGAACGTCCAATGTAAGCGCCTGAGGCTGAGGTGTGACGCGGACGATGCATACCCGGATGACCGTCATCGATGAGATCATCGGCCATGGGCGGTCGCGGTGACCGTGCGCACTCTGTTACGTCAGCGGTGCATCGTGGCCGCCTCCGCCTGCGGCTGGCTCGCGGCGGCAGCGGAGGGTGCTGAGCCTCAGCGCCCAGGCTGAGCGCCACCACCTCTGCGTCGACGCCATGCCTGTACGTGTCCCCGTCTCGCCCCGACTCCCCTCTCCCGCCGTTCGCTAACCACCCCCCCTGCAGGCCTACCACTCCGCCTACAATGACGACCCCAATGTGCGCGTCAGCGGCTCGATGGCCATCCTACCGCTGCGCACGCGCATTCGCGGTCCCGCCCCGCCCCCCGACGATCCTGCCCAGTTTGACATCCTCGACGAGTCGATTGACCTCTTCCGTGCCAACTCGCTGTTCCGCAACTTTGAGATCAAGGGTCCTGCCGACCGAGTACGCCCTGCTTTGGCCCCGCCTCTTGCGTAGCTCCACCCCTACTGACTCCCCCACCCCCCCCACCCCCTGTGTTCCCCTCTGCAGGACTTGATCTACTTTATCCTCTTTATCAGCGACTGTCTGGCCAAGGTGGCGGCGAACCGGGTGCCGCTAAGCCAAGGCGAAGCCATCAAGCAGCTCACCACCCTGGCCCTCGACCAATTCGCCCTTCCTGGCGACGCCAATTTCCCCTTGAACGCGCTGTATGCGCCGCCGCGGGATCGGAACGACGCGGACCTGCTTCAGTACCTCACCCAAGCTCGCCAGGAACTCGTCCTGCGCCTTGTCGACAAGATCTACGTCGATGGTGTGCCGAGCAAGTAGGATGGCCTTCACCAAGCGCAAGTTGTACGTCCCTCCCTCCCCTGCCCCCTTTGGCAGAAAGACAGGGCTGACTGTGTTTTTAGCATGGGCAAGAGCTTGTCGTAGCCTGAAAGCGAATGGACACTTGCCCGGGGTGCTGTCCGCGCGCTGGTGTGATGCGTTAATGTAAGACAATGCATATCTTGGGAAGGTGCTCAGATTCGAGTGCTTGAGTGCTTGTTTACTGCACGCCCGCGCCCAGGATTGGTGGGGGGCTAATGCGCCCAGCGTTGACTCGTCCGATAGGCCCACCACGTTCGTCTTTTTGCCATGGAGCCTCGGATGGCTGGACACGGGCCCTCTCTTCTCACGTCGTAGCTCCTCTTTAGGCTTGAAAGCTCTTCTGCCGTCAATATTAACCGGCCGTCCCACGCGCCACGCCAAACCAAACCAGCAGTCCAGCACGGCCCTACGCCCCTCGCACGGCCACGCCCTCCTATTCTTCCGGCCATCACGCTCATCTCCATCCAGAACAGGCCGCCCTGAGGCTCACATCCCCAGATCGTCCCCCCAGATCGTCATGTGGCAAATGTGTTCATTACAAGTAGAGAGCAGCTCCCATGGAAGAAGCTCCAAGGTCAGCACGAAGGGGGGTGAATATTGAATGGTGCGAATGCCAGCAAAGGAACAACTGACAACCAAACCCAACGCCAACAACCGGCTCCTCAAATCTCAGATGTCAGATGTCAGAAGCCAAAGGAGGAAAAAACAAATGCTTGGCTCACAGTTGCTATTGCGCATCGGTGGCCGTTTGCTGCACTAGGTTGGCCAAACCCTTGGGGTTGGCAGGTTCCCCGTCGGTCTTGGGCTCGGGCTTGGGCTTGGACTCGGACTCAGGCTCCGGCTCCTCGGTGGGGGGTGTGGGGGCGTGGTCGGCATTGGATTCCGCAGCAAGCGGGATCGGTTCCTTGTCGGAGCCGTTGGCCTGGCGTAGCGGTGGTGCGGCCGGAGGGGGGGCAAGGAACGAATCGAGCATGTTGGGCCCATCGGATATGGGGTCGCCCGTGGCGGTAGAATTCGGCGTTCGCCCCTATCTCGGTTGCAGTGTGCATGCAAGTGAGTCAGAGTGCCTTGTCTCTTCTCCTTCCATTTCGCTCTCCACCAGTTCACATAGATTGGAATGGTACTGCAGTGAGCTAGTGTACCCATAGTTCTGTCAACATGTCAAACAGCGCGGGGAAGGTGCGAGAGATCGACCCAAGCAACAAACCAGGCGGAGAGAGGGCGGATGGAGATGTGACAGCGGTGTCGCCATTGGAGCGGGAGGAGATACTAGGTCCGTGAGATCTGAGACCATATGGCCGGCGGCGCTGTCCTGGGGCTACAGTGATAACGACGCAGGCGGGGGGGGGGGGGGGGGGGCTAGCGGCGGACTTGGAAGAGGGTGTGTGCTGGACAGGCTGCTGGCCGGAAGATGCGGCGAAAACACTATTGGGCTCTGTTCTTCTCGGGATGTTAGACCTACGGCAAGCGGTGAGTGTGAGTCGGAACATCGATCATGATCGCCTGCAAGCCCGCGCGGGCTTGGCTTGCGCGGACGGAATACGACAACAGGCGCCGCCGAATGCGGGGGGGGGGGGGGGGCTTAAGCAGTTACATGTTAAGCCCTAGGCCTTAGGGTAGAAGAAAAATGTATGTACGCCCCTCGTCCGCCCTGCCACCCGGCGCATCGAATCCGGGGGGCGCGTTTTGCGCTGCTGCCCCGCCGCTCTGGCTTGCTTGTCCGGCGGCCGAGCGAGATGTGGAACACGAGGGGACCGGGAACGGACGCCGAATTGACGCAGGCGGTTGGGGCGCCGGATGCGGGCAAGCAGGCCAGGGCGGTAGCCAGCGCCAGGGCCAAGCTGTAGGCGCCAGAAGTTGCTGGTCCCTGGCTGCGACAGACAGCCACCCACGAGTCGTCACCTGGTCACCGGTAAGCCTTGCCTCCACGCCAGCGTTCGGATGGATGTGTGTGATGTGATTGCGGCTACGAATCATGCATCTCCTGCTTGAGGTCTGAGGCTGAGGAAGCTGGAAGGCCAGAGGGGGCGCGAGTGCGGGGTGCGGGGTAGCCGGGACGCGGGCGGCGGTAGTCATCGATCCAGCCATCCAGCCATCCGTCAACGCCGTCATGCATTGGTTTGGGCCGCCTGGCGGGTTGGTTGGGAACGCACGGCCACAACCCCAGCAGCAGAGCATGCTCAAGCGCTCAAGCCCAGCGCCGGAGCGAGCGCTGAGGCGCTGAGGTGCGGCGGAGGCAAGCGGCGGGATCACCGATTCGACGGGAGCGCGTTAGTCTCCCTTGTCCGGACGGTGGCGGGGCGGACACGGGGCGGCCCAGGCGGCCCAGGCTGCCCCTGTGCTGCCCCCCATGCGGGTGTCTGTGCGCGGCTCCAGCTGCTCCCGGCTGCCCCCCGAGCACCCCCAGGCACTAGCCCCAGAGCGCCCAGCCTTCTCTCCAGCTGGCCTGAGCGCTCTCAGGCTGAGCATCCACGCGCGCTCGCAGCCTTTAACCGTCCGCCCTTGCCCCTCTTCTCCTTCTGTCCACCAACGCATCCCCCCCTCATGGCCACCAAACACATCTTCAACAACCCGACGGCCTCGTCGTCAAGGCCCTGCGCGGCTCGGCCGCCTTGAACCCGTCGCTGCGCGTGTATGTTTCCTGCTGGGCCCCGCTCTGCTCTCGCCTGCGGATCTTGTTACTAATCCTCCGTTTCCCCTTTTGCCTTCCGGTGCCACCCCAGGTACGAGCCGGATAAGGTCCTGTATGATGCCAGCCACGACCCCAGCAAGATCTCGATCATTGCCGGCGGTGGTGCTGGCCATGAGCCTGGTCATGCCGCGCGTGGTGGGTAAGGGCATGATTAGCGCCTGCATTAGCGGTGACATTTTGCTTCGCCCGCCACGGTGGCGATTGTCACGGGCATTGACCTGGCGCCATCGGACAAGGGTACCTGATCATTGTCAACAACTATACCGGTGATGTGCTCAACTTTGGCCTGGCAGCCGAGAAGACGCGTGCGGCGCTGGCCTATGCCAATGCCCAAGACCACGAGGTGTGGAGGTGGTGAATGTGGCAGACGATGTGGCGGTGGGGCGGGCGCGCGGCGGGCTGGTGGGCCGCCGTGGTCTCGCTGCCAACATTTTGACGTGCAAGGTGGTGGGTGCGGCGGCCGAGCTGGGCTGGTCGTTGTCCAAGGTGGCCTCGCTGGGGCGGGAGTTTATTGCGCAGGCAGTGACGATTCAAGCGTCGCTGGACCATTGTCAGTTCCGGGCCGTCCCAGGCCCCCGAGGAATACGGCGCTCTCGCCCCCGATGCCATTGAGATTGGCATGGGCATCCACAACGAGCCGGGAGTGAAGCACATTGAGCACGCCCCACCGCCACAAGAACTGATCAAGGAGATGCTCAAGTACCTTCTCGACCCCACCGATAAGGACCGGGCGTATGTGGCGTTTGACAAGGAGGATGCGCCCATTGTGGCGATCAACAACCTCGGAGGGCTGTCCAACCTCGAAATTAGCGCGGTTGTGGATGAGGTTCTGGGTCACTGGAAGGGTATGGCCTGTACCCGAGCCGCGTGTATGCCCACCCCTACATGACGTCGCTCAATGCGCCCGGCTTTGGGATTACCTTGGTGAACCAACGTGCGTTCCAGAAGAAGACTGGGGTGGACTTGTTGGCGTTGTTGGATGCGCCGACGGATGCTCGGGGTGGGCCGGCGTGGCGCATGGCTGGTCAGGCGCGACGGGCAAGCCACGGGACCGTAGCAAGAACTGGCCGAGGCCAGGGAGACGCTCAAGAAGGCCCAGGCGAAGAAGACGTCAGTTTCTGCCCCGCAGGCAGCGTCGGACCCGGGGGACCGATCAACCCTTCGCCCGAATTGGTCAAGAAGGTGATCATCTCGGCCTGCGATGCCGCCGTGCCGCCGAGCCCGACATGACGCGCTTTGACACGGTCGTGGGCGATGGCGATGCGGGGAGACGCTGGCCCAGGCAGCCAAGGCGGTCAAGAAGGCGGCCGACCGAACAGGGAGAATTGGACTTCAAGTCGGCGGGAGGGACGTGCTTGTCGGTGGACGAGGTGATTGAGCACAATATGGGTGGTACCAGTGGGGCACTGTATGCCCTCTTCTTTACGTCGTTGGCCAAGAGCGTGATTGCGTCGGCGCCCAAGGGCGCGGAAGCGACGTCAAAGGAATGGTCCACCGCCTTGCTCCAGGCGCTCGAGTCGCTGGGTCATCACACGCCGGCCCGCCCAGGAATGCGGACCTTGGTGGATGCCTTGGACCCGTTTGCCGCACGTTTGCCAAGTCCGGCTCATTCAAGGAGGCGGTCGAGGCGGCACGTAAGGGAGCCGAGGCCACCCGCACCCAGACCGCTCGTCTTGGCCGCGCTACTTACGTAGGAGAAGTGAAGGACGCGCCGCCTGACCCGGTGCATGGGGCGTGGTGGCTCTGGTGGATGGCATCCTCAAGGCGTTGTAATGCGTCAAGCTATAATGGATCGTCAGCTTCTTTCCTGTGTTCTCGACTTGTGTGCACTAAGGCGAAGATGAGATTGTGATAGTAAAATGTAGGACACGCGGGGGTGAGGACTCGTCGCCGGGACGAAGAAAGGCGAAACGGCCAGGTCAGCGTTACGCTTCGCCCACTGGCGGCTGAAGGATACGCGATGGTTCCCCTAAGAAGGTCGCATGTTGGTGGGCTGGAGAGAGGCATGAGAGATGATGAATCTCATCACCACACATACATATAGATAGACCCTCTCTGCGGCACTATCCCCTGCTGTTTCCACACACCTGCGCCTTCCTTTGCCCCCCGTGTTAGCTTACCCCTCTCGTCTCTTTTCCGTGCCCCGGCCCTACTCGCACTGGATCTTTTGTTCCTCCTCCAAGCTCGTTCGTCTTGGTCAGTTGGTCCTACTAGCTTTTCTTCTTCCACCGCCCGTGACCGGTGACAGGTGAGCATCTGACCAATGATTTTGCGGCGAGCCGGTCTGGCGCAACATTACATTGGCGGGGTAAATATAAGCACAGGCTGGTTGCACCGTGGCTGAGCTAAGCGGCGAAGGATGCTGCCGGTTGGCTAACCCATACTGGGGGGAACACCACATCCCTAAGCGGCGCCCAGCATCGCATCCATTGGCAGCGGCATCCGTAGCAGCATCCGTACCAGCAACGGACACAACAGCTGCGATGCGTGCTGCTGGGCTGCGCCCCCTCCTTGCCGCTGCCCGTTGGAGGCACTCCACTCTTCGCGTCCGCAGCGCCTCGACGCTGCCCCATCCACCCTCGCCGCAGCCCCACCCGCCGCCATCGCCTTCGCCCTCCCCCCCTCCTCCTCCACCACATCGCCCTCGGCGGACCCACATCCACATACCCATCCCCATGCCTCGCCCCTGCCTCCCGCCCCCCTGCCCCCTTCAGCTCACCTACCGCTCGCATCGAGGCCATTCTGTCTGTGCTCGAAGATGCGGTGGCCATGGGCATCAGCACACCGCTTGCCCCCGCTGTCCCGTTGGAGAGGATCACCCAACAACTACGGTCTCTTGTCGACAGTCGACAGCACCACTTTCTCCCCTCTCAATTTGCCTCTACCGATCTTTCTGGCCGTATCGCCAGCGATGCCGAACTGACCACGCCCCATGGTGCATTCGTGCTCAATTCGCTTCAGGCCCCCATTGCCCAGTACATGCGTGTGCTTGCCATGCGTTCTGCCTGGTCTCGCCTGCGCCCACACCTTGCCCCCCTATTCTCCTTGGGACGCACGCCCGACCCCCCCTGGCCCGTGTACGATGACCCTCCTGAACGCCGGCTTGACGACCACCTCGCCGAGCTCTTCCTCCTCCTCTGGACCCGCACCACGACCAACCCAACCATTTTCCCACGTCCTTTCCCACGTCCGGGGCTTGCTACAGCACCCCATCCCGGCCCAGATTTGGGTTTCGGTAGCGGCACTGGGGATGGAAATGCGCCAACCCCATCTGGCCAAGATTGTCGCCCACACTGCGCTTCGGCACAAGGGAGAGGTGCTGTCGCAAGATGCGCGTTACTTCCGCCCTCGGTGCTCACCTACCTGGAACAAGCGCGGAAATGGAACATAAACGCATTGGGCAACCTACGGGCCAAGAATCTGGCCGAGGGCGCTCGTGCGTTCGCCCCCCGTCCTCTGCGCCACCTCCCCACTGCCCGCCCGCCGCCACCCGCCCACCGTTCTGCTAGCACATACCACCAAGCCCCCGCCCAAGATACACTCTGTCTGGAAGATGTTTTCTCAATGCGACCATGATGGCGCATGGCATTGGACAGGCCGACATTGTTTTGCTACCCACGCCTCCGGGCGCGGGAAAGGGAAGCCCCATCGAAGGCTATGCGCTGTTGGAACTTGTCTTCTTTGAGTATGCGGCCCGAGGAGAAGTGCCGTCAGCCTCGCTGTTGAGGACCTGGATTGCCTCGCTACTCTTTTCTCGTGCCTGGTACGCCTGGCGCGCCGATACAGCAATGGAAGCTCTCTCGTTGCCTCTGTTGGATCGTTTCTGTTCGCCGCGCTCGCCTGTGCCTCAGGAAGGCACGGCCAACTGGGCGCGTGTTTTGTGCTTGATCCACATGATGATGGACACGGACGAAACATCCCTGTCGATCGAATCGTGGCAAGTGCAAACTCGTGTCCCCTGCCGCCCGCTCTTTACCCCGGAGCAGATGACCATCCTGTCCCAAGCTGCCAAGGGGTACGATCCGGAACATGAGCTGTGGCTAAAAGAGCGCGCACGCGCACGCGTCGAACGCAAATACACCGCGCCTCGTTTCTGGCTCCACCCTTTCTTTCCCCTGGAAGACGCTTCCGCCCTGCCCCCCATCACTCCGCGTTCGGCTCCCGTTCTGCCCATCATGCATGAGGTGTACGATGCGGAGACGCGCCTGCTGCGCCGTCGTGTGCTGGTGGAGCGCGACGAAGAGGCCGGACTGCAACTCATTGCGCAACTCCAAGAACGCGGTGAGAAATTGCACTCGGCCATATTGCACCCTTTGTGGAGGCACGCCTGCAAGGTCGTCTGGCCGAAGCGGGGGAACTGCTGCAATCGGCTATGAAAACGTATGACATCAAGCCCTCGGTTCCACTCCTGGCGCGCTTGATTGCTGCTGCCAGCAAATCTTCGTTGGCAGGCGAGGAAATGCGACCGCTATTTGGCCTGTTGTTGGAAAGCGAAGAGGTGGATGAGTTGTCGACCTTGGGCATCAATCTGGCTTGGGCGCGGAAACCGAGGTGGCCTCACCCTTGATGGAGCGGGTGCAGAGGGTGCTGGCGCTGACCGATCCCGAGGGCCTACCCAACGTACTGGATCCGACCCAGGACGCGGCCTGGCTCCGGTCGCCGCAGCTGTTACTCACTGTGCTGCTCAACTGCAGCGGAGAAAACTGTTTCTTGCCCTGCAGCAGTTGCTCTCCCTGGCGTTGCAGCAAGGTGTCGAGGCGGACGCTGTGCTGCGTAGCAAGTTCTTCCTGATGGACGTGAATGTGCACAAGTGGGGGCGACGGATCGAAGCGTTACTGGATCGGCTGCCACACCGCCACCTCTGGCCGGGCGAGGGGGATGCGATCGGGTCGGCGGACAGGGTACGTCTGGCGAGCAAGGTGTACTCGTCCAGGAGCTGATGCAAGAACGCGATCGTACCAACGGGCCGAAGCACTGGCGAGGCCAACCGCGTGCAACTGCAATTGCAAATGCGCGCACCTCCCTTGCCTTCGCCCCCGGGCGCATGGGACGAAGCACCCACCTCACGCGATGCGTCGGAAGACTTGCATCTGCTCTCCTTGGCCCGACGCGCCTTTATGCTGCGCATCTTTCGCCGCTTCGCCGAGGGCTACTATGACCATGTGGCGCGCACCGTGGCCCAACAGCGTCGGGGTCCGAGTAACCCCCCCCAAAATGCATCATGCTGCTTTGCTTGCTCACCTCTGCCTTTTCATCCTGGGCAATACAGATGGGGGGAACGAATCCCCGAAAACCTATACCTATAGACTGTCGAAAGACTCATCATGCATCATGTGCTCCCGCTCTGACCCGATGGCAGCAGAAGTTCCACAATGGGGTATCTTGCCAATCCTTCACCCTATCAGACTCCGTACCAATGATACAAAAGCCTGTCCACAACGCGTGCGGTCCGAGCCATGGTGAGAGCTGTGCAGGCCTACGAGGTGAAAAAGGCGCCCAACCTAACGGCGGGCCTGTTGCATTCCTCCTGGTCCCTTCAAAACTATTTACATAGGCGAAAGCTTGAACGAAGAGTGGATGCCGTGAACATGGGGGCCCGAGGGGACTCTCTGCCGATGTGACAGATTGAGATCTCGGACCGATGATCTGAGATGGGTGAGCATGGCTGTCAAGAGTCATCTCGGTTGGGTTCTTCTAGTGGAGCAGAGAGCGAGGCGGGACGGACCTGAGATGGGTTGCTAGTCCATCGAGGCTCTCTGAGATGGGGATACTGGGAGGGCTTGGTCCGATTGGGATTAGCCGGGCCAGATATATTGAGCTTGACGCGTTATTAAGGACGTTGAACGTTGATTCGTTTGAGGGCGAGCATATGCTGCCAAGAGGAGTTCGGTGTGGGTCCACAGTCAGCCGGACTGAGGTGCGCGCTAAGTAAGCACAGTGGGACCGTCTCGGGCCCGCTACGCTGGGAGGCTCTTCTATGTATCTGCCTTTCAAACGCATAGCAGTAGAGATGAACCCCACTCTGTTTGATATATCTCCCGTCTCTATATCCGCTCGTTGGCGAGGAGGGACGGGGGGGTTGAATTGCTCTCTCCATAATGCTCTTGATGCAGGGATGATATCGATGATATCGATGATAGAGATAACACACGGTGTGTGGCTTTGCGTGTTACGGTCCCATTTTCCTGCATGAATTGGGTTTGCAGTGTGGCACTGCATTACGCCTTTAGGGCGTTTTTTGTAGGTACACAACACGTATCACATTTTTCTTCTCATCTTTTATTGCGGGTCGCTTTTCTAGACGGAAGCCTATACATGGGTCGGTTCTGTATGGGATGGTCTGCAGTAGTATGCGAGGAAGTGGAAAACAACAGACGGTGAGGGGCCGAGACCTGAGGAGGCAAGACGTGCCTTCGCGGTTCTTCGAAAAGGACAAAGCACTCTTCCGCATCAACAAGCACCACGGACCCTCCATTCTGATATCAATGGATATAGGACAGTCATCCCCGAAGACTTTTCTTCCCCGATCGCGACTCATCCCTACTTTGAAGTCAGCGGGACCGGTGGGTTATAAGGCATCATGCATCATGTGGCAATCAAGGGAGTTTGGCAACCCTTTTTCTTCGCCCAACGCTTCCCAGCCTGAGCTTGGAACTTGAAGCTAAGATTGAATTTTGTTTTTTGGGGGAGAGGAATATACATGGCCACACGAGATTACATGCAACTAGAAAGACAATGGAGACGCGGAGCACCAAGGTTTTCGGCGCAGCACATATTATAAGCGCTAAACACACCCCGTCGCTATAGTCACACTGTGGTGGTAGGTGCGTATATTACGCCCAAGGTATCCACCGTGGTGTTAAGGTACATTCGGTTCAGACCCGGTGAACGCCTGAACGTTGAACACGTTGGACTAGGTCAACATTTGACGCTGTCCTAACAATACCACTGGTGGGTTCTGCAACAGTCATACGGATTAGTCCATCAATAATATGCGTCAACAGCTGCATCAGCGCCGAAGGCGCTGAAGGGAGGACTCCCTCTGGACTAAGTAGTAGTATGGAACTCAGTATCCTCCGAGTGTATTTCGACAGTCTGCCTGCCTCAGCGGCGTCTCACACGGCCCACAGGCCAAGTCGGGGGAGGGGGAGGCAGACGTGCTCTATGCAGTGTGTGCCCACCACGGTACTTGAGGAGATGTTTGATAGGGTCAAGACCGAAGCTCCAAGGCACATCCAACCGGATATGAGACCTGTGCCGCGGAGTATACAGAGCTCCTACGCTGCGCTCAGATTGGCGTGCCTCATAACCCCACCCCAGAGCGGGCCACCGGCAGCCCGGCGCCCAAGGGCCCGTCCTACGTTTAGCGTCTAAGATTAATCATTCGGAATGCGGACACGTGTCGGCATGCCTCTGTGATGCGTCGTGCTTACCGGTTACCAGAGGCAGTAGCGCTTTCTGAATATGGAGCGTCAGATTCAGAGCGCCTAGGGTCCTGGGTCTTGGGCCTAAGGTTAGGCCTAAGGTACTTACTAGGTACTATACGTGCCCCTCATCGATCATCGATCACTAGCTACTAGCTACTATGCATTAATGCCGGCCACATCGATCATCGATCATCCCACCCACCAGGCCCTGGCACACGGCCTGTGTCCCGCCAAGCGGGCCTGGTCCGCTGCGAGGGTGGCCGGGGCTGCGCACCAGCCCGCACTCGCCACCGGCCGACATCACATGCAGCACAGGTCATGTGTCGCACATCATGCGTCGCATGTCACACGCTATGCGTCACGCGTCACACTGCCTGCCGCTCGGCGGGGTTTAGGACGCGGGGACATACCAGCTCGCAGGCGGGTGCCTTGTTGGTGGGCGCTGGTACGTACGCAGCGCCAGCGTTGGCGACTTGCTGTGTCCGCGGCGTTGGTCCGTGACGCTGGAGGGGTGGTGCTCCTATATATACCCTCTTCGCATCTCTCTCCATCCTCGCCCACCTCGCCTGTCCCATCGCGCGTCTGCGTCTGCGCTGCCACCCCGTCTTCTTTTCGCCTCCCCCTGCACCGGCTCCATCTGCCCCCGCTGCTTGCCATGCCCGAGTTCAGCGTGCCCCTCCACCCGGTCGCCCCGCGTGTGCGCCCAGCAGCAGCAGCCGCCCCAGCAGTTCACCCGCCACCCATGTCGCGTACACCCTCCCGACCCCCGCGCAGCCCGCAGGCCAACTCACCCTCGTGCCCAACACCGCCTGCCACCCTGCAGACCGTCACCAACCCACCCGTGCCAGCGCACCCGACCCTCCTCGACCCCCATGCTGCCCCCGTCGACGGTCGCCCACCACTCTTCTCAGTCCCATTCCCATTCCCTTTCCGCCCTCTCTGCCTCCCACCTCCCCACAACCCCCTCCTCTGAGCACCAGCCCACCTGCCCACCCATCCATCCCGATCATGCTCGACCGTCTTGGGGTCTCCAACACTTTGATCTGGACCAATATCCTCCCCTACCTCTCGCCTCTGACACCAGCGAACAAGATGACCTCGAGGATCCGCCACCGCTGTTGCGCACAATGTCCGCCGCCCAATTCTCCAATCTGCAGGCGCGCTATGCTGCTCTTGATGTGCCCCATGCTGTCGTTTTTCCTTTTCTCCACGGCGTCGAGGGCGAGAATGCAGCACAGAACCTCTTCTTTGGTGCCCCCGTGACTGGAATGCCCACACCCAATTACCGTGGTCTGACACTGGTCCGAGCCGATATGCCTAGTCCAGACGAACGTGTGTTTGGTGCTGGCGGTGGTCATTCCCCATGGAGCGACGGGTGCGACATTTCTTCACCGTCTGCACCCCAGCGGGCCTCCGTCCAATCCCTTTACTCTGACCTTAGCCCACCCTACGCTGACCGGCAGAGGGAAGACAGCGCTTCATCTGCTTCGGCCTACACTACCTCCATCGCCTCCTCGCGGCAAAGTAGTCTCAGCTTTTCCCCCGCGGCCTCGAGTTCCTCATTCAGCAGCTACCCTCCCTCGCCTGTGACACCTGCCGTGCCCCAGTCACAAAAAGAGGATGATAAGGACTGGTGTGCATACGATGCCCAACCCAGCCATTCTCTTTTGGCTTCTACGGTCTATCCCACCGAGATCCTTGGCGACGACGGCTTCCTAACCCCCCGCCCGTCGAGTGGGGTAAGTCTACGCAATTTCCACATTCAATGCGCTAAATATGCCACCATCTCCGATTTGGTTCTTTACGCTCCCACTGGCCTCCATGAGGGTATGTTCGCCTTGCTAAGCGTTTCCAATATGCTCAGGAGCAGATCTACCGTCAGCGTCTGGCACGCGGATTGGGCTCCTTGCGTTACAACGTGTTCGTAATTAAGGGTATGTCGCTTTCCCTTCCCCCCCCCGCCCCCCGCCCCCGCATATGTGCATCGAGCTCAAGGGAGAGAGACTGACCGAATGTGCAGATTCGTTTAAGCAGTTCGAGCAGGTGTGTCCTTCCCTCGTTGCGGTGGACTCACAGGGCAATCGAACAAATCAAATCGACTTCATTGAGCGGGAGCGGGTGGAGATGGAGACCCTTTCCCGTGTCAGCGAGATTGATACCAACGTTTTTCTTGGTAGCAATGGCGATTCCCATTCCTGACACTAGCATGTCTGAGAGCGAGTGGAGCTCGGTGGCGGCCGCTTCACGGACGAACCCCCAAAATTACGCTGTGTGTATCGAGGTACATGATCGGGGCAGAATGCCCGGCGATGAGCGGTTAGATCAAGTCGCTACCTACATGGATACTTTGCAAGAAACCTACTTTGCAAGCCAGAGAGGAACAAAAGGAGACGGGATCTCCTTTGGACCCCAGAAGCGGGCCTCGTCCCGACCTCGTCCCCTCAGGAACGAACCGGTAGCGTGCCCGTGCCTCTGACGAATGTGGTGCTGCTAGAGTGTGCGACGCCTGAGTCGAAGGCCTCTTCCGCTACTACATATGCCGACGATATGATCAACTTGGCTGTATGGATCAAGCAGCAAACCGACCCAGCCTTCTCTCAGATGAAGGGGTTTTTGCCGCGCAAAATGCTCATCCACTGTGGTGATGGCTACACTGAAACGTCCATCTTGGCCTTGACGTATTTATTGACCACCAGGCCGGGCCTCACCTTACCAGAGGCATATCTTACTCTCCAAAATGAGCTTCGCCGCTCCTTTTTGTGTACCCACACGAGGTACCTCTTCTCAGCCACATTGAAGAACGGATCGCAAAGCGCTTTGGATCGCCTGCGCCGACTCGGAGCCCACAAGTCAAATATGGATGGTTTTATGATCCGCTCTTTGAAGGATCCTTTCCCTCCCGTATGGACTTTCTGTATCTCGGCAACCTCAATCATGCTATGAACGCAGGCATGCTCCGCGCACTGGGCATCACTCACGTTGTATCTGTTGGTGAGTCTGCGCTCTCCCTCCCCTCTGGCATGGAGGCTGCGACAGCGTCTACGTTCCATGGGAAAGAGCCTGGAAAAGTTTCGACGGAGGCGATGCCTGCTGTGTTGGCCAATTGCCTCTGGGCGGAGCAAGCGGCGGGACGTATGTCGGTTTTGAATTTGCTCAACGTTTCGGACGATGGGATCGACCCGTTGCGTTCGACAATGAAAGAAGCAGCCGAGTATATTGAGGCAGCACGGCGCAAAGGGGGCAAAGTGCTTGTCCATTGTCGCGTCGGAGTATCTCGGTCATCCACTATCGTCTTAGCCTATGTCATGGCCCATCTCGACCTCTCTCTTGTGGAAGCCTACCTTTTTGTCCGCTCTCGAAGGCTAAACATCCTCATTCAGCCCCACCTTCTCTTCTTCTGGGAACTTCGTGGGTGGGAGACCTACCTTGCACGCGTCCACTCCCGTCGAGCGTCTTGCCCCCCAGCCCTGTGCGAGGCCGAACTTGCACTTCCGCTTCCTGTTCACCCATCCTTGGCCCCCGCAGCTCCCATTGATGATGTGGCCCATGCCCATTCGCTCCAGTGTCTTCGCCGCCGGTCGGATGGGGATGTGTTGCACCCGCTTCCAGAGTGCCAGCAGCATTTGCGTCAAATCAAGTCGGTGGCCCACAGCACCGCAAGCGGATTGCTCTTTGCCCGTCCTACCTCCACCGGCACCGTGTTGGAAGAGATCTATGATTTGGACAAGGAGAAGGACCTGGATGTGGATCTGGGTGCCGGTACAACTGTGAGACGGTGGGAAGGGCAGACCCCTCCGTGTGGATATGGTCTGTTGGCCTTTGGTCATGCCTCTCCCCTCTCCCAGCGCTCACTTCGCCTCACGTGGGGCATGCTTGCCCGCGAGATCACCTTGCTCAACGAACGGTACCTTGCTTAACCCCATACATCCCTCTTTCGTTTTCCTCTCATGCCCCGTCCTACGCTTTCGGCTCTGCGTTGAATCTTCAAGCTTTTCATGTTTCATGCCCCACATATGCCCCCCCCCCCCCCCCATCAAGGATGTATATTCGTTCAGTAGCACTTGAGACTCGGAGCTAGTCACTAGTCACTAGTTACTAGTCACGTCGCTCACGTTGCTCTTGCTTCGCTTTCCTGTTCCCAGCACCACATCTGTCGTGGGCTGTTGACCTCATCATGTTCATCGACCGTTTACTTGCCTCTATCTGTCCCGTTCTGACCCTTGCTCTTGTGGTTCCATATCAAGATCGACCAGCTGCGATCGAGGTAATGCCGTTTCAGGTAGCAGAGCGCCAACCACCCTCCTTGTCCCGCTTGTTATATAACCTCCATCTACTTCGGCTCGCCTGATCTCCTCCATGGGCCAGTACCCCTGTTACGCGTGTATGTATCCAACTTCCCCTGAGGTGTTCTGAGGGCTGATCGATGATTCACATGTGTTGTTACATCTCGGAGGGGCTCATGCTCGGGCGCTCGGGCCTGACCTCAGGGTTCAGCCTGAACGTTAAACAGTTATTGTGGATCGTCGGAAGATAGCTTGACGCAGCGGGGCCCCCACGACCACTTTTTGCTCACAACCTAAGCACCTCCAATGAAAGCTCTTTAAAGCGCACATGCTTGATCCCAGGCATGGTCGACTCGGTCCAATCCAACCATCTCTGCCCTCTCCGTATTCAATACGGTGCTGGGGTTTCTCCGAGATAGGTGGATCTGAGACCCGAACAAGAGTGGAGCTGTTGAAGCTGGACGAACGTCGGCAGACCGTCAAAAATATGAGTGCTCCTTCTCCCTACTTCATAATATCGCGTTGCAGCCACAGTCCCAGTTCCACGCCACGCAGTCTCGGGGCCCTGCCTTTGCCTTGATGTCCACCGTCCCCGACGCATACTGTGGCCTTATTTAGGGCCAGGGGGGCTGAGACCTGAGGGAGGGCTGAGCAGCGCTGAGAGTGGGAGTCCAGATTGCTTAGCCTAGAATGAAGCTCGAGGAGGCTTGAAGCTTGAAGCTTGAAGCTTGAACCTAGCTTCAAGCTAGCTTCAAGGAAGCTTCAACCGTTTTGAAGTTGAAGACGTCGAAGTGGCATGGCTTACTCCGACGCGACGGAACTCACGCGGTTTGGGCGCCCTGGAATGAAATGTTAATGACGTAACATCAAGAACGCACGCCATGCCCGATCCGAATCACCGCTTCAGGGCGTCAGCTGATGCATGACGACTGGCGGTACTGACGCCCGTCGACCTCATCGACGAATTTGACGACGGATGTGCTCCAGAGCAGCGCAAGTTCGGCGGGTGAGACTGAGACGCAATGTGCTCGGTCCCACTGTGGGCTGAGCCGCTGAGCCAGCTGTGCCTCAGCTCCCAGTCCCAGGCTGAGCCCTGCGTGCCCGGCCCAGGCGAGTGGGGGTGAGCCAACTGGGCGGGGTGCCACACCATTTCAAACGTTCCCGTCCCCCTCATGTTCGGCTCAGCGCGTGGGCCAGAGCACGGGTCAGCTGGTGTTTATATACCCCTGCACCTTCACGCCTCTGCCAGCTCTCTCCTCTCCACCGCCACTTGCACCTACCCACCCATACCGCCATGCCCGCCAAGGTTCTGTACGCTACCATGACCGCGCTCCCCGGCCAGCGCGCCAAGGTCGCCGAGCTGCTCTCCAACCTGGCTAAGACCATCCGCGCCAACGAGCCTGGCAACGTCCGCTTCGTCGTCTACACCAAGGCTGACAGCCCAGACGAGTTCCACGTCGAGAGACTTACGCTGAGTACGCCGCTCCCCTCCGCCCCCTCCCCACAGCCGCGTCAGCCTTGCTTGAATCTTCTCCTGGTGCTCGATGTCTCTTTCTTTCCCGCTTGGCCTCTACACAATACATGTGCCCGGGGCACGCAAGGCCAGGCAGGCACGCTGCGAAATCGAACCCAGCAGTACGGCTGACATGCGAACGTGTGAACAGCGACGATGCCTTCAAGGCCCACATGGCTACCGAGCACGGCAAGGAGTTCAACCGTGTCGTCACTCCTTACATCCAGGACGGCCACTCGACGGTTGTCTTCCTTACGCCCGTTGCCTAAAGGTGCGAGTAAGTTCGTAACGTCGCTTTGCCACGCCGCGTCTGTGTTTGTTTTAGCATGGCACTCTCCTGCGTCGGTTGGATGGGCGCCGCTGTCCCTCTGTTTGCGAGCAAAGAGCGAGTATAGGAGCGTCACGGGTGTGGTGGTCAGTGCAATAAGTGAGAGAGGTTGAGGGATGAGGGATGAGGATGAGGGCTTCAGGGCCTGAGGCCTGAGGGAATGCCCAGACGGACCAATGCGAAGGGTGCGAGGACAGCTCCACTGGGGTTTCATTGGATGTCTTCGGAGAGTGGAAGCTGGAGACATAACTATTTCAAAGGTCTTCTTTATTTCAGCGCCTTTCGAGATAGAAATTGGCGTGGCAGCTGTGCCAGCCTGAAGGAGTCACTAAATCAATCTAGTGACTGAACCGGATGCCATTCGGCGTCCCCATACACCTCACCATGACCACTTACCCAGCATTCCCCACCCGCCCCCTAGTCCAGCTGGACTTTAACCGCCTTGTCGCCCACTTGACCCAAGATGTAGGCTCTCAGCTCTTCCGCAATTTACTTCTCACTACCGCCGTGTTCGACCGTGCTATCCCCCAGGACGTTACCAACCTGGCTGCATGGCCTGACCTCCACCGCCCCCTTGCCAAGACGGATCATCCGGTCCCCACCTGGCCCGATGATCAAGTGATCCGGCTCGCTTTCGGACAAGTCCCTCCCCATCTCCTGTCCGATGGCGCAGCGCAACCGCAGCTGCACGACAAAATAGAGGACGAACCGTTTTGGGGCATGATCTACTTCAATCCCGAAACACGGGATGGAGATGCCGATGCGGCGTCGGTTGGCGTTGTCAATGTGTGGATGAGCAGCGAGTCTCTTCTGGGCCAACATGGGTGTGGGCATGCTACCATACCCCTACCACATTCCAAGGGTTGGACCCCACATTCGAGCCGCATCACTTCGCTCCGGGCGAGGAAGAGAAAGTGGTGGGAGGGCCTACGCTGGCCGAGCTAGGAGCATCCAATGACCCTCACCTGGCCCATTGCGCAAGAGAGACCAAACGCGCCATTGAGTGGATTTTGGCCGAGCTTCTTCCGCCTTTGTTCCGCCGGGTGGGAGGCGGCACGCTGCATCTCCATGGGGTGAGTGGGTTGGTCGAACGGGAGGCAATGAACCTTCCCTCCCTTGGGCTCCGATCGGTGTACCGCTCCTCTTGTCTCTTGTTTCATCGACCGCCCGCACTGTCGGACGTGGAGGTGTACGAACAGAGCCGGCGGGACGGGACACTGAATAGTCTGGTGGCCGACTGCCTGAAGCCCAAGGACCTGGTTCAAGTACAGGGGGAGAACCACATCGGCTTCCCACTTAGTTACCTACGTACCGCCGCCCGTCTCTCTGCCTGCTTGAGGGACGAAGGGCCAGTAGCATGGGTAGCAACTCACTCGGCCCTCACACTGGCCTCCTTGCATGTCACCCCCACTCACCGCCGTGGGCAAGGCAAGCAACAGGTAGGCCATGATCTCGTCGCTCTCTATGCCGCTCGACACTGGGCCGCCCTTGCTCCGACACTGGAAGCTTTGGCCATCCCTGTTCCAGCCCTCGGCTCCGAGGTCGCGGTCCACCCGGCCTGCTTGCTCGCTTCGACCGAATACAACAACCCGGCGGGCTTGCGGTTCTTGCGCGCTTGGGCTGGGACGCGGACCGCGGCGCGCGCTGCTGGAGCGCGGTGGAGTACCCAGCGTGAGGCTTGAAGACGCGTGATGTGTGATGGCCGGATGGGTGGTGCAGGGGTGGCTCCCGTGAAATGTGAAACTTGTGCCCAGGATCCGAGGATGGCGACGGTGATGGTGATTATGATGGGGATGGGGATAGGTGGCGGTGGCACCGTTGCGCGTGTGATGCCATGCGTATGTACTTGGTGGCCAACGCCAAGGGAGGGGGAGCCAGTCGAGGAAGACCCGGTGCGAGTGCTAGTGGCTAGTGGCGAGATGAGAGTGACTAGCTCCAGCAAAGCTAGTGACTAGTGACTAGTGAAGCGTGACGTGTGACAGTGCATCACACTGATGCATTGTTTGGATCGACGTGCGACAATAGGAACGCCGTGCATGCAAGCCCCCAGTGCCTGGTATGCGCGTTCAGCACGCGGGCAGTGTGCGACGGTGGAGCAGTGCTCAAAAGCGCTCATTCAAAAGATTCAGGATATTCAAGCCCAGAGGCCGAGCACGAGCTTGTCGTCGCCTCTTCGGGTTCGGGCCTCTCTTCTTCCGGTTGCATCCGCACCTCCTTCCGTCCATCTCCCGGCCCTCCGTCCTCTGCAGTGTTCCGCATGGCGACCTACGCTGGCGAGCGCCCGCTCTGGTCCGCCCGCGCCAGCGTCGTGAGCATGGCCCACACCCTCCTGGGCGGCTTGGGCTTCCTTGTAGCCCTCCTGCTCGCCTTGGCCCTGCACTACCACAAGGTGGTCAAGAACGGAGTGGCCGCCTACCCCGACGAGTGGTGGCCCAGCGTGAGTGCCACGATTGGCGACTGGTACCCAGAGCGCAACGTTTTCCAGATTTTCATCGCCATGACCAGTGGCCCGGCTTCCTGCTGGTCGGTCTCTGCGCGCTTGTCATCGCGCTCCAGCCCCATCCGATAGGCGCTCACGTCGCGCTGCCTGGATCGTGCTCGTGGTTGGTACGCTGCGCACCATCTCCTGCGGTGGATGGGTGTACATCACCAGCTCCGACGACCATGACGTGCACGACATTGCCATGGGTGCCTACATTGCATTGACTGTGCCTTGGATGGGTATCTGCTTGACCCAGCTGCCGGACGGGCTAATCCCTCGCAAGGGCATGACTGGATGGCGCATGCGGGCCCTTTCGTGCATCGGCTTCTTTGCTGCACTCCGTTTATGGTGTACTTTTTCTATCAACACAAGGTTCTTGAGGTGCCTGGCATGTACTCCATCTATTTGTTTTGAATGGGGCCTGATCCTGACCGACATTGCCTTCGACGCCGCCTCGGGATTCGACTTGCGTCATATTACGTTTCACCTTGGCTACGTCCGACGCTGCAACTGAGCTTCTCGTTGCGTCCAGCGAGCAGAAGCACTCTGAAAACGAGAGTGACGAGTGTTGCGGCGCATTTGCCCGCGGAGGAGGCGTCAGGGGGGGAGTGGCCGGTGGCTGAACCGGTCCCGGCTTGGCGTACCTACCTCGCTCTCCTTTCTGATGTCTATTGGCAATTCCTCTTTTGGACCAGTACGACCAACGTTTTTCCAGTGCTGTTTTACTTCTCGGTCTACAACCTCGCTGCTGGGGGGAAGAAATGGTGGTACTTTTCCAATTTTGGTCTTGGTCCTGCTCTGTCTCCCGTTCCTGCGCAATCTCTTTTTCTCCCAAGGAAAGGTACGCATCGACTTGATTGGCGCCCCGCTGAGGGGACTCAAGGGACCCACCCATGCCTCGGCTCGATTCCTTTTGCTCCACTTGTTGGAACTCCTGCCCTGGCTTCTTGGGGGTCCAAAGTCCCCATGGCAGACTCTGCTTGGTCACATTGGCTGCTGGTGCGGCAGCAGTTCGGCTACACTTAGAGTGGGGGCATGCCGCCCTTGCTCACCCCCAAGCCGTGCGCAGCCAACTGGTGCGATTTTTGTTGGGACTGCTCTTGACCATGTTGGCCAAGTACGCATGCTTTGGCAATCACCCCCTTGCGCCCTTTATGCGCCCAGCCAGCCCGCACGAAGGCAACCCGATGGGCATCGTTCCTGATATGCTTAACTTGGGCATGAACAATGGAGAAGGCACCGGAAATGGACCTCATGCGGGATGGAACCGTCTTGGTCTCGTTGTCGCTCTGCTCGCTTTCGCTGAACGAGTGTCGAGGCCTGGAAACACTTTACACGATGCTTCTGTTGAGGCCTCCGAGGCGCTGTCCCAGCCAGAGGTGCAGTTCATGGGAAAAGGGCCATATCGTCTTGTCGGGATCCTTGGCTCGGCAGTAGCCCTCTACACGCTTCCCATGTACCTTTCGGACGCTGGGACACTCATCTCCTGGACTTGGACCGGGTACCCAATCAATGGACCAGAACCATTGAAGCATGGGTGGATTGTTCTGATTGCCTTCGCTATTGGGATCTTCCTTTCGTCGCGCCCTATTTCCCGGTTCACCTCTCTCTCGATAACGGCCGTTGCGACTTCAGCACTTCTTTGGGTTTACTGGGTTGATAACTGGGCCGCCTTTCCTGCCCTGCTGCTAGTGCCCCTCTGCCTCCCAAGAGTGATCGTGCACGTTTGCTGTGTATGGCGGGTCAAGGATTTGCTTCTGCCGCTGCCATGTGGTTCGCGTCGGCGCTAATCACTTTCTTCCAGGTATTGACGGTCGCCTATGCCTTCGTTCCTGTCATTGGCCCCTTCTTCCGGGAACGGTCGGGGATGATGATCATCATCTCTCAAGCTTTCTTGGCGGCCGCTGTGGCCTTGCCTTCATCTAGATCCGAGATCGAACCCGCAGCTACAGGCAAACAAGAGCCCACGCCGGCGGAAAAAACAGATCGCGCGCCTTCGCCGGAGAGGCAAACACCTTCCCTCAAGGCCAAATCTGCTGCAGGGAAGGTTCTGACGCTCTTGGTGGTGCTGATATCCCTTCTGAGTCTTCCCGTCCCAATTTGGCACAAACCCATCATTCAACCCCCTGATGCGGCTCAAACTCACCACCGAGTCATGACTGTTGGCATCCACACGGTTCATTTTGGTCTGGACCAAGAAATGTGGGAGTCTGGCACCCGTCTTAGTGACCTCTATCTCCACACAAGGCTTGATGTGGTGGGTCTGCTCGAAACGGACTTGCAACGTGTCGTTTATGGTAATCGCGAGTATGTCCTCCCTTTTATAGCCTTTTCTTGTTCGTGGCGGGGCATCAGTCTAACTAGAAACAGCTTGACCCAATGGCTCTCTTACCGATTGGGTGTGTATGCTGATATGGGCCCTGGACCACAAAAACACACATGGGGTGCCATCCTTCTTTCTCGCTTCCCCATTATCAATTCAACCCACCATCTGCTCCCATCGCCGCAGGGCGGCGAACTTGCACCCGCGATCGAAGCCTGGCTCGACGTGTACGGGGTGGAGACGATGGTGTGGGTGTCGCACAATGGACAGGAAGAAGATGCGCTGGATCGGGAACTGCAGAGTACAGCCATTGCCACCCATTTGGCGGCCGCTTTCCCCCACCCAACTGTCTTCTTGGGCTACTTGGTGACCGAGCCACATGCACCTCGGCCCTCCCCCTATGGCATCCTGGTGGACGAGGGCAAGATGCTCGATGTGGACCCGGCGGATGATGACCGGTGGTGTCAGTACATCTTCTACCGTGGAGTGGAACGAGTGGCTTCTGCACGCATCTCCCGTTATACTGTCTCTGACACCGAGCTGCAATCGGCCAAGGTGCGGATCCCACCCGTGGGAATGCGCATCGATCCCAACACCGAGTCCCGCACGATCCGGGTCGGCGAGGCGGGCTGGCCCACGCCCATGCTCTACTACCGAGATCTCTATGCCCCTACTGCCATGGTCTATGGGCAGCACATGTACTTCCCTGACTACTTGCCCAGCTATTACGCTGCCCCAAACCAGCGTCTGCTCGACTATCCACCTCCCTATCACGGCTAAACCGCTGAAGCTCAGGCTGAACCTTGAAGCTGTTCCTCCGCCTGCTCCGCCAAAAAGTATAATACCTCCAAGCAACGGGCAATACATCTGTCTATTTTCCACAGTGGATCCAATGTGGTTCTGGCCTACCAGTGACCGGTTCCTCGTCCACATGCATGTTCGCAAGTGCACGCCAGCTCTAGGCTGACACGGTGGGGGTGGCTTGCAGACACCCCTTAGCATGAGATCGTGAGAAGCGCTAGTGTCTGGTGGGACCCAATGTCTCAACGCCGCGCAGGCAGAACCCCTAATAGTAGTGTACCCACACACAGTAGAGTAATACTACTGACTGTTGGTACTGAGTCTCAGTACTACAGACTGCTAACCCCCAAGCGGGCGGTACTAGTGGGGCGTTCATGTGGCGACTCGACCACCAACATGCGTCAACAGGATGCCAAGGGATGCCTCATCTCCCTCGTCGGATATCTCGATCAACAGCAGGCCCCAGCAGTGCATCAGTACATCACAGTTGCTTCTGAAATTGTGAAGGCTTGGCGCGACTCGCGGGTGGCGGGGCAAGGCCCGCCGGAGGGGCGACTGGCAATATATAAGCTTTGCTGTTCTCACCTATCGTCTTCCGGTCCCTGTCCTGCACCGGAACACTCCCCCCCCATTGGCGCTTTTTCTCCAATAATGCAGATGTGGCGCTGCCAAGCCTGCCGTTGTCCTGTGCCCCTGGCACGATGCAACGCACACCCTCCATGTCATGCCTTCCGGTGGTATAGCCTGCACTTCCGCTGCCACCACCATCGCCATGTCCGACCCTGAGGTTCAGCAGCCTCCCGTGTCTACGCCAGCACCACCACCCACCTGGTCAGACTGATGCTCAAAATCCTCTGTTGCACACGCCTTCTCACCCGGAGGTGGCCTCATTTGCGCGCCTCGGTCCGCCGTAATGCGCGGGCCATCGGACATGTTCTCAACCCTATCGACAGTTCTCTTCTTCTTCCTCTTCCTCTTCCGACTCAGACTCTGAAGACGAGGAACGCCTCTTTGGCTTTCACCGCCACCACACTTCCAGCCCCCAGAACCCGCTCGTGACCGAGCTGGAGCAACATGATGCCAGCAGCCCCGCTAGCCCCAATGCTCCCCTCCAGCAGGAAGAGGGAGTGGGTAGTAGTAACACACCATTGGATGACTCCTCGCCCCAGGAGGAGAAAGGTGCCAGCTCAGATGCCAATGGCCTCCATCCCATCCCGTCCAAACTCACCGCCGAGGAGGTGAAGATGGAACACATTTTCGACTTTGTCCACACCGGTAAGACGGACAAATATGTTGCGCCCATGGGACCTCATATCCCCCTCACCTGGCGTCATTTGGTCAAACCTCCCATCATCCGTCAGTGGATCCATGGCCGATAGTACGTCCCTCTCACCCCGCCTAGGCGTTTATATACGAGAAGATGCCTAACTCCCAAGTGGCCAACAGTTACTACGGAGAGGTCCATGAGCGCGAGACGTCTCGATTTGAACTCGTTTTTGATCTTGTTTTTGCTGGCTTGGCCCATGCAGCAGCTGAAAACTTGGCCGAATCGACACCCTCTGCATGGACGGTCGCACTGCTGACGTTTGAGATCTATCTCGCCTGGGTCATTTGGCTGGACCAACAAAAGATTGTCAACCAATTTGGCACGGACGATATATACCAGCGTGGCGTTCTACTGTTCATGATGATGATGATCATTGCCTACATCTCCAATGTGCGTGACTTGCACATTGGTCATTTTCCTAACGAAGCAACGGAAGGGGTAGAGGAGGCTGTCCGCACGGTCAAACGTGCCGTCATGGGCTTGGGAAGAAGAGTGTTGCTTGCAGAAGAGGGGCGCCAGAAGAAGATATCAAGCTGGACCTCCATGCTCATCTCATTGGACCCTATTATTTCAACGAAGGATGGCACACGTCCATTCAAGCCGCCATGTCGTTTTGGTTGGTCTCCCGGTTATTCAAGGTCATCCTTCTCTTTGCTTGGGGGTGTCAACTGCGCAACTTTAGGTTTGCCCTCTGGCTCCAATCAGTACGCGCCTTTCCTCTCTGATCTGCTGCGCTTCTTAAATGCTAAAACGTGGACCCAGTTGATCACTGTCTATACCTCCTCATTCTTCCTCCCGCTTCTCTTCACTACTAATACCAAAGCTGTGATGGCCATGTGTCTTGTTGGCTTTATGGTTGACATCAATGTGCGATATCTTATCATCTTCGGTCAAAAAGCACTCCACCATTGGGGCAGCAAGCGGGAACGAACATTCTACATTCCAGCCATCAACATTGAGCATATTATGGAACGCTTGACGCTTCTCATTTTGGTCATCACGGGCGAGGTAATCATGAACACCACCTACCACGGCTTTTTCGACGGTGGCCACGAAGCTGCGGTGGAACCGAAGGTTTGGACGAGCCTGCCTTGCGGTTATCGTTTCCTTTTTCCTTTGCTTCGTCTACTTTGACGCCGATGCCACCCGCACTTTTGTTCACGCTTGAGACGACATTACTTCACATCCACCTTGTACACCACTATCCACTTCCCGTACGTTTCTCACCGTCTCTCAATTTGGTTATTGGTTCAACTGTAAGACTAACTGTACTCGATTGACTCGATCCTACCCAGATTGGCCGTCTCCTTGATCGTGATGAGCTCCACGCTGACTCAGCTCATCCCCAACCGGACCGTCCCGCAAGGGGTGACCTGGTATTATTCGGGCGCTCTCGCCGTCTCTCTGTTGTGCATCGCGCTCTTAGGTGCCATTCACTCCTCTCTGGACCAATGGGGAACCCCTTTACTCTCACGGCACACCCGAATTCTCTCCCGCATCGTGGTTGCAATTATCTTTGTTCTTTTGCCCATCAAGGATCTGGCAGACGATCCACTACCTCGCTATCCACGCCTGCCTTCTCATTCTTTTGGTTGCTTTGAAACGGCAGGAAGATTGGGTCTGTAGGGCGAGTCTACGACGCAGAACGTTCAGCCCAGCTCGAACAAAAACGCCTTGCGCTCAAAGCGTTGCGAAAACAAAATCGAAAAATGCAGCAGACCTACCCTCGCCTCGTTCAAGGAATTCAAAACCTGGGCAAACCAGACAATCATCAGGCCGGCATGACAGAGGTGCTTGACACTATCGCCGCTCGTACCGATGCTGCCAAGCAGGAAGTTGCCATCGCTGCAGATGAGGCCCAGGCCCGAGCTCACGAGGAACTCGAGGCGCTGCGAGATCTACACCGGTTCCAACCGACCAGAAAAGCCAATTGGCACCACTACAAGGAGCTGTCCTATGCAGAACGCGGCGAGGAGGATGTGGGAAATGAAGTCGAGCTCGGCCACATTGAACGCGTCGCTCTTCATCCCTCTCGTCGGTGGGCATTGGCCTCTCTGTAACCCCCCCCCTCCCATCTCCCTCTCTTGTCCCATTCACTCCTGGTTCTACATGAGCCGCTGTTTTGGGTAGATGTGGGCTTCCCGAACGTGAGTTGTGTTGGCCTCCCATGGTACTCCAATTTGCGCCCCCTCCCTCTCTTTTTTCACTGTGCACGTGTCCCAATTCATATACGCCCGGTCATTTTTGGATAACCTTTTGGTCTGTGCTCCCCTCACTCGCTTTTCAAGGAAGAGTTCTCAACGGACAACGTTCACCTTCCCTCCATTTAAAGGATCTGATACGCTAAACCTGGTGTACGGGAGCATATGGCCTAGCGCTACATAGATGCATGCGAGGGAGGTCCCTTGTGTATGATGCTGGCCCCTATGTATATCATTGAAGGAAAGGAAAGGCCATGCTTTCCTCTCCACAGAAGACGGTGACATCAATGCGGTGGAATGTAACTGTTACACCTCGTTAGTTCTCTGCTGTCACATCAGTCAACACGACAAAAAACATGGCCTGCTCCGTCTCTACAGCGAGCACCAATCGAGTGTGGATGGTGGGCACGAACAGTAAGGTTGCCCCGCCCGCCACTACCCACCCGGGTACAGCGCATGGTTTTGGTTGCTGCCGATTCGCTGACGATGCCAAGCGGCGTCTGTGTTCTTGCTGGCGTACCAGCGCGGTACTGTGCCAGGCGGTCCCCCGCCCCTGCCGGTCTGAGATCTGCGATCAGATCGATCAATATCAATCAACATCGATCGATATTTACAGCAATGGCTGATCTGCTGTGGCTGCTGCAGTGCTGTCCCTCGGGCCCTTGCGGGGTCTCAGGGTTGCCGGTTACCGGGTTGCCGGTTAGGCTTAGGGTTAGGCTTTCTTACGATCGAGCGGCCGCCACGTGGAAACTGCAGCCGAGCGGAATTTTATGGTAGCTCCACCGACACTTCCCCCGTGCTGCTCTCTCCGTGCACCGCGCATAGACAAGTAGATGCTAGGGCAACTGAGCTCCAACATAAAAGTCCTCAGCAGCAACCGCCTTCAGCCGGACGCCCACCCACCACCTACAGCCCACCACCCACCCCCACCATCTCCCCCCTGCTAGCTGGCCTAGCCCCCCTCCACCCTCCTCTACCTCCACCTGGTTCCTGGTGAACCCTACTCCTGGCGAGTTTCCCCCTATTCTCTGCGCTCCTCCCGTCCCCACTATGGTCAAAGCCCCCCTCCTCCTTGCCCTGGCCCTGGCGGCCATTGGCTCGGCCCACCCCATCCCACGTGCAGCCCTGGACACCTCCTACGACCACCACGAGAGGGGTATTCAGCAGGGACTCCAGGGTTCAGGGTCCTCGGGATGGGTACTTAGCACTCAACCCAAGATCTCGCGCTCCCTTCCGCTCCATCCGGTCGCCTCTGCTACGTTCCTCCCCCGGCCGGATCCGATTAAGTCCACTTCGGCTCCTCATGCATCAGCCTCTGTCGACCCCCCCACGGCCTCCTCTTCGTCACCGTCGCCGTCTCAGGGAACGGTAGAGAAGGGTCACTTGTCTCTCGTCGCGCCGGTGCAGATCTTGGGCCATGCGCTGGATATCGGCTCCCTCAGTCTAACTCGGAGCATCTCAAGAGGCAATCCGTTGGGCGATCTGATTCTTGGCTGGTCCAGTGACACTCACTCGGACGCGGCACATGTTCACCTGGTCCCTGTCGGAAACAACACCAAGACTTCTCTCTCGTCTGCGCACGCCAGCTCGGTCCATCACAAAGCCAAAGTGGTACCCAAGGCAACGGTAAAAGAGGTGCAAGTTCAAGTGAGCTACGGGGGCACCAAGCTGTGTGCGTCATACACACCCAGCTCATGGCCTTTGGCCCCCCTCTTTTCCCCGGTTACTACGGCGCTCTACTCTTTCACCCTGGAAGCTTGCCACCCCTCTTCCACAACTGTCCAAGACGGGGTGAGTCAGACATTTTCCTACTCTCCTGTTTCCCACTTGGTCTACCCCAGTGTGCGGGAGGGTAGTGCATCTGCTCCCCAACCCCTGGGGAGTAGTTCCCTGGAGGGTAGCGCATCTGCTTCCCAAACTCTGAAGGAGAGCAGTGCCACTGGGGCAATCATGTACTTTCATCCGTTCCATGGTTCTGCAGCTTCATCTCCCGGTTCCAGTACCAGCCTGAAGCACCCCTCCAAATCGACCATTATCCCGCTACCCACTCCATCCCGCCAGCGCACAAGGCTCGTCCCTGCCCAAGGCTACACCGACAGCAAGTGAGAGCGAGTCTGTTTCCTCCTCCCCCGTACACGTCTCTTTCTCGCTCTCAGCGCCGGAGGCCAGTATGACCCCGATCAACGTACTCCCCCGTGCACATGCTGAGGAAGCGAAAGCGAACTCTCCCTCTGGTGCGGAGGACGATTGCGACGAGGGCGACTCGGGCGACGATAGTGAGGAGGATTGATGACGACAGCTCGGAGTCCCAGGATTCGGATGACGGAGACTGCGATGAATCGGATGAGTCGGATGGAAGCGACCCGCGTCTCTCTCGGGCTCCAGTTCCGACGACGACAGCTCGGGAGAGTGGAAGATTTCTTTGACCGGAGGAGACCCGACAGGGAACGAATGAGGTCACTTCGTCCCCGATTATCCTTTTCCTTTTCTGTCCCCCTCTCCTTTGTTTTTAATGGGCCCGTGGGTCCACCCACCGATGCTGATTGTCGTGGTGTTGCTCTGCAATGGAATATACTGAACGACCAACGTTCCACATGCAACGTTTGACTCACCCTCGTAAACGCCATCTCTCTTTTCCGATGGTGGCAGTCCCTATTGTACTTGCATGGAGGCGAAACTACAGAGTGGGGAGTAGTGCCTGCCGCCGTGGCTCCATTCGAGGTGGCACACAGATATCAGAATCTGAATTTGTGTAGCAATTACTAATGATTAATGATTAATGAACCCTATCGCACCCTCTCCCCTGGCGAAAGGGCAGTGTTGGGCTTTTTACACCTTCAACGGTTGATGCCTGAGATAACGGTAACCGGTGAGAGGCACCGACAAGTGAAGTTCCTGAGGGCCCGAGGCTCAGAATTCGCCATATTCACCTCACCGGCGACGGCCGCTTCCCCCCCCCCACCTCCTCAGCCTCACTGGCAGGCCTACCCATGTGCGACGCCAAGCGCCACACTCGTCCCATCACCGACAATGATCCCGATCATCTATATCGTATCAATGTTGTACTGTCAACTTGGGCGGGATTCTTCGGGGGGATACTAAAGACGCCTAATCAGCTCGTACATCTTTGGCATACGATCAACCTCCCCGCTCCTTCTCACCACCACCATCATCATCCTCCCTCTACCATCAATTATTGACCATGCCCGCTGCGACAAACACCCCTTCCGTCTTGGTCGTCAGCACTCTCACAGCTGCGGCTGATGGCACGTACCAGCGCGTCGTCGAGGAGCTCTCTGCGCTTGGACGCAGGATTGAGATGTACATGTCCGACCGCATCACTGATGGAGGTGTGTGCTTCTGCCTTCACCGTATGCTGGAGAAATACTGACCCTCAGCGTTTAGGCGCCGACCTCTCCCCATCGAGTTATGACGAGGCGGTTCTGGTGATGCCCTTGGCTCAGATTGTGAAGAAACGAACTCGCCCGCTCTTGACGGCTGTGCACGCGGCACTCGTAGAAAATGCGCCACTCAAAGTGGTCGCAGCTGGCTCGTGGGACGAGACATTGGCCAAGCGGGTACGGGGAGAACTGTTGTTGACGGGCTTGTCCGAAATTGCGATCGAGCACGGCTCAATCCGAAGTAGAAAGGTTCAGGCGGCCACCCCGACCGCTCCTGTGGCCCTTTCTTTTCGCCGCACCAAATCTGGCAAAAAGTCTCTTTGGGCTACCTCTCCTCATTCGACCACAGTGGATCCCAGAGCCTATTGGCCGCTGCCGACAAAATCAACCCTTCGCGCGCCAAGGGGGGAGACTGCGCTCCGCTTCAGCCAGGTTTCTCCCTCACTTCCAAGGGCCCGAGGAGGAAACGCGCCTGCAAGGGTTGCACTTGTGGTTTGCGTGAGCTTGAGGAGGAGCAGGCTCAACAAGGCGCCGTTGTCATGCTTGCGGAAGAGCAGGACTGCCTGCTCCACACCAGGTACGGCGGTACGGACCGAGACTATCGAAACAGTGACCGGAGCCGATGGGCGGCTCAAAAAAGTGAAGCGAATCCGTGTGGAGACCAAGGGAACTACCTCGTCATGTGGGTCGTGCTCTCTAGGGGACGCCTTCCGCTGCTCCTCTTGCCCTTTCTTGGGACTCCCGGTGTTTAAGCCAGGCGAGACTGTGACCATCCCTGTTGGTATGAACGTCTTCTGATTGTGTGGCTATCTCGGAACAGGATAGGCTTGTGGTACTAGCTGTACTATTCATTCGTTACACCAGAGGGGCTGTGGATTGTCTCTGTCGTTCCTCATAGCCTTGCACCTGATTGATTCGCTGGCCTACTTTGTAAACGTTAAGCCGTAGAAGTGATCTGTGCGAGGCGGCCCCGTTCCGCCTCTGTTTTCCGCTCCTTCCTGTTGCGCCTCCGGGCTGCCTTCCCCTGATTGCATCACACCATCTCCCCTTTGCCTTGCTTGCTCGCCTCCCCACATGATCGCTACTACTAGTGACTCTAGTGACTAGTAGTGATAGGGACAGAACGCCGGAAGACCCAAAAAGGCGGCCAAGAGTTTGTTGGTGAGGTAACATTGAGCTGAAGTTGAACGTTTGGTTGAACGTTGAATTTGGGACATGCCTTGGAGTTTGGGATGGGCGAATATGCCAAGTGAAATGTTCTGGGACCATTGCCGTGCTTGTAGAGCTCCGAGATCTGAGATTCTAGTATCTGGCTGCTGGCTGACGCTCCGCGGCTCAGCCCCCAGGAGAAAGGTCAGACAGCTGCGAACATTGCCATCTCCATCTCCATCGCCATCGCCATCGCCCTCGCCCTCGCCAGCAACAGTACCAACACCAGCACCATCGCCATTATCATTGTCAGTGCACCGGTGTCCTATGTCCACTCCCGACCTTTTACCGCAGGGGTCCGGAGCTGCAGCGAAATGGAGCAGACGTTGCTTGCCAACCCTCCAGCGACAGGGGAGGCTTCTAGTCCTCCGTCTAATCCTCCGCTCGCGGACGAGAAAAAGGACATGGTCCGCCGCCCTGCCCCACGCTCTGAGGTAGCACGCCACCGTCCACGGCCTCGTCATGGACCTCTGTGGGGCCCACAACAGTGACATACTTTTCTCTGATCTGGCTTGGTCTGATCACCCTCCCGGCGCTATGGGGCGTGGGACGTATGCTAGCCCATCCACATTCGGCTTTACGCCTCTGGCTCTCGCCTCCTCTCCAGCACATTTGACCTCCAGGAAGAGGAAACCATTCTATGCTCACCATCACATCATCATTCCCGCTTTGCTTCCGACGACGAAACATGGGTGTACCATGGCATCCGTGCCCAAGAGCTGCGGTGGTGGGAGAAGGCTTGCCCTGGCTTGCCGCACTCCGACTGCATGGGGGACGAATCTTCTCTGTCACTGCATGGGTTCTTGAGCCCATTCCTACTCCCCGCCCCAGAGGCGGTGAAGGGACCAAGAATTTACACACTTTCACCCGCCTTGGCGAGGCGCAGAGGGAGCGCTACTCCGCCCTTGGACCCCGCAGGGTGCAGTTGGGTCTGCTCCGCGAGGCCGCTCCCGTCGACTGTGTTATCCTCGCGAACGGTACTGTAGGTCAATACCTCTCCCATTCGAAGCAAGAGAACGCCACAAGAAAGGGACTCCTCTCCACGTCCTTCCTCCTGGCCACGCGGCCTACCCTGGCTTCCACGATGCCCACGTCCATCTTCTGGATTATGGATGGTCCCTTACGGCAGCTAAGCTGAACGGGTGCACTTCCACATCTTGCATTGCTCAACGCATCGAGGAACATGCTCGCTCTTCGCCTTCCGAGTGGATCGAGGGGTTGGGATGGGACCAGACGCTCTGGTCTCCGGCACTGTTCCCCACATGGAAGGACCTTGCTACACCCGACCTGGAGGGGAAAAAGATCGTGTTGCGGAGGGTGGATGTGCATGCAGTCTGGGTGAGCAAAGCTGCTGGATCTGCTTGCTCAGGCCGGCGCTCTGCCCGCTGGGACGACATTCCAGGGGGTTGATCATGCGGGACGCTAATGGGATCCAACGGGCGTGTTTGTCGACAAGGCTATGGAAATTGTCTATGCTGCCTTGCCGCCTTGGAGATGCGCAGCGAGCCACCTTTCTCCGTGCGTCGTCGGAACGTCTTCTTGCACAAGGCATTACATCTGTCGGGGACGCGGCCACAACGCTCGATTCTTGCATTTCTTCTATCTCAAGATGCGTCATAGGTTTGCCCTTGCGGGTGTATAGCATGATGAGTGCCCTCTTCCCTCTGCAGTCAATTTCAATGCCAAAAGCAGCAATCTGTCCTGCGAGTCGATTCACCCTTCTCTTCCGAACGAGGCGGACGGCTGGCTGTGCGGGCAGTCAAGTTATTTGGCGATGGTGCCCTGGGAAGCTGGGGCGCAGCCATGTGGCAGCCGTATGAGGATTACCCAGACGCTTCGAAGCCTGAGGCGAGTGGGATGCTTCTAATCCCAGAGAAGGAGATCAAGTCGACTATCGAGCACTGGAGCGACCGCGGATTCCAAGTCAACACGCACTGCATTGGGATAAGTGCAACTCGTTGGTTCTCGATGCATTCACAGCTCTTCCCGCAAGGAAGGGGAAAGCGTATGCGTCATCGGATGGAGCATGCCCAACTGCTTCGGGTAGAGGATCTGCCCCGTTTTGGCACTCAGGGCGTGATGCGTCAATGCAGCCCTTGCACTATGCCTCCGACAAGGCGTATCTTGTTCGCGTATCGGACTCGAGCGGGCACAGGGGGCATATGCCTGGCACCCCATCCTTGCCTTGGGCGGACGGATCGCATTTGGGTCGGATGTACCGGTTGAGGACCCGATGTGTTGCGTGGCTTTGTTGCGGCCACCACACGGCCCACAACCAAGGGCGATCAGTGGCATGCACATTCTACCATGTCCAGGGCCGAAGCCCTCGCGGCCTTTACGCGCGACGCGGCCTACGCTGAATTTGCCGAGCGTGGCGGGGCGTGCTCCGTCCCGGGCCGTGGCCGACATTTGGTTGTGGATCGTGACGTTATGGATGTGAACGTGACGCCGGAAGGCGCCCAAGTCGTGCTCACCCTGCTCGATGGCCGGACAGTCTATGGGGGTAGGCAGCGCCGCTGGTGGTGCACATCGGGGTGGATCCACGATTGATACTTTCAATATTCTGCCGCTGACCGAAGGACAGCGGATGGCCTGCGTTAGTCGGCTCAATTATCATCCATTGATCATCGAGCTTCCGGCATCCCAGGCCACGTTCTGGTGAAGCTCTGAAGGAAGCCATAGCTGCATAGATCTCTGGTAGCGACCCACCACCACCCATCCCCATTTCGCTATGAGCATGCTGGGGCGTTTCCTCGGTGCCCGACATGTGGCAGGCAGCCTACGTGGACACATGGCGCGCGTGGCGCCGGCTCGTGGTATCTCGCATGCCTACTCCGCCCGCTCCAAGCTCACCCCGGAAGATGTGGTGCGTGCAACGTACGAGTCGCAACGGGAACGTGCCAGCCTGCGCAACAAGAACATGTTCCTCTATTCATCTGCCACATTTATCCTTGCGTTTGGGCTAAGCTACGCAGCGGTGCCCTTCTACCGGGCCTTCTGCTCGGCCACCGGATACGGCGGTACCCCCATCGCCGGCGACGACGAGGAAGGCCGCTTCTCCCCTTCCCGTCTTGTGCCGGCTCAGTACGACCCCGAAGGCTCATTTCCAATGTCCCTGGCTCCGGTGTGGCACGGCGGAGGATCCGCGTCCGCTTTACCTCAGATACTCGGACGACCTCCCCTGGGCCTTCACCCCTTCGACCAAGGAACTCTTCATCCTCCCAGGCGAGACGGCACTCGCTTTCTTCCGGGCCAAGAACCATCTAAGAAAGATATCGTCGGTATCGCCACCTACAACGTTGCTCCTGATCGCGTACGTCTCACTCCCCATTTCCCTTGCCTGACTGACATATGTGTGGATAGGTGGCACCATACTTTGCCAAGGGGAATGTTTCTGCTTCGAACAGCAGCGCCTTCTTGCGGGGGAGGAGGTGGACCTTCCCGTCTTCTTCTTCATTGATCGGGATGTGCTGGACGACCCAACGTGTCGAGATATGACTGAGGTCATTCTCTCCTACACTTTCTTTGCTGCTAAGCGCAACGAAAAGACGGGAGATTTGGAGCCAGACACGGACCTCGCTTCCTACACTGTCGGCATCGATCTCGAGGAGGTTCGACCGCTCGATGAGTTTGGACGACAAAAGTAGGCATTCGTGCCCAAAATTCATGCTCGTTACCTCCATCCGGCTGTCACCATTGTCCCCTGTGTTTGCGTCAGGTTGTATGTGGGGGCAGGTTATTCCCCCGGCCAAAGTCCGTGGAAAGGGCCTACGCCCGCGGACAAGAAGAAGAGTTGATTGGGCGAGTTTATCGTCATCGCGTCATTGCTTAGTGAGCTTAAACGTTCAGACTGAACATTCAAGTTGAACGTTGAACGTTGAACGTTGACATCAACGTACGACGAATGGATTGAGGCTCGGAAAGCAGAGCTTGCGCCGTCTGGTGTGGGCGTAACAGATGAAGACGGAACGGTCCGTGAGTTGCGAGTTGAGATGTGTAGAGTTGAGGAACCTGACCTGCAGTGGGTATGTGAGTTCTGGTAACGGTTTGTGGACGACGACAGAAGGGAGACAGCGTCACTAGGGGCTACATGGCTGAAGATCATACGGATGACTGAGGAGGGCAAAAGCGTATATTCGAAGCCTGGGCCATCGCACACAAGAAAAGAGTCAGCGTGCCGTCCGAACAAACAGGTAGGTGAATGGCTCAGACAAAAAAAGTTAGGTAGCGAGATATTTTCGGCATCGAGTCCCGAAGGACTCATACAGCCAAATGCCTCAAGCATCATAGCAGCGAAAAAGAGGATCAGATGCTTACCCGATAGTGGTTGGTGGTTGGGAAGAAGCGGAAGACGCAGCTATTTCGCTGCTATTTATGTTTGCTGGGTGGAGGCGAAGGCTGAAAAATTCTGCCGGCGGAACATACAATTCCGCTGCTCTCCATTTCGCTTGACTGGGCCAAAATGTAGCAGCTGACCAGCCCTCCGAACCTCCACAACGCATTTGACGATGCTCCGCACTCCTGTTGTGCTCCCTGGCCAGCCTGTGAGCTCCATCCCCAGGCTCCGCTATCCGCCACAGCCGCTGCTTTATCCGCAGAAGGCGTATTTCCCCGTGGAGGATGGATGGTGGCGAGCCGAGTGGGCACCCTCGATACCTCGGGCCCGGCCGTGTCGGTGCGTGGGGCTGGGGTCCGCTTCCCTGTTCCTGAAGTGGGCTCCAGCGTTCTGGTACGAATCGTGCGTGTGTCCCCAAGGCAAGCCAGCTGCGTGATTCTGGCAATCGACGGGACTCCCTGCGGCTTGGCTGGCTCCCGCCCATGGCGGTCGCCGCGCCGACGATGGCAATCCCGACTCGCTCTTTCAAGGCCTGATTCGCGCGCCCGATGTGCGCTCGACGCAGAAGGACACGGTAAGATGGTAGACTGTTTCCGTCCGGGCGATATCGTTCGTGCAGAGGTGGTGCGTGCCCTCCCCTTTCCCCTACACACGCAGTTTTATATTGACTCTCGGGCGCTCAATTTTCTGCTACCTCTCATATCTAGATTTCCTTGGGCGATGCTCGCTCCTACTTCCTTTCCACCGCAGCCAATCAGCTGGGGTAGTCTACGCCATTGCTTCGTCGTCCAGCGCTCCCTCGGACGTGGCCTTGTTGGACGACTCTCCAGCCCGTGTCAAACCGTCGAGTGAAGGTCTAACCGCGCTGGTGCCGATCAGCTGGGATCAGATGCTCGACCCGTCACAGGAGTTGTAGAGAAACGCAAGGTGGCCAAACCCATGGTGGCCTAATGTCTCCTTCCAGCCTTCTCATGTTGCATCCGTGTCGTTGTACTTTACATCTTTTGCTCATACCCTTCCATCCTTTGAAGCCATCACGGCACGCAGTTATACAATCGGAAACCCGTAGGGCATTTTGCGACGGCTCGAGTGGATGTTAGAGCACCCCACCTTCTGTATTTTTGCTCCACCAGGTCCCCTGATTGACTGTCAAAACATGTCAGCCCAACCGTAGCCACCCCAGATGAGAGAGACGGAAGCTGTTTTTCTTCCGCGCGTGCTCCGAGGATGTTGTATGACTAGCTGAGAGCTAAGTGTGGGAAGTTGACTGATATACTGCTCCTTCGGTGCTTCAAGCATCGTGCTTCAAGCACAGGCCTCATTTTGACTGTGTATAAGAGAGCAAGTTGGTCACAGAGTCACGAGCACATCAAGCAAAGATGCACAGTTGTTAATGAGGACAACGCCTACATAGAGAAGGAGAAAGGGAGGAAAGTTGATGGGCCTATCCAAGAGAGGAGCCGTTAGGGCAGAACATAGGGGAGAGTCGGATAGAAACAGAGAGATGTGTGATGTGTGATCTGCTGCATGCATGATGCATGATGGCGCTGACAACGGGAAAAGAGTAGGTTCAAATGAGATGAAGGTGTAGTCCAAATGACAAGGAAGGTGCATGTCCAAATGACATTAAGATGCACTGAACACTGGATTGAATCACCAAATAAAGGATTTGTGCATGAGGAGCAGTGAAGGGCAGTTACGCGTTACGCGGTTTCGGACTTAGGCTGAGACCGATAGGAGCCTACGAGGCTTGGTGCACTGTCCCGACGTTCCCCTGCTTTGGGCTCGGCGCTGGGGGAAGACTCCGGGTCTTGCTTTGCTTGGGCGGGGACGGAGAGCCCCATGATCATCGCTACTTCCTCGTAGGACATGGTGTTCTTGCTCATGGCACGCAACTTGGGGCCATAGAAACCCAACACAAATGGGATTGGGATCATAATCACGCTCAGGCACCCGACTAGCGTGAACGCCCAGTGCAGTCCAAGACGGTGGAACATTTGTGTAGTAAACAAAGGGAAGCCAGCACCAAAGGCAGAACGGACCTGTAATAACGTTATAGTTAGTGATTTGTTGGTGGGGGGGAGGAAGAAACGACAGGAGTATACGCACGATAGTGTTGGCGGCGATGGCGGAGGCAGCATTGAGAAGGTAGGCTTCGACGATGTAGGTCAACAGACCTTGGAACACAAGAATAAATCCTGCGCCCATAAGTGAGGTGGAAATCAACCCGCACCAAATTGAGATGGACGGATAGGCTGTCCAGCCAAGCCAGAAGGCCGAAATAGAGATCAATGGGCCACCCAGGTAGGACATAGGCAAGCGCTTTTCAGGTGGGAGAATCCCCGTGGGAGATTGTTTAGCCTCCTTAATGTATTGGGGATTCCAGTAGACCACTGTGGATGCGCAAACGATCACACCGCCGATAAAGAAGGGCATGAAGCAAAGACCGGAGAGAAGGACATTGATGTGATGGAGCTCACCGAAAACCAGTGGGAACGCTTCAAACAGCATGTACAAACAGCCGTACACGTACCCGCAATAGAGCGAGGTAGCGAGCAGCATGGGCTCTTGAAACAGCAACACAAAGGGCTTCAAGATGGTATCCTTCATCAACGGAACGAACTCGAGGCGGTTGAGCTCAATCCGCGCCACGTAGCGTTCGTCGCCAGTCTCCTTGCGCAACTTCTTGGCCTTGCGAGCAAGGATAATGGGAGCGTACGTTTCTTTTACACACAAGATGGCAGCAATGGCGCACACACCACTGAAAATTGTGGCTGTGTAATAAGTCCAGCGCCACGAAGTATGAGTTACTGAAATCGCACCTGAAACGGTCGGGCCAAGAGCGGGGCCTGTAGATTCCATATAGAGTCAGTCAATGCGGGTGTTGATAAAGGAGTGGGGAAAACCAAAAGACATACCAGCAAATGGAGCGACGGAGAAAAGTGCCACGGCTGTTCCACGGGTGTTGGCATCCCAAATATCCGCCAGGACACCCGCGGCATTGGTGAGAGGCATGCGGCAAAGAACCAGCCAGTAACCGAAAAACAATGAGCGAGCCGATGTTTTTGCAGAGTGCACACCCCAAATTGAAAGCAGTGTAACATGTAATAGCGATGGCGAAGGTAGGGTATCGGCCAACACGTTCCGACAGAGGTGCCCACACGAGCGGGCCAAGAATGTAACTGTGTTTCGCATCAAGCGCGAGCGAGAAGTTAGCAGAACCGTGGGTGAAAGAGTACGACAAAGAAGAAGACGCACCCAATTACATAGGCCGTGATGGCGAGAGTGATGACTTCTTGCGACACATGGAAGTATTCCATTTCCTCCACCGCTGTTCCCGAAGGGATGGAGGACGTGAAGGAAGAGTTGAGGGTGAGGATACCCATAAGAATGGTGAGCGCCCAGCGATAGGTAAGCGACCAATTATGGGGGTTGTCTGGGTCATCAGGCCCGTCCCAGTTGACGATGAAGGCCGGATCGACTCCAGGAGTCGCTGAGGCCGGGGCTGGGGCTGGGGCTGACTGGGAGTCAGCGGCGGGGTCGCATCAACAGGCGAGGCTGGAGAATGAGGTGGACTGGCAATGGAGGAAGGGCGAGGAGTGTCACCGCTGTCAGCAGGTGCGCTTGCCACAGCGTCGTTCTTGCCTTCAACAGCGGTCATGGTGAAGGATGTGGTAGCGCAAAGGAGGGTGAGGCGGTGGGCAGAAGCGGGCGTGCAGTGGCGGGACGAAAGAGAGATAGCGGGGGAGGTGGTGGTTGGACGTTGGCTGCCAATGGCGAGGCGTACGGCAATGGCCAGTGTACACAAGTCGAAAAAACCTGAAGTCTTCAGCTCAGCATATCGGCGTTTTTGGACAACAAATCTGGGTCGGCGCATGCATAATGAGAACTGTCTGGAATCTGATCCCCGCTCACTGCGGTACCGAGTACAGTGTCCACAAGTCCACGGAGTCGGAGGCGCCAGGGGTTGGAGAAGGTGAGGCACTGCATGGGCCCAGTATAGCTAAACTGGGAACAGGCCATTGAGTCAATTGTACGCCAGAATGTTACCGTGGGGTTTGTAGTTGCGGATGCACCCGGCATGTGTCCGCCCGCCCGGTCCCCGAAGCCCCTGCCTCGCAAGGAAATGATCGATGATTAATTAATACACGTTCAGTGCTCCGTCCTCGCGCGTCCTCGACCATCGATCATCGATCAGGGGTGGAGAGGACATGGGGCAGTCGCTGGAGTGAAATGACGGGGTGAGGGGTGCGGGGTGACGCGGGTGACGCGGGTGACACAGGGATGTGCGCAGATACGTGATAGACGTGACGAATCCCAGTGCGGACGCGCCACTTGTGGGCCCATCTGTGCGTGCCGTCAGTATCGTCACGCGCACGCCTAGGATATAACGCGTCGGGAGCTGTTGCTACACAAGCGTGGGGCCCATCCCGCGGAGAACCTGTGCGCAGCGGGGATGGTTGACGCGTTGAATGTGTTGAACGTTGAACTTCAAAAACGTCGACGCGTTGACGCAGGATGGGAGCGATGATCCATAGCCAACGCGCAACGGTTGATGTTGATGATTTGTGATATGGATAACATGGCCCAGATATGTGATGTGTAGATTGAGTGGGGCGGGTGGATGCGTCGCATCAGCGCATCAGCCACACTCAGTTTGCTGCCACTGGTAACTTGTAACTCTTCGCAAACCATCGCCCATGCACATTGTCAAACGTAAACATGTGAATGTAGTCGCAAAGTGGTGACCAATACAAACGACCGAGGTTGAAGTTGAACGTTGAAGCTGAAGCTTGAAGCTTGAAGCTTGAAGCTTGAAGATTGAAGTGATGAGATGTGAGCCATGTGAGCGGCTGAGCGCTCTCAGACGGACGAGCGATAATCGATAATCGATAATCGATAATGTCGATAATGAAAAGAATGTGGTTCTCTGACAGAAGCGTCTTATCCCTCTTCTGTCCCACTCGATATCGACATTTTGTTGACCACCAATGGGCCAGAGCCTAGCGGTATTCACATCAGTTATACGTGTTATGCATGTTACATGTGTTACATGTTACACTAGGTTCGGCACATGCATTTGTGCATCGGTCCTGCGCATTCCGTATCTTCCACATGATTCTTTCGGCTTCCGAGCATCTCCATGGAGGGGGCGGATACGCAGTTTCATCAGCTTTTTCTATCGCTATCCTTTCTAATTCCGCGGAATACCATATCTCCTTGCCTGAGGCCTGACGTTGCCAACACGGCTAGCTAAAAAAGTCCGGTGTCGACATCAATAATATGCGTCGCACCCTTTGCATCGACCTACTCGTCCACCACTCATTCACCCATGCCTGTTGGGGCGATGCCCCAATCACGCCATCCTGCGTGATAGTCATCACCCCTCTTATCCGCCCGGAAGCTTCCTCAGCTCCGCGGTACCCCTCTATATAAGGCCCTACCCTCATAGCCTCCTTACCTCTCCTCAGAACCACATCCTCCATTCCACTCCTCCTTCAGCAATGCCCACTCGCGATTCCAATTGTTGAGGAATCAAAGGTAAACACGATGACAGTGAGGCAGAATTGAGTCTCCTTTTTGGTCTGTATTTAGTGTTACTACTAGTCACTACTGCGCCATCAACGTCAACTCTTTCTAAACGCTTTCTGGAAGCAATGCACTATAAATACTTGTGACCGTGTACACATCACATGGACTACACTGTCGTCCGTCGTGGGGTCCGCGCGCCACAGCAGAGAATATGAATATTCTTGTTTGGGAAGTACAACTACACCGTCCAAGTCCGACACGCGTTCAAGCCCCAAGCAGAGCCCTAAAAGTAACCGTCGCTTATACGATTGTCGACGAGGGAAAAGGCATAGCGAATGACGCTTTCCCTTTCCCTTACTCAGATATACTAATAGAGTGGCTTTCACTACCGATCTCGCACACGTTATTACCTCACAACCTTTCCTTTTTGTCCACATATCTATTTGTGTCATAGCATATGCCGATTACAGGATGAAGGCGGAGGGGGGTCTTTTTGCTATGCACTACGCCTCGATCTTTTCTTGTGGCGCCACTGCCCATGAGATCTGCGATATAAAGTGTGATTGTATTGTTCACGCCGCCCACCCAAAGTGTAAAAATGAGAGGCCAACCGTCTATATATGTGCGCGGATAGTATCATCCTGGTGATTGAGAACAGAGGTCTCTTCCTTTTAACACCACCTGTGGTCAATATCAATTGGATAAGGTGTCGGCTGTGATCGATGATCCTCCGACGGCTCCCATTCGGTAGATCAGGTTCACCTCGGTTCCATCATTGGCTTCCACACGCTGCGGATACGCGTCTTAGCGTGGCACTGCCCCTGTGCCCTCGGTTCCCTCCTATACGCCTCACTGGCCCTGTGCCTAGTCCGGCCTCCTATATAGACGCATCTGCACCCAACACACCCAACTCTGGTTCCAATTCATCAACTTCTCCTCATCCTTCTGTCTATCCGTCGTCGGCCCCTTAGTAGACCAACATCAAAGAAAACATCGTATTATAGAGTGAGAGGTTACGACAATACTCGTACCCGTCTCTCATCTCCCAAATTTAGGAGTGTATCCTAGGTCAAATTGAGGGTTGTGTTGCGCATGAAGAGGTACGGTGTGCGCCTGATCCTCATCTCTCGCGAGGAGAGCATCTTGAGAACAACAATGTCTCGAAGTGACCATGATCGACATGATTGATGATGCATGATGCGTGACCAAGGGCCACCATTGAGCCTCTAGCTGAGTATCAGACACTTTAAAGACATCTTTTACCGTATCGGCCCCGCAGTGTTCTCCACCTCCGCGTGTTGTGTATCAATTTCGCAATACGTATTTTTCTTTTGCACTCGGGCTACTCTGTAAGACCGGAGAACCCAAGGGGTTGGGCGATGAACCTCTGGAACTGTAGTAGAGCAATGCAATCGCGGTGGTGGTGGTTATAGGTCTAAGCCTTATGCCACACCTAGCTAGAGGAGACAGGGGTTCAAAGAAGCCCTGATGAGTATACCCGTGGAGGAGGTCAAATAAGGGGCCAAGGGTGATAATTAAGGCACCTTATTGGCCTATGTACGGGGCCGCGGGTGCCAACATATTCAGACCTCGAGGTACTTACGATTGACATGGCCGCGAAACATCGCTTCGGCGGGGATAGATCGCGCTTTCGCAGCCTGCTTTTTGGTACTGTCATTGCATGACAGGCGGGCCCGGACTGGATCCCGACCCATGCAGTTTAGGGGTACTTTCCTTTTGGAGCAGGACAGAGGCCAGTTGTTCCAGCCCGTACACTACTGTGGCAGTTATGCGAACGAAGCTAGAGTGACGAGGTGAGGCCGCTCAATTGGAGCGTCGGCTCTCCTGGCAAGGTTGAGGATATATGCACCAGTATACGAGGAGGCCGGAGGGCTAATCCTGAAGGGTTCTTCGCCCCAAAGTTAACACAGGCAAAGACGGGTACGTATAGGACACAGTTCCTGACCGACAGAGAACAGTTTAACTCATGTAGGATGGCCGCGGGATCTGTATAATACGGTGTTGCGCGTTACGGACGACGGCGTAGCCCGGCCGAGCCCACCCTGCCCGCTTGCCTCCGTTGCCTGGGTTATATATAGGTCTACATCAAGCTTCAAGACTATTAGACTGGCTTTTCTGAACGATCTGAACGTCGTTGTACAACCCCAGGCACAGTAGAGACAAGCGGAGGAGTAGGTACAGGGTGCTTGTTCCTTACCAGGTCCACAAAAGCACGGAATGAAGCTTTCCCACTTGCTTCCTCTTTTGTAAGTCTACTACCTTTTCAAGCCACTCTCCTCGTCGTGGGTGACCGGTGACTTGTGGAGGACTGAGTACTGAGTGCCGAGCTTATCAGGAGTTGTTCTTGCGTATATTGCGCACACGTGGTTTTGGAGGCGGTGTCTCTTGAAGCTGGAAGCTTGAAGCTTGTTGAAGAACGCTCGCTCACGCGTTCAAAGATCAAAAAGCATTTTTGCCCCACGCTTGCGGCAAGACCCTCCCCCCTGGCCCCCCTGACCCATACTACTGTTGCGACGGTGACTGCCTTCACGGTCGTAGAGCACGTGAGCGGCCTCCCCGGCCTCACACCAGCCCCTGAAGAGGCTCCGCGGACGTATTCGAAGGCTGAAGGCGCGCGTGCATAACAACGTAAGCCAGCGATAGTTGCTTTCTAGTGTACCCTCTTCGTCCTTCTTCCTACCACACACAACCAACGCATAATATCCGCCCGTAATCGCATAATCGATCGCTTACAATTCTGTTATAGTTTGGCTGATCTCGCTCCCATTTCCAATTTCTTCATCCCTAGCGTCCGGCTCCTTCCCTGTTCTTCCGCTTCGCACCTCTGCTCTTGCTTCTTCCCCACTCAAAGGCCTACTACCGGCCCTGGTCTCTCTTGCCTTACCCCCGACTGTGACAGCTCGTGTTCTATACGCCTCAGCTAGCATATGACATCCATTGCGGTCTCCGTAACCATGTGGATCAGGACGTCGCTACACCACCCTCCGCGGCTTTCTTTCAAATCGATTGACTCCTGGCGCTGATGGATGATGCAGATGAGATATGAAGACCACCATTGCGTTCGAGACCGGGTGTGAGCCATGCGAGCGGCTCAGCTGAGTTTCAAAAGGACGGTACGGGTACCGGGTACCTCTGCTTCATTTTGGCCTACGTCTCCCAGCTTGTCTGTTGGATAGCAGAGCTGAATGCGATGACGCCGGTCACATCAAGTCAGCATGGCTTAGAGGTGATTGATCCTCGGACCCCCGGTCAACACTTCAAGCTTCAAGCTTCAGGCACTCAAATTCGGCATGGTCCACACCCCAGGGGGCTATGTCTCGGCTGGCTGATTAATGCATGATCAGTGGTCCACCTTGATATATCCTTTTGCCTGTAATGCATTCTGCCAATTGAAACTCCGAAAGAAACGGCCAAAGAAATGGCCGACGAAACGGTCGAGTCCCACAGTCGCTCTTTCATCATCTTGTTTTCGCAAGCTCTCACTTCTGATATCTGCAATGATGGATGGCTCGGGAGGAAAAGGCGGCACGCGGCCGGCTCGTCTCTAGTGTTTGGCTATTGGCGGAGAGGTCGATTAAGATGCCTGGGGACTTTGTAGCTCTACCGCACTAATCATCGCCCGACAAGCAGCCGACGCGTACCATATGGTTCTCTCATTGCATCAACCAATTTTCAGTATACTGGGTAACCCATTGAATAATGCGCTAAAGGATGCGGACGGATGCAGCACGGTGGAAAGCTCCATATCGCAAGGCATCAGGTAGGTTAGAATGAGAGATGCCTAAGCAAACTTGCGGCTCTTGATGACATGACTCGAGATACCGCTGCTCTCGCCCCCATAGCCACCCTCGATGGCGTTCTCCCCGCCCTTGTAGGTGGCCTGCATGGAGCGGAGCTTCTTCTTGGCTTGCTCGAAACGCATACGTTTCTTGACACGAGGGTTGCGGTCCTCCTTCTTGCGCTTGGGCGTGAGACCCTTGTTCTTCTCGATTTGTCGCCCAATCCCACGGTGCTCGCCGTCTTCGAGTTCTCCTTCACCCACGGCCATCGCTTCGTCACGTTCTGCCAAGCGAGACGCCTCGTACTCGGCCTTTTCGTCCGCTCGCGCCTTCTTGCGAGAGGAGGCAATTAGGTCGTAATACTCAGAGCCTTCATCTGCTCCTTCCTCCAAAACTGCCCTCCGGTCTGCGTCATCCGCTCATCACAAACTCGGTGTACATCCAAGGCTGTACCAGCAGCGGGGGCAGCACGCTCTGCCAAGACTTGGGCCTGGGCTTGCGTTCAATCGCCGCCCGTGCCGCTGCTGGGTCGCGCCAGGGCAAGTCAGCATCGCCCGACATCTTCTCCTCTTTGGCCTTGCCACGCCTTGCCTCGCGGGCCGAGATCTGCGTCGTGAGAATTGCAAGCTTCGTTTGCGCTCTGCGCGCTCGGCCTTGTCGTACTCCGACAGCGCCTCGGGCTCACCAAGACCTTGGGCTGTAACCGCATCCGACTCTCCTGGGAGCGAGCGTTTCCGTCTTAGCTGAGCCTGCGGTCGGTCGGTTGGCCATAACCTCCTCTGCTCCTTGGCCGCATCAAACTCCCCTACTCGGCCAGGGGTGCGACACTGGCAGGTTCTTTGCCCTTCTTGGACTTTTTAGGTTTGGGTTTGGTTTGGGTCTTGGGCTCAGACTCGGCTGGCTAGCTTCGGTCTGGGGACGAATCGTGTTTTCTTTCTCCTGCTCGGCCAATAGGTCGGCAAGCTCGTCTTGGTCCATCGACTCTTCGAACGAACTGTCAAACGAATCGTCGCTCCCCTCTGATCCGCCCGCCAGCATCTCGCTCAGGTCCATATACTTTTCCTCGTCCTCGGCATGGGTGGGATCGGCTTTGGGGATGCAGGCCAAGACCCAACTCCTCCAATGCCATGAGGGTGCGTTTGAACTTGAGCAACCGGCCCATGACGGGATGTGTACGCAGCTTACTTGGATCCTTGAGGTAGGAAGGAAGGGTGGCCAGGTACATAAAGAAGGAGAGGCAGGTCGCGTACGCATTGTATACCTGTGCATGGAGCTGCAACAGCCCCATACCTGGGTCCTTGTCATCGCTCACAGCTTCCACTCCACTCTTCTCGGCCTGTTCGGCTCGGCGGGCGCGATGCTGTTGGACGCGCGCGGGAAGAGCTTGCATCACCTCTTGATACATCGCCAGCTCATCTCCAAAATTCACCCGCCAGGGCAATCTTTTCGGGCGCCGAGGTACGTAAAAGCGAAAGGAGAACCCCGCGCTTTGAGTGGGTTGGCACGAAGGTCCTCTCCTTCCACCTCAATAGGCAGTCGTGTCGTCTCCGCACCGGCACAACGTTTGCCTCGAACGCTGCACGTCGGGCCTCGCGCTCTTCGGTACTGTCCATGGCGCCACCGGCAGATCGGTCTTTGAAAAGTACGAATTCCGGCCAGGCCGGCGCCACCTCAGGCTTCACTGCTCCGTGCCTGTCTTGGGGGGGATGGCATAGGCCAGGCCAAAGTCGGTCCGTCTGTCTTCCCGGGCAAGAGCTTGCACTTTGCGTGCTTCCCGCACCTCGAGCTCGATCTTGGTCTCCTCATCAATCTCTGAATCGGATTCGAGCGCCTCGAGGTCGTCACCGCCATGATAGGCGTACGTTGTTTTTACCAAAGTACGACGCTTTCGCACGCTCATCCTCCTCCTCCTCGTCCTCCTCGCCTTCGCCTCGCTCTCGTCCTCGTCCGAGTCGGGCGTTCCGAGGCGCGCGGAAACGGTTTGGGTGGCGCAGGAAGCTCGCCTGCCTTTTTGGCGGCAAGGACGGGCCTTGGCTAGTTGACGGCGTCCTTGGGGCAGGTCGTCCTGCTCATACTCCATTGCTTCGCCCTGCTGCTCGTTGTCCGAGTCCGAGTAGTGGGCATCGAGCGCCATGACCTCGGGCCCATGCCGATATCTAGGTCGTCGTCATCATCGCCAGCACGGGAGGCCAGGCCAGCCGACGGATCGAGCAGCACCTCGTCCCGGCGACGGTCAAACGCATCTTCGGGGTCATCGGGAATGTCGGCGTCGGTGTTCCACCTGTCGATGACGGCGTCCTTGGCGTTGATGCGGGGGCATCCACCTTGGCAATGTCAAAGACGCCCGTGTTGTTGGTCTTGCCGGCGCTGCTGCGGCGGTGCTTCTTGCCCATGGGTGGAGGGGGGGGGTAAGGGTTGGTTGCTGGGGTGCTGAGTGGGCTACGCGGAGCGGGGAGCGAAAGCGGGTGAAAAAATTGGTTCCGCCCGCAGGCGCGCGTTCCGCGGGGGGAGGGGGCGGGTCACGTGGGCGGCGTTCAATGTTCAGCCGGGGGCGCAGCATCGCATTGCGTGGCCTGTGCGGGTGCATTGCGTAGCCGATAGCGACAAGACGGCCAGCGCCGCTCAGCAACCGTCCCGGCCACCGCCCTCCCCCCCCCATGGACTTCAACTTCAGCGGCCGCGCCCGCGCTCGCCCGGCCATCAACCTCGGCGGCACCCGCGCCTCTAGCCTCCGCCTCCGCCACCTCCCTCGCCGCCGCCGCCCGCCGCGAGCGCCAGGCACGCGATGCCCAGCGCCGCCAAGACGTCGCTGCACGCACCGTCCAACGTGTCTGGCGCGGCCGCTCTGCCTCGGCCGCCAGCGCTCCGTTTTTGCCGCCCGACTCGAGCAAGTCGCGTCCAGCATCCTCGCTGCCTCTGCCCCGACCCCGCGGCCGTCACCCTCGCCTCTGCCTTGTTCATCCACCTCGCCGCCGCCCCCGCCACACAGGGCATTGAGCGCCACCTGCTTCGCTTCCAGTCCGCCGTCGTCACTTACCTCCACGCCGCCCAATCTGCATCTCCCCACGGGCCGCCCGCTCTCTTTGTGCCCTGCCTCCCCGCCCCTGCTTCGCCCTCGGATCGCACCGCCTATGTGGGCACCTCCAGCGGGTCGCTCGGCTGTTGCTCGTCATTGTGGCTGCACCAACTCCGTTCGCGACGGAGACTGTGATGGGTGCCTTGAGCGTCCTTCACTCTTTGGCGTCAAACTCCCCCTCCTCATCAGCCATATCCCTCCCTCCCGTGAAGGAGCGGCGCCACTCACCGTGCCGCAAGCTCTCGTCGGCCATCTTGTCCAGCAGCGCGCATGGTACCCGGCCTTGCAGCGTCACATCACCTCTTTTGTATGTACCCCGCGAGCTCCCTGCGTAGTACCGCTGCATCCGGTTCTATTCTGTTTCCTACTGACTCGTCATACGCAATCTCAGCCCCCTGTGCGCAAGACTGCCCTCCCTCGGTATCGCGTACAGTTGAGCTGGCGCTTTTGCCATTCACCTCTTCTCGCATGATTCGGCCGAGGCCGGAGGGTCACGAGGAGTTTGTTCACGGCATTCTCACCATTCCTTTACTTGCATCCCGTATCCCCGTACCAAGTTTGACGCAGCTGGCCATGCAAATGCCCTACGAGCCGGTGGCGGCGCTGTTGGCGCAAGAGCAGGCCGACCTGCCTCCCGAACCGACCGCATGGTTGCTCTGACAGCCAACTTTTTGGCCCTGGCAAACAAGCGTGTACCCCACCTGCCTAATGGCAGGGCGGTGGCCACGTACCTTACTGCCCTTACGCGGCTCCAGGCTGCCCTGGTCCCCTTCCAGGCATTCGAGCGAGTACGCGACGCATCTCCTCTGCAGCATGCCCAAGAGGAAGGGCCATCGACGCCTTCGGAAGGGGCCTTGCCCATGCAATGGGACGAGGCCACGTCCAAGGCACTGTTGGTCTTACCCTCGGAAGCCCACTCTCTGCCGTTCTGGCTCAATCCACTCGCTTCTCAGCCACCTCACGCCCGGCCCTCTTTGCATTTCTTACCACCACCCTCAACGCTGGCTGGCCAGCCAGCGTAAGGGAAAAGGTCATCTCGCACATCATGTACTCTACCAACATGGTTCAAAGCAAAACCAATCCGACTGCCACGGGGGGCTGATTCGAGAGATATGGCGAGGATGGGTTCGATCGTCGTCGTTGAGCCAAACTTTCAACTCGGTTCCCGCAGGTGCAGGCGGGGCAACGAGATCGTTCCTTGACGCCTTGACGGATTCCACGCTGGAACCCCAATGGTCTCCGCTCATCCTTTTGGTGGAGCTGTATTCGCGTGCTTTGCTGACGATTGGCGATGACGAGTTTCTCTCGGCCGGCGGCGGACGGAACCCACTGACAGTGGACGAGGTGTCGACGCTGTCCTGCTTGTTGCGCAACCTGGCCTTTTCTCTGTATTGGTGGGACGGCACGGGCCCGCTGAGGACACTCGGCCTACCTACCGGAACCACCGTCTCGCTCGTCGGCTGAGGGAACTGGTGACGAAGCTGCTGCAGCAATTGCATGCGCGCGATGTGCGGCACCACTTTATGCCGGACGGGGGCTGGCTCATGGTCCCCACCATGGAGTTGCAATCATTTGTTCAGTCGGTTGTGACGGAGGAGAGGGCGTTGGCAGAGCAAGAGGAGGAGGACCTATGGATCTGGACCGTAGGGACGAACCCCCGGTCGAGGACGATTTGCTTGCCCGACCCATCACATGCGCCACGCTCGTCGCACTGCCGCCACCAAGCGCATCACGGCCTTCCTCACGCCTCGTCTGGGTGTGCTCAACCAAATCCCGTTTGTCGTACCGTTTGAAGTGCGGGTGGAGATTTTCCGCCAGTTTATCCAGTTGGACCGGGACCGGTTGGGCATCGTCGATTCCCGTGCGGTCTGGCTCGCACGCCAGCGAGCGCGGGTACGCCGTGGCCATGTAGCGGAGGATGGGTACGACCAGTTGAACGTGCCGGGCGGTCAACTCAAGGGGCCGATCGAGATTACGTTTGTGGACAAATTTGGCGAGACAGAGATGGGCATTGATGGGGGCGGGCTGTTTAAGGAATTCCTGACGGACGTGATCAAAGAGGCGTTTGATACCAACCGTGGTCTCTGGCTGGCCAACGACCAACAAGAGATTTACCCCAACCCGCACTCGTACGCCCAGTCTTCGGACGCTTTGGCCTGGTACGTCTTTCTCGGTCGTATCTTGGGCAAAGCGATCTACGAAGGCATCCTGGTCGACGTGAAGTTCGCCACCTTCTTCCTCTCCAAATGGGTCGGGTCCGGTCGGGGCGGAGGCAATGCGTACTTGGACGACTTGGCGTCGGTCGCGAGTCTGGACCAGGAACTGTACAAGGGCCTTGTTTACCTCAAGAACCACCCGGAGCAAGTGGAGGACATGGCGCTCAACTTTACCGTGACCGACTCGGAGTTTGGGGTGCAAAAGACGGTGGAGTTGGTGCCGAATGGGTCGCAGATTGCCGTGACGACGGAGAATCGACTGCAGTACATTTACCGCATGTCGCACTACCGTCTCTCGACGCAAATTGCCCGGCAGAGTCATGCGTTTTTGCTGGCTTGAGCGAGATGATCGATCCGCGTTGGTTGCGCATGCTGGACCCGTCGGAGCTACGCGTCCTCATCTCGGGCACGGACCAAGCGGTGGACGTGGCGGATCTCCGGGCGCACACGCTCTACTCTGGCTTTGATCCGCACGACGATACGATCCGCTATTTTTGGGACACGCTCGAGCACATGGGCCCCGAGGACAAGCGTGCGTTCATCAAGTTTGTCACGTCGTGTCCCAGCGCGCCGCTGCTCGGGTTGGCCAGCTCAACCCGCGCTTTGCCGTGTCCAAGAATGGCGAGGACGACACACGTCTGCCCACGGCCAGCACGTGCGTCAACCTGCTCAAACTGCCCCGCTACACCTCCCAGAAACAATTGGAAACCAAGCTGCTCTATGCCATCCATGCTCATGCCGGCTTTGATTTTTCCTGATGCGGGTAGCGCCCAGTCGCTTCCGTTGGGTTCGCACTCTGCACTCTGCACTCTGCACTCTGCACTTTGCACTCTGCACTTTGCACTCTGCACGCTGCACGCTGCAGCCTGCAATCTATCAATGTGGCCATCCCGACCGGGAAGAGGATTGTACGTAGATCAAATACAATGAACGGCACGTGAGGAATGGCGAGGAGGCAGTCGCTCGGAGGTGGGCGTCGGGTGCGTTCTTGAGCCGGCGGCAAGCCAGCTGATCAAACGAGCGGGCAGAGGACAGGGTTCGGGTCAGGCCGGGATGGGCTTGATGGGCGCACGGGACCGGTCGGCGTGTATCGTCCGGGAATGAGAATGAGAATGGGAATGGGAATGGGGATGAGAATGAGAGTGGGACTGGGTCCGGGAATGCGAGTGAGAACGGGAATTGGTGTGGGAGTGGGAATGGGACTGGGATGGGGCTGGGCACGGGGACCGCGCTGGGACCGGGACGCGGATGGAGGTGGGAGGGTGGAGGCGAGCAGAGCTTGGGCCAGTTGAGGGAAAATGGGTTGATGAGGGGTGGGCCGGAGGCAGGGGGCAGGGTACGACCAGCGGATGGGCTTAGCGCTTGGAGGAGCAAGAGCAAGAGCAGGAGCAGGAGCGCGTCTTTGCATGTCCCGACCAGGCCGAGGTCTTGCGCTCCAGGTCGTACGCGCGATGGGGCTGCGCCTTGCACTCCTGCGTCGTCGACCTGCCCAGACGCAACGAGGGGGGGAAGCAACGTAGGTGAGGGAGGACGTGGTGGGGGTAGGTGCGGACCGGGATTTGCTGCTACGGTTGCTGCGGCTGCTGTTGCTGCTGCTGCTGTTGCTGCTGCTGGCAGATAGACTGGTGCGTTTGTGGTCGGGAATGGAGGAGGAGGAAGGGGGATCGGGCGTGTGGGGGCTCGGGGGCGGCGAAGGGGAGCGGGCGGGTTGTGGGGGCTGGGGGCGCAGGTGGCCCAGGAGACGGGCGAGCGGAGGCATGGGCGGGAGGCGGGAGAGAGGCAGGGAGGGGACGACAAAGAGGGACAAGTGGGTGGTGCGGATGGTACAAGTAGGCGACGGGAAAGGACGCGGCAGGCACTGCCAAGGCGCTTGCCAAGAACAGAGATGGTGCTGCCCAGGCGGCAGAGAAGGCAGCGGGGGGAGGTGTGTGCCCGCAAGCGGAGTGGGACGCGGGCGGACAAGGACCGAGGGAGTGAGATCGGAGAGTGCGAGTACTTTCATGAGACCTGCGCACCAGACCCCCCAGGGCGCACTGCAAGGCACGCCAAGCAAAATGCAGAGAGACGCCAGGCGCTGCGCTGCAGCCCCAGCGCTAAGCTAAGCTGGCGCCAAGCCCTGCCTGCGTCTGCGCCGCCCAGGGTCCACCCGCGTCTTAGGCTGGCCACGTGCGCCCCTGCTTATGTCAGCTGCCCCGCCCCCGCCTAATCGGCTTGGCGTCCCACCGCCGCTGGGCCACACACTGGTCCTGTGCCGCGCATCCGCCGCTGCGCTGCCCAGCTGATTAATGATTGCGTTGCTTAATGACTTGCCCCTCCTGGCACATGCCGCTTGTCGCGTCCGGCCTCTGACGTCACTAGTCACCATCGCCCGTCCATGTCACACCTGGTGTATCACGCGCCTGTCACATGCCCCCTCCGCACTCCAAGCACGTGACGCTTGCGATCAGCCAGGGTCTCCACTAAAGACTCCGCTACGCTCGGTCCCTTTCAGCACGCTCCACGCTTGCACACACGGCAGAAACACTGCGCTCTCTGGTTCCAAGCATCCATCGCCTCCCGCAAACCCCACTCGGTAGAGGGACCCCAGCGGCTTTTATCGCCTCTGCGGACGGCTGTAGCGTTCCGGCTTTATTCGCATCCCAGTATCGAAACAAGGAGTATGTCAGACCCGCCGTCGTCACCCTTTTCGCCAAACTATCAAGCTCCAGTACAAGCCCAACCAGCTGATGGCATGAAAGCCATCGCGCAGCCCGTAGTCCACCTGGACTCAGAGTCGCTCTGAAAAGGAATACACCCTCAAGGCGCATTCGGATCCGGCACGCACCATTTCCACCACAGCCGCGGTGTATAGGAGACGCTCCTTGTTGAACGTTGATTATGCAGTCACTAGTCACGTCTCTACATCAGTACCCAAGCTTCGACCCCCTGTGCGCATCGACAATGATAGAAGTGCCCTTCTGATCCCAACTACTAATAATGCATCCAAGGCGGCCAAGAGCTGTGTACGTATCAAGTTGTCTGCGCAACAAAAATGTGGGCATGGATTCGGAGCATATCCATTTTGAGTGCATCAAACGATGCGAGCATAAGAGACACGGGTGCGACCCGACCCCCCCGAAGAAACGGGAAACTGTCTGGGCAAACCCAAAATGTGCTTGGGTCCAAGAGACACAACTTAGTTGTTCTCCAGCGCAGCAACCGTGGTGCCGGCAGCCTTGGCACGCTTGCGCAGCTTGTCGGCCGACTTGTGCCACGGACACCACCGCCCCAGTGGCGAGGCTCTCCTCGTACTTGCAACGTAGTTGGCCTTGGCCGCAGCCACGAGGTTGGCAAGCTCACGCTGGTCCTCTGCGCGCACGTCCTGCACCACCGCGATCGCCGCCGTCTTCTTGTGCACCACCTGGCCCAGACGGGCCTTGCCGCCCTTGACATCACCCGGGAACCCATCTGCGGCACAGGCGGGCACAGCGACGACGAGCTCAATCGGGTCCACATCGTCGGCGAGAACGACGAGGGAAGCCTTCTTGGCCTCAATCAGAGCAATGGCGTGGTTCAGACCGTACTTGACAAACAGGGGCTTCTTGCCGTCAGCCTTAGGGTCAGCCTTCTTGCCGGTCGCGACATCGGCGGCAACGGCTGCCAGACGAGCCTTCTTCTCCTGCTTGCTCTCGGGGCGGTACTTGTTGAGCAGCTTGAAAAGAGCCGTGGCGGTGTTCTTGTCGAGCGTGTTGCTGAACTGGGCCAGCGCAGGCGGCACCTTCAAGCGCGAGTTGAGAATGACACGCTGGCGCTGGAGACGATGTATTCGGGCCACTTGACAAAGCGGGTCAGGTCGCGCGCAGGCTGGATGTTCTGGCCAATGCCAAAGTGACGCGGGCGCGCCTCGAACAGGGGGTTGGCCTGCTTCTTGCTGGCCGACGAGGCCGCCTTGAGGTTGGACGGGAGCTTGGGGTTCTTCTTGGAGGGCGCCATGGCTGTTGCTGGTGGAGGCGGGGACGTGGGCGGGCAGAGGAGCAGAAGACACGCGCGAGACGCTGCAAGCAGCGGGTGTGCAACCCTATGCATTTGTCGGGTGCTGCGGCACATTATGCGCCCATGGTCCGGAATGGAAGCGCAGGCAGTAGGGTTGGCGTGCGTGAGCGTTTGAAACGTTCGATTGATTCGTGATTAATGATTGGCAGGTAGGCCGCAGGAGCCTGAAGTTTCTAACTGGCATCCTGCGCTGATGGGGTGATCGAATGTCTGGTGGTGTGATAGGAGGTGGTGTGCTACGCGAGCTCCCTGGTGGCTTTGCCGTCGGTGGCCGCATCGACAGGAGCGCACTCGCTGGTGCTGGGCGCACCGCTGCGCTTCAGCCTGAAGCAGCGCCTCAGCACCACTCAGCAAGTACTCAGACCCCTCAGCTGATATGCCCAGCAGACGAAGCTGGGGCGCCTGCTGCACGGGGGCACTGTGTGACGTCCTCGAGATGGGTGGCACGTGACCGCGTGACCGGGCCGGCGGGCTGTCTGTCGCAAGGGGGCCGTGCGTCGACGTGTTGCCACCAACCGCCAAGTCGCCGCCCCAGCTCCCCCCCCCTGCGCTCATGGACGAGCAAGAGCAAGACTTCTACGCCGTGCTCGGCATCTCCACCACTGCCACCGCCGACCAGATCAAAAAGGCGTACCGCAAGGCTGCCCTCGCCTCCCACCCCGACCGTGTCCCCCCGAGCAGAAGGAACAGGCGACGGCGCGCTTCAAACTGGTTGCTGCAGCGTACGAGACGCTCTCCGATCCTCTCTTCGTTCTGCCTACGACCGTCGTCGCTCGGGCGGTGGCAGCGGCAGCGGCGGCGGCGCCAGCTTTGGTTCCGCCCCTCGTTTTGCCGGCCCCAGCTTTGCTTTGGTCCTGCGCCCACGATGCACGACCCGTTTACCTTGTTCAACAGCCTGTTTGGCGACGACCCGTTTGTGACCTCGGCCTTTTCTGGCTCGATGTTCCCGCCTGCTGGGATGGGTGGCTATACGTCCTCCTCCTCTTCCGCCTTTGGCTCACGTGGGTTTGGTGGGCCAGCCATGTTTTGGTGACTTTCCCCCGCTGTTGGCGGGATGGGCATGCGCTCCGCTCCTCCCCTCGTGCCTCTCCCCTTTTCTTCTTCGGCGCCATTTGGCGGGATGACAGGTGGATCGACGGGCTCGTCCAGCATGTCCTTCTCGTCCTCCGGCGGCACCGGCGCTGGCCGAGGTGGCTACTCGCGTTCGGTACAGCAAGTCAATGTTAATGGCCACATGCAGACGGTGGTGCGAGAAGTACAAGCGGACGTGCGTACTGGGTGTCCGATTCCGTGATGGTGATGGTGCTGGTGCTGGTGCTGGTGCTGGTGCTGGTGCTGGTGCTGGTGCTGGTGATGGTTATGGTTATGGGGTTTGGTGGGCTAACTCTTACTTTTTTTGTGTGGTCAGGGAACCGAAACGATTCACCGCCAAGGTCCCGACGGCGAAAGCGTCACGGTCAATGGCGTGCGGCAAGCCAACCACCCGTGGCTGACGACAGGCCAGGCTGGTACGCAAGCGGCACCCATTACATTAGACGCATCGACGGACGCTGTGCGCCGTCGCTCGCACGCCGCCCCCACCTCTTCTTCCTACTCGAGCTCGGGGCATCGTCACCCATCGCATGTCGACCTAAGCCCCTCACCGGGCACGCCCCTCTCGCCTTCTGCGGCGGGGGACCGCGCGCCGCCGCTTGCTTCCCGGCAAGGTACGCCCCTTGCGCATGGCCCCTTGACGGGTGTGGGATCACAAGCTGACCCTATCGTTTTGGACGATTGATGCTGCTGCGTGACGGGGTTAAATGATTTTGTTTTTTTGGCCGGCGTCGCTTCTCTGCCCTTTCTTCCTGCTTATTATGCTGGTTCTCAGACCCCTTCCCGCCCCGCCCCCGCCCCCGCCCCGACCCAGACCCAGCCCGGGACCCAGCCCGAGACCCAGCCCGAGACCCACCACCACCATCTCCTTCACCACTTTGGTCACCACAATCCCCTCCCCCACCCGCACTGGTTCCATCATCACAGCACAGCAAGCCCTAATGGAATGCACGCCATCGCTAGCTCTAGCTGCTCTCTTGGTCGTATACCTACTTCATTCCCATTTCACCATTCCCCCATTTCCCCATTTCCCCCCCATTTCCCCATTCCCCCATTTCCCCATTTTCCCATTTTCCTTGCACCCCTCATCTCCTGTCTCCCGCCGCGCCCTGGAGTGCAAATCCATTTGGGTCGCACGCCTTTCGACGGCGCCCCGTAGCCCCAGCCCGTGTGAGATGGCAAAGTGGGGCAAAAGTGTACCCGCCCGTTCCTACTGTACACTGGAACAATCGATCTAGCTCCTCAGCTCGGGGTCGCAAGTGACATTGGTGCGTCGGGTTGGGATCTCGGACAAAAGTGTGGCCGAGGGAATGCTCAGGACGGCGAGAACGCAGGGCTCATGGCAGGTTCCAGAAGGGGGGGGGGGGGGGGGGGGGCACAGCGACGATAACAAGGTAAATAAAGAGGGGGGGGGGGGGACTCTAGCTACGTAGTACTCAAGGCAGCAGAGAGGGGGCTGTCGCAGCAGCTGGCACAGCGGCAGAGACGAGACAGCGTTGTGACGGGGGGGGGCAAGACCATCCGGCCAAAGGCGAGGGCAGATCGGTGCTGGCGGCCCTTGGATCGGGGAGGGGCGATGGACGCTGCATGGAGGAGGGACAAGAGCGTCGCTGCAAGGGGGAGGGAGACCTGTGCTCGTGGTGCGTGGAACCATGGGCGAAGAGGCGCGGGAAGAAGAGTGGGAGCAGGTTGGGACCAGCGAGGAGAGGCGTGGTTGCTCAGGTTGGACGCGGCGGGACGGGGGCTCGGTCCCGAGTGCAGGGCGGGCAGAAGTGGTGGGACCGACCTGGTGAAACGAGGAGGATCAGGACTGGATGGAATACCCCGACCCCGAAGCACTCGCATCGTCAATCGCCCTGGGCGTCGTCAACGGTTCCGCCGCAAAGGAGGAGGGCGGCTGGTGTGGGCGCAGAGGGGGGTGCCGGAGCCGGACTGAACGGTCATAACTCGCTGGGTTCACCAGCGCACTCAGCTGGCCTAAACTGAGACTGTCCAGCCCCGTGCGGAGCGCATGCAAGCCCGGCGACGCCGGGACCAAGCTAGGGTAGCTCTCCATCCCTGCGGGACTGGTAGCTGACAAGCTGCTCGTCGATGCTGATGCACTGACAATAGGACGACTCGTGCTAGATGTCCGGGAGAGCGGACGCGACATGGCTTCCGACTGGTCCTCCGAACGACCATGCAGGTGAGGTCCACCCTTGTTGACCAGCCTGACCAGGCAGCACTCGCGCCCTCATCGCTGGGGGTACTTGCACCCCCACTCCACGCTGCTCTCCTCTCCCTGCCTCTTCTTCTCCTTCTTCCTCCTCATTTTCTCGTCTTCGTCGTCGTCGTCATCGTCATCATCATCATCATCATCATCCGACCCTTCGTTTAGCATCTCCCAATCGTTGCATCACTTCCTCGAATTGAGCGCGTAGGATGGCCTGGCCCTCGGGTACACTTCCATCGGATGCAAGCCATTTGCGTACACCCGTGTCCTTGCCATCTTGTCTTTGATCTCGGTCCGCATCGCATCAATCTGGTAGAGAGCAAGGCGGTACGGGTACAGGTCCCGCATCGTGTACGGGCCTCCGTACTTGGACACCTCCTTGAGGCACTTGGAAATGGTAGACAACTTGTTGCTTTCGGCATCAGTTCTTCCCAATTGGTTCGCTCGATGCCACGAGGCGGTAGATCAGACCATAGCAGCGACGTAGCAGGTACAAAAGCACTGGTTGGCCTTCTGGTTGTTGTCCCTCGGCATCGACAAACTTGCCATTCACCCGCAATCGATCGATCTCCTTGAGCGTTACTTGTAGTTCCAAAGGTCCGTCTCTCTCAGGGTCCAGCGATGGGTGAGCACCAGGTGCTCCAGCTCCCTTTTGATTCCGACCAAACGATCATAGATGGGTTGGAGCGTCATGGGACCTCGTCGTTGCGCACATTGATTTCGTGGCAAATCTCAAACACTCTTCCAAGATGCCTACCAAGATGGCCTGACCCGCCGGCACGCTCGACCCGCCCGGTCCCAAAAATTTGCCATCGACCCGTTTGCCATCGATCCGGCGCAGCTCCTCTTGCAGTTGCTTGATCTCGCACGAGGAATCTTGGGCCTGGCCGCGGCCGCAATGATCTGTCTTCGCACAATAATCAGGCGTTGGTGGATGGGCACCAACTCGACCGACAAGACTTTGAGCGTACCCTGCAAATTCTTCAGCACCCGATCGCACGTTTCCAACTTGCGCATCATGAGCTTGGTCAGCGCAGGCGGTTGCTTGCCCAGATCCGCCTCCTTGCGAATCATCGCGCGCAGTTGGCCCAGACGAGAAGCAAACGGGTCCAGGTCGGCTTCGTGTAGATCCCCCCCTCACTGAGGTGGTCCAGCTGCTTCATGCAGCTCAGCTGCAAAACGCCGCAGGCGTCTCGCGGTTGCGGCCAATGGTAAGGAAGAAGAGCGAGAGGAGAGAAAAGACATCGTTCAGCGTCGTGTCCACCCGGTTGAGCGCCGGCACGTCCGGATACGTGTGGCTCTCCTGCAACGCCGAGGGGGTGGGACTGTCGGTGGCGGCCGAACCAGCGGGGTCTGCCTCCGAGGCGATGGGAGGGCCGGGGGGAGCATCAGTGGCAGGCGACGAGGCCGTGTCAGCGGCCGCCTCGTCGCGCACCGCATTGAGACGTGTGATCTGCTTGATGACGGCCTTGTAGATGTCGAGCACATCGTGGGCGCGGATGTACTCGCCCGAGTCCTTTTGAGCGCGGTGAGGCGGTTGCGGATGTGGACGAGCGCCTCGAGAATGGGCAGCTCAGCAGAGGGGATGGCAGACGTGACGGGCATGGGCGGCCATATGCCAGACAGGAGCGGTGGTGGGCAGCAAGCGGCAGCTTGGCCGAGGAGCGTTGCCTCTGCGCCAAGACGGCGATCACGCGATCTGGGCTGGCTGACCGCTGATTCAACGTCATGCCTCGCTCGATCACCGGTTGGGCCCCGGTTGGGGGGAGCGACAGGCGGCCACGATCGGATATCCACTTGAGGGGCAGCTGCCTCCGTCGGCGCTCGGCTCGCGTGGCAACAGCAGCCCTGGCGGAAAGCGTTGGCCAGCGAACGACCCAACGCTTCAAGCCCCCGTCCCGCCTGGTCACTCGCGCGTGCCCAGAGAAGCTCAAGAATCCCGACCCCTCTAGGGAACCTGTGCGGCTTGGTTTATCTTCGTTTTATGTATCACTGGTAATGTCCCGTATCGTCTCCCTTCGCTTCTGTAGAAATCAACCAGTTTGCTTGTGCATCCTAATAAATGGTAAAGGGCAAGCGTGACCCCCCCCCCCCCCCAACGTTCCCAGCGACAGGGAGGTGTAGGTCGGAAGAGCTGGTATGGCGTGGGCTCTCATGCGGTACCACCCGCGTCCGAGACCCTGTCTGCGCTTCGACAACGGCCGGGCAAGACGGCTCAGGCACCCTCTCCTGTGAGGGGATGGGAGTCCGGGGCAGCCACGGCGGCTGGTTGCGTTTGATTGGGCTGGGACGTCGATGGCGCCGCATTTGGCACAGAAACAAGCTCGGCCGTGGCTCGGGTCCGCTGGAGTCCCGCACAGCAGCGGTCTGGGTTGCCACAGGCTGGCCACTCGTTGTGGAATCGGCAACCTGGGCCAGATCGATAGCATCAGCTTGGGCATGCCCCTCGCATGGGCCTGGGCCTTGGCGTCCTCCTCCCCTTGCTCTGCCCTTGTCGGCTGTACGCCCAAGATATTCAGCACGGCCGAATTCGCCGACGCATCCGACTCGCTTCGAGGTCGAGCAGGACGACCGGGCGCGTACCTGCTTCCCACCCAGCCGAAAACGGGGTAGGGCCGGCGGTGGTCGGCTGCGGTGCCTCGCCTGGATCCGCACTGGGCTTTTGGACCCCCGTCTCTGACCCGGCTGGCGGGCGGAGGGCTGTAAAGGCACGACGATCAAACGAGCCTGCTCGATCGAATTCCGCGTTGGCCGAACTGGCCTGGGACTGGGCCAAACTGGCGGGTAAGGGAAGGCCATCGATTTGGGTTAGCTCATAGCGCTTGCAGATCGTGTAAAAGCGGTCGTATAAGTGAGTTTCGGCCTGGGCAGTCCCGCAACCACGCAATAAAAAAGGCAAGCAGGTCAGTATTCTTCTTGTGCATTATGCCAGTCCCAGAACGTACCTCGGAAGCATCAAACACGTCCCGGTGGTGCTCGCGTGCATGGAGAAAGATGCGACTGAGCCGGCGTGAGATGGAGGAAAAGTGACGGAGCGAGGTGGTGGGGACATAGGTGCGGCTGGGGAACAGACGGGGCGAGACCAAGGTAGAAGTGATGGCGTCCAACGTATGATGGGTATAATCGATCGCTGCGCATTGCCGCTCCCCATCCCATGGGCCGCACACAAAAATCCAATCCCCCGCGTTCATCGCAGCGCACTGGGCATCGCCACCAAACTGCGGCGGACGGCAGACGTGCTGCAAGGCGGGTACCAGGCTACTGCCCAGGTCCTGCACGATTCGCCGAAGGTGCTCGTAGATCCACACATCCGTCTCGACCGCATGCAAGTCCGTCCCGTCTTCCCCGTTCGCAGCCATCGACCCATCGTACGTGCCAGCTCCGCGTCGGAACTGACGCTACCGCCGGGCGAAGAGGTCGGCAGACGCACAATCCGCTCCACATCTTCGTGGCTAATGGCACCTTTGGAAGAAACATCGGCAAGAACGAGATGAAGATATTCCTGCAGCTGGAACGGCGATTCGATCTGCTGCACTGCCGTCAGCTCGCGGCCTGCCATGCCTCCAGGAGCCAGATCGGCAGCCCGCATTCCCTTGCGCACGCGCCAGACGGGGCCAGCGGGCGCAGGGGAAGGCGCAGAATCGGCCGAGGAAGTGGCGGGAGTGGCGGTGGCGGTGGCGGGGCCATTCCGCAAGTGAAGAGATGCAGCAGGGACGGGGGTGGTGGCCAGAAGGGGAGTGGGGGGGTGTTGCCAGCCGCCTCATTATCCGTCTCGGGAGTCGCTAGCATCGCTCCAGCGGGGCCACTGGCGACGGAGCACCAGACCAGTCTACTCGTCCCGCTTCAAGCAAAGGAGGAACCCTAGCGCTGCAGCTGGGAGGTTGCAATGTTCAACGTTTATCCTCGCAGTGGCGCCTCTGCGTGGAAACCCATTCACTCCCCCTGGCAACTAACAGCACCTCCCCCACCCTATTCCTCGGCGTAACCAAAGCTGCGCTCTGCGTCGTAGTAAATCTGCCCTCTACCCCGGCACTTGTCCTCTGCTAGGATTGAGGGGGAAACTACGCGCGTGATAAAAAAGAAGCAGGAAACGTGGGCCTCTTTTATATAGGCGGCGCAACAATCAAAGAACAGCTGAGGCGCTGATGCCTGTCCGCTCTACCCAGCAATAGAGCATGCTCCCAGATTCAACTCGTTCGATCGCGGCTGACAAGCCTTCCAGCGCAACTACCAGTTCTACGTATCCGCGATTTCCCCGGGAGCTGGAATTCAAGCAGAGAAAAGAGATGAGGAACAGCAAGTATAAAACGACAGTGGGGGGCGAGTTTGGGGGAGACAAAGAAAAAACGATCGAGAGAAAAGAGGGTGCGATTTGCCGGACACTGGCGAACAGAAGTTAGACCACCACGCCCTGGCCCGGTTCGAAGGAAAGCTGCGACTGGCTCGTTCCGGGTACGGAAGGAGTGCTGTACATGGAAGGCACAGGGGGTACGGCAGGTACCGCTGGCTCGTCGTCGCCCCTTCGCGCCAGAATGTCTGCAGGTTGGCAACCGAGGCAGAAGGGGTGTTGGTGCCCGAAGGCAGGTAGATCGAGGCGGAGTTAGGAGTATCAGTGACGGAGCGGGGGTATGGAGTGCGGAGACGGTAGCTTCGTTGAGTTCTATCACGGGCACCGTCTTGTCGGAGGAGACGAGGAAACGATGGGTGTCGCCCTCGTCCGTGGGCTCTTGGTGGTTGTGGTGGGTGGAGACGTGGTGGTGGTGGTGGTGGTGGTGGCGGCCAAGCTTGTGTGAGCCCGGAACCTCAACCACCTTAGGCCGCCAGATGGAGACGGTACGCTTCACGCTCTTTTGCCACACGCACCGAGCCAGGACGGGAACAGAGGGGGAGGCCTTACTGGCTTGGGTGCGGGAAAGTTCATGGATGGTCTGGGCCATCTTGAGCTTTGCGCATTGCACCACCTCTTCCGGTGAGGTGGGCGGCATGGCCGTGCCCGGGTTGTACCAGGTCCTTGACTGCGATCGGGGGCAAGGACACGGTGCGGAACTTGACATCGACACATGCACCAACATAAACTTGGCCGTTGCCACCGCACTGTTTGCAGGCAACCGTGCCGCGCGCGTCGCACTTGAGGCAAGCGTGGATTTTGCGACCGTGGCAATTGTCACAGGTTTTGCGCTTGCGGATACCGGTGCCTTCGCACCAAAAGCACTCGTCCGGTTCGGCCCCACGGCAGAGAGGGCACATGCATTGGCCCGTGGTCTCGCATGCGCTGCACCCTGCCATGGCCTCAAACTCGGGCAGACGGAACGTCTTTTGCTCTTGGCTTTGCCAATCGCAATGTGGGCGCTCGTGTCGAGCGGCAAGAGCCACGCCGACGGCAGCTCCGGCACTCGCTCCACCCGCTCCACCAGATGCGCCCTCTCAGCCGGTGGTTCCGGCCCGAGCGGTTTCCATACGACTCGCGCTTCTCCAGCACCACCAAGCCACGGATCACACTTTGCTCCCTCACATGGTCTACCGTAACCCGCAGTGAATCCAGCAGCACTTTTTCCTCCTCTGCCGTCAGCGGCTTAAACCGAGCTCGGACCGCTTTGTCTACCGCCGGCGGGTTTTCGTGCGGCTTGCGCGCTTTCGCCTCTGGTTCGTACCGGTGGAGCAAATAGGGGAACTGTTTCGCCACCCGATCCCGTAGCTCTTCCAACGACGGAGGTTCCTGCTCGTGGTTCGAGATGAAAAACTGTACGTCCGACGGCGATAGGTTGGCCACCAGCCTGGCCTCTCCCGCCTCGGTCGAAAGCGAAGCGGCATCAGAAGACTGCATCGGACGTTTCCCCGCCGCGCGCTCTGCCATCGTTTCGATCATCTCGGTGCGCTCTTCGGTGCGAGACGTATTCTCGAGCGAAGGGGTGGAAATGTTGCAACTGCTGTCGCTGCCGTGGGTCGCGCCCGGCGCGGCGGGCATCTCAGCCCCAGTGCTGTAGGGGTCGTAGGGGAAGCTTCCCTCGTGGCCTGGAGACACAAAGTGGAGAAAAATAACGAGAAAGAAGGTCAGAAAAGAGAAAACTCTCCTTCAATAATGAGGATGGAATGGGGAGTTCAAAGGTAAGGAACGTACCGTCAGGCGCAATGTGAGCGAGCATCGTACGTAGGTTTTCAATCTGTTGCTCTCAGAGCCATTGCCCTCCGGCGAAGGCCCCGGGGCGGGAACAACCAGAGCGGGGTGGGGTAGAGACTGCTGGGCCTCAACGAGAGACGACTGGCTCTGGGCAAAGTTGGCCGTCTGGCTGATCGGTTTGCGCGGTTGATAGAAGGAGGGGATGGGCGCTGGGCCGGGCGTGCTGGGCCCACTAGGCTCACCGTCGCTGTGCATGGGCAGGAAGGAAGTGATGGACGGGGCAGAAAAGATGGCCAACGCCACGCAGAAGTGTTCGTACAAGTACAGGGAGGCGGACGTGGGGGGAGGAGAGATCAACAGGAGTCGAAGTGGCACGTACCCGCACCCACAGGCGCACAATTAATAGCCACAATAGGATGTGCTGCCCAGGATTGATGCAATGAATGTATGATTCAGCAGTGATTAATGATTGTCGATCGACTGGTGTGGTGCGCAAGTGGCGTGCCAGGCCAGGGCGGGGCGTTTGCGCGTGTTGGGCAGTGTCTGTTAAACGTTAGTGTGGTGTGTGTGTGCGCGCTCAGCCCCCCACTGAGCGCTCAGGCTGAGCCTGGACCGAAGGAGGCGCGAGGGCAGGCGAGGGCCCAAGGCCTAACGCCTACTAAGCCCGTATGGGGCGCTCACGCGCACGCGCCAGGCGCCTGCGCTCAGCGCTCACTAGTAACAGGCACCACGGGTACTGGAACCCAGCTCGGCGTCGCCCACACGATGTCCTCCGGTAGGACACCCCAGCCCACCAGATGGCCCACTCGCGGGCGGCACCGCCGAGCCTGCGTGTGGCTTTCTCCGCCTCTCTGCGGCCTGCTGTGGCCTTCTGTCGCCCCTCTCAGATCTCACCTGCCGCGGAGAGGGGCCAGTTCATCACGCGTCAGTACCGTCAGTACTCAGTATCCAGCATCCTCACAACGCAAGCAGAGCTTGGCCGGCAGCTTTGTGGCTGATGCGCTGATGCTCGCTCGCCACTTGCCCCGTCTCACATATCAGTCTCGGGTCTTAGATCTTACTAAGTCACTGACACCGACCATCTAGTCATCGACATCTGGTCACATGCACATGTCACCGTGTCCTAGTCACTTCATGCTTCATTCTGAAGCCTCTCGCAGATTCTCCCATCTGTCCTCAGTCTGCCACCGCCTCAGGGGTACCCGTGTGTCCAACCACACACCGGCAATCCTGAGCCGCTCAGGGTTGAGCGCCTGAGCTGAGCCACTGCTGGGCCGGAGAGGGCCCCTGCTGGAGGAGATGGTGCTTCTCCACCATATCCATCGATCATGCATTATCTCATCGACTATGCACATGGAGGGAGAAGGATCAAATATAACTTTCTGCCTTCCCAGTCCCTTTCGCCCGGTCCTCCAGTTCCACTTCCCGGCGGGCTACATCTCTCACCCTCTCATGTGACAGCTCAGTCAGACCACTGAGCTCACACCCACCCCACCAGGAAAAAGTGTGATGTGTGTTCCGCGTGTGTGGTTCTTCCTAGCGCTTAGCACGCTCAGTGCCAGTGAGCCTATCACACTTGTTCTCCGTGGAAGCTGTGGTAACCCTGAACTTGAACGTTCAAGTTGAACGGTTGCTTATGAGGCGCTAAGAGAACTGAGGCTCAGTCATGCAGCCACCAAAAACCCCACCCAGCCGCGGTCGCATGTGACATTACCCCCCTGAGGCCCGACGCAGAGTCGACCGTGCATATGGCACAACGCGCGACAAAACTTGTTGTCTTTAAAGGCTTGGCCATAGTAGGAGAGCCGCGTCCAGAAGATGTGCTCATCGCGCTCAACTGCTCAACGCTTAAACCCTGCCGCGGTCGCCAAGATCCAATAAGTCAACACATTACACTACTGCATCCTCTTTCAGCCGATGCGGCCCGGCCGTAGCGGGGTTGTGGGAAGACTTTGGCTTCTAGACGTTCTTTTGGAAGCCCCACCTGCATCAACGTCAACATTGACACTTTCATCGATTTCATCTCTAGAGGGTGAATCTTGCGGACGCAATATGGCCCAGAGAAAGTATATACATACTAGTACCAGTACTAGCCGGCGGCAGCGATCCTAGTATATACTCCTCCTTTTGTGGTTATGACGAAGCGAGGAAGACAGTGCTCATTCGTATCCATATGTTCACCGCCAGCGGTCCACAGTCTATCGGCCTTAATGACACGTCGCCCGAGACATGCAGTGCATCGGGCGCTTCTTTGACCCAGCTTCATGCTGTAGTGGTTATGGATGCCCGAGAGAGATGACTTATCCCTCAATCACTACAGTATCTTCTGCGGCCGGGAGGCATCGATCATTTGATACAATGTTGGTATGAAGCAAGTCACGCAGGCACATGCGTGATGACAAGGGTAAGGGTAAGAATCAGAAGAGTGACCGCGTGAGCCTAAGCCAAGGATAGTGGGAGAGAGAGGGGGTGTGAGGCCTGGGGGGAGGGCATATGGGCTGAGAAGCGCAAGAGGGTTTACGGTGTGGTTGTTGGCCTAAGGCAGGGGCACGTTGGTGCGTGCTCCACTGCTCGGCTTTGATCAGGTCGGCGGTACGCTCGGCGACCATAAGAATGGTGAGCATAGGGTTGACCGTAGGCAAGACGGGAAGAACCGAGGCATCGCACACGCGCAAGCCCTTGAGTCCTACCACGCGCAAGTCCTTCTCGTCCACCACCACCGTCTCGTCGGGCTTGCCCTGCTCCGCCGTCACAATCCCATCCCGCCGCACGGCGCCAGGGGTGCCCATACGGCATGTGCCCGCCGGGTGGTAGACAGTGTGGTGGGCGGCACGAGCAAACGCGCTCAGTTCCTCGTCGGTCTGCACCTTGGGCCCCGGCGCAATCTCCTCAATGTGGTGCTTCAGCTCTCGGTTTGAGCATTTTGCGACAACGCCTTATGCCCTCAACGAGGATGCGCTCGTCGTACTTGCGCTCGTCCTCAAATATTAAGTCGCTTAGGGCTTGTCTTGCGGGTTGCTGCTGGCCAGGGTCAGCTCGCCGCGCGCCTGGGAACGGGGTTGGGCTCATGCAAAAGGCATAGGTGGGCAACTTGTACCCCATCGGTTCCAGGTTCATGCCAAAGACGACTTGGTAGCAGTGCGCCATCAGTTCGGTTGCTTCTTGTGCAGTTCTGGCTCGGCTCGAATTCGGACGGCACGCGAGGAAGAAGGCGGCATCGGAGGTCATCACCGTCTCGTCTGGCTTGGCGCATCCTTTTCAGCCACCGACCACATGCAGATGGTCTCGGGGTGGTCGGACAAGTGCTTGCCCACACCGGCAAGTCATGCTTGACGGGAACACCCACCTTGCTGACTCGGCCGCAGGGCCAATGCCACTGAGCAACAGCAGACGTGGCGAGTCAATCGCGCCCGCACACACAATCACGTCGTGCTTGGCATGAATGCTGAACCGACTCTGCTCCACCCCGCTCACGCATTGGACGCCACTGACGCGCTTGGCGTCGGACGGTCAAAGACCAGCTTCTCGGCCCAGGTCTCGAGAAGTGCAGGTTGCGACGAGCACTCCGACCGCATGGGGCATGATGGGGTGCAGGTAGGCGGTTGAGGCGCTGCTGCGGTCGTGGTTGTAGGGATCGTAACTGATCGAAAGGAAGCCAACACCATTGCCGTTGGCAGGCGCAATCCGTCGTTTGAACAATGGCAGCGTTAAAGTCGGGCATGATGGGAGCATTGCATGCGGTGCTGGTGGCAGCAACCCAATCCCGCGTATCTCGTTGCGGTGCTGCCCTTGGACAGGCACCGTGTTGAGCTTGAGCTTATCGCCGTACGGCTGGATCTTGCTCGCGGCCCACGAGGGGCAGTTGTGTTGCTGAGCCCACCAGTCCAGGTCCTCCTTGAGCGGACGGAAGGAGATGAGGGTGTTGTGGCTCGAGCAGCCACCGAGGACACGGGCGCGACTGTGGTGGATGTTGCTGTTGCCACGGGGCTGCTCGGTGGTGGTAGTTGTAGTCGTAGGGGCCCTCGAGCATCTCCAGCCACGGCCCAGGTTGAGGGCACGTCCAGGCCCACGTCCGAGGGCCACCCTCGATGACGGCGACGCTGACATTCTTGTTCTCGGTCAACCGGTTGGCCAACACAGCACCAGCAGTGCCTCCCCCGACAATGACTGGCAAGAGAGCAGGGTCAGCTACAACAGCACTGATCGCGGAGGGGAATGGGAGGCTAGAGGACACGTACCATAGTCAAACTCGAGGCGGTCGCCAGTCTTGGGCGGAGCGAGGTGGCCGCTGATGGTCGCCAGCCGGGCAGCAGCAGCAGCAGCGTTGTGGACGCATGGGGCGAGAGAGCGGGGGATGTGGGATGGCAGCTCGGCGGCCAGAGCGCTTGGGCGGGGGTTTATATCGTTGTCTTGGCTGACGCAGAAGCGGAGTTTGCCCGACGGAGGACAAACGGCCAAGTCAAAAAAAATACGCAAGCTCAGACGCTCAGGCCTCCTCAGACCCAACGCGCCCCGCACGAGGGCAGTGTGTGGGTGCTATCTGCCGCTTGCCGCGGCTGCTTTCGCGGGCGCTGCGCTGGCCCACACACTGCGCTGGTGCGGGCCCGCGTTAGAGTGCTTCGCCAGGCGTGCCACTTTCAATACCCCATGTTCCATCACCCATCGCCTCACCCGTCCGCCTGGCGGCTGCTGAGCCGCTGAGCTCAGCTCTTGGTTGCCTCGCCGCGAAGCGCCTCCACCCGCGGCCAACTCTCGCCGCCACCCAGCACTGTCCTGCACACCATTATCCCCTACCCCTTCCCATACAGGTCCCACTCCGCCCGACAGCCCATGTGACATGCATGTGCTATGCCCAGAAGCAACCATCCCGCCCCTTCCCACCCCCGGAAGGCCCCGGGAGAACTCCATGTAACAAGGGGCGTGAGTACTGAGTACCACCGCGGTAGGTATTTTTCCTCGTCTCCCACGCGTTTGCCGCCTATGGTCCCTCCCACACCTGCGTTCGCTCCCCACGAGCCACGAGAGCCACGCCTCCCTAACGCTTACTGCCAACTCAGTAGTACTCAGTAACTCAGTCCTCCCAAGTAGCCACTGGGCTCAGTTCAACGTTGTTCAACGTTCAACATTCAGTGCTTCAGTGCCGCGCTCCCGGCGCTTGACCTTTGCATCTCTGATCTTCTTCTGTACGCTGTGTGTGCTGAGCCTCAGCGCTGACAACACGTGACACGTGACATTCCACCGGGTCCACGCGCAAGGCAAGCTAACGCTACCGCGAGCTCGGCATCTGTTCCGGACGCCCTAACCCCCCCACCAGGCCCACGGCCTGGGCATACTGCCTGCGCTTCTACCACCGCGGCATGTCTAGGCCGCGTCTACGGGGAAGCAAGCGCGGAATGACGTGAAGCGGAACAGCAGACGGAGATGGAGGGGGCCAATAGAAGCACATATGATGAGAACAAGCAAGGGGAGATTGGGGACAGACGGCGTTGCCCTCCAAGGGACTAGTTCTGCAAGTATTTTTCCGCATAGTCTTTTCGCGACGGAAGAGAAGAATGTGGGGTTCCGGGGCTGGCAAAGCGGTGCAAGGAAGGCGGGGTTAGCGGGCCGCCGACGCAGACACCGACGCAGACGCAGGCGCATTCGACGAGCACACAAACGTACCGTGCACCTCGTAGTGCTCCCAACCGGGCGATTGCTGAATGCCAATGGAGCGCCACTCCTCGTCAGTGAGCTTGCGCAGCACACCTGGCTCGTTGGGGTCCAAGAACGTCTCGGGCACCAACTTGAGCAGCTGCTTGGGCAAATCACATGTCGGTACTCCCACTCATCGTCGGCGTACTTTTCAGAGTAGTGGATGCGAGCAACCAGCTCGTCGTACGAGTACTCGCGGCGTGAGGACATCTATCTCGCGACAATCGCAATAGACAAGGAAGGGCGGATCAAACCCAGGCGGGGCGGGGGGCGTGGGGAACGCGGAACGCAGACGCGTGTGTGTGGGAGGGGGAGGGGGGGATATTCGAAACCGAGTTGCGTACGAGCCGAGGCGATACAAAGTCTGACCACGGGCGGCTGGTCAGGCAAGGCTGAGCAACAGATGGGCGCAGACGCTCGAGGCGAGCAGCGAGGTGGTGGTAGTTGGGTGGTGGGTTGGGTAGCGCGGCACAGCCAAATTCTATCAAACATCAAACTACGCGCTCGCCCCGGCGGCCGCTTGCGATTTCAAATAGCACCTGACCAGCCCATTGGAGGGAGGCATTGTTTCGTATGGTGAGGCCTGAGGCTAGTTCCGCTGCGCCTCGCGCCGTTTCCGAAGCCTGCCAGAAGCCAACGTGGGGCAGCCGAGGCGCGACGGCCTTGCCAGCCCGCTCCTCCCACCGCATCCGGCTCTTCCACGCCCATGCCGATCGCCATGCGCCTCGGCATGGCCATGCGCAGTACCCCATGCGGCGCTCTTCGAAGGCCTGCGCCCTTTCCGCTGCTATGCGTGAACAGGACATTCACCCACACCAGTGTCGCTGGCATCAAGCGCGTCCGGCAGCAGCCCCGACGCTGCTGCCTCTAGTAAGGCAAAGTCCATCAAAGGTCAAAGTAGCCACACCAAGACGCAGACCAAAGCCAAGGCCAAGACAAAGACCAAGGCCAAAACCAAAGCTTCTGTCAGCGAGGAAAAGCCTGCCCCCGGTTGGGCACCTGTTCCATGGAACGAGTATTTTCGTTGCGCGATACGAGGACAACAGCGCGCCGGGTCATCACTTGGCCCTCGCTTTTACCACGGGGATTGCAGGCGCGTTGCAGGCTGCAGCCAATCGGCTTCCCATTGATTTTGCCGGAATTGATCCGGTTGTGCTGGCTGCCGGGGGGACGCTGCTGGGCACGGGGTCGGCCTCCTTATGGCCTCTATGTTGGAAGCGACGCTGTGGAAGCTTGCCATCCGTTCCAAGCGCTTCACTGTGGCGCACAAAGACAAGACCCTTGCTGCACATATCCTGGCCAACCAGGTGGATCCATCGCTGGACGACCCAAAAGTACGTTGGCCCCCGCCTTGCGCCTGGCTCTTCCAGCAAGGGCAGAGGTTGCCATGCGAACCTGTTGCTAACGTTTTGTTTGCAACCAGAACCCCATTCCTGACCCCAATGTGTGTCTCGCTCTCTCTCTCGCCTCGTTTGCGTATGGAAAGCTGACTATTGACCGTATGTGGGACTTGCCAGGGACACACAATCCATTCGCTCCATGATTACCGCCATTGGCTCCGAAAGCAGAACGACTATCGCCGTCAGTTGTGGTACGAGAGGCAAGAGGAGCAAGAGGAGGAGCCAAGGTGAACCACGAAGGCAGGGAAGAGACGCGATGCCAATTTCCAACCGGTCGCTTTGGCGCTCTCATACCCACTATGAACATCGTCCTAGCCAAACATATATAGAGCCACAAGAGATGCATGCGAGGGATCAATGGTAATTCGGGCACACATGTCCCAATCTGAAACCCACGTTCCATCCCAAGGAAGAAGATGGAGCTTGCCCACGAGTGTGGTTGAGCCAGAGAGAATTTGGTTTTGCCATGGAATGAGAGAGGAAGGGGTAGGAGACACCGACCCGACCGCTCAATTAAAATGGCGGGGCATTATGATGGTGGGGCAGTGGTGGTAGAACTGGCTCGGATGAGGGGGCAGATAGATACCGAGCTTGGCGTGAGGAATGGTGAATTAAGGGGCGGAAGTGCATACATGTGCACAGGAAGTGGAAGCGGTGGTGGACAAACCGAAGAAAAATGCATCCTCTCAAAGAGGAAGCTTGACCCAAGGACGATGAAGTAAGCAAACTGAACCCTAGCATGAAATTAACGATGGGTCCCATGGATTGCTTTACGGCCAATCTCGATTCTGCTCTGTCACTTACAGGGCATGATAGTAAGGCTGCGACCAAGAAACGCTGAACCACAGTGGAGTCGCCAGCAGGTAATGACCCTCTGGAGCCCGCCATATCCCAAACCGCGGGTAACCAAGAGGAAGAATGGCTCGTGAGTGTATCCCTGATGGTACTTTTTGTGTCCTTGTTGCGTTCCGCTTGTTCCGACAAGCATAGCATCTCCCTCTCAGGGTGTGCTCCATCTCCATTCAAGATTTTCCAAGTGTTTTGGGCCCCGTTACTCGGATGTTCGTACGTATCTTGTACATGTGGGTGTCCGGGATGGAGGAGTTTCCAGAGCTTACGATGTGTGGCATAACCACGGAAGGACAACATGATACATATACGCCAGCCCACTTTTCACCCCCATCAAACGAGATGCACCCCTCCGATACTTTTTGACAAAAGCAGCAAGGAGAGGGTTGGAGAAGAACATGGATTCGCTTTGTTGCTTGATGAATAAGTCACACAGTTTAGCTCATCTCCATACTAGACAAAACCCTCTGCTCCATTCGAGCAGAGCAAGACGGTCCCTGGATGCAAACATCCTATCTATACTGATTTTGCATAGTAGCTACAACGAGCGCTACTCCATCGAATGACATCGGGACCGAATCCGGGTCCTCGGCCCGGTTGTATATCCTCGTGAAGCACATTGCCTGTATACTGATCCAACGATATGCTGAGAAGGAATGTGTGGTTCATTCGATAAAGCTCCGTCAAAACGTTATTTGGTACGTTTGCAAATCAACGGCGTAGCCCGGGTCGCCATCGCCATCGAGGTGGTAAGGCATGTGAAACTTACTGGCCAATGCGCGAAAGCGGTCGTTGGACGGCGAGGTCGACGCTCCGGCCAAAACCACCTTGGCATTGGGACCTAATCCCGCGTTGGCCTGAACCAGAGAGGCGGCCGACGCACTGGCAGCCAGTGCTTCTGCTTCCTCTGCACTTGGAGAGGCGCCCGGGGACGACAAGTCTGATGGCTCCCCTGCAACCACCGCAGGAGGGCGCTCCAGATCTCCGTTCCATAGCCTTGGTGGAAAAGGGAGGAAAAGACCATGACGCCCATATCGGCAAAGACCGCCCCGAGACCGGCTCAACACCATACTAGTACCATCCCCAGGGTGGTATGCATCTTGTGTATTCTTCAACCGATGTAGCATCTCGCTTGTGACCCTTTTGAACTCGTTGATGCCCGCACAGCCAATCATCTCGCCTGAAGTGCGCAAGCAGACCACAAGCTGCCGCGATCCCAGCCTCGGTCTTGCGCGCGTGGTCGAGACACGTGAGGGACATGCGCTGGGCCTGCACCTCGAGCGCGTCAGAGGTTCGGCGAACCATGGGGTCGTGTTCGATGGCGCGCGTGTCGGAGAAAAGTCGAGCGTAGCCCATGCCGTCGCTGGGACGGGGGGTGCGGAGTATCAGCCGCGGTGTGAGGATGTACACCGTCTTGGACGATGGCACTGTTGGGGCAGTAGCAGACAGCATATCGTCAATGGGGGGAGCGGGTGGACGATGGGAATCCGAGCCGCAGCGACGACGGCTGAAATACATTTTTGGCGAGATGAGAGCTGCCGGTTCCACATGGTGTGCGCATCTCCCCATGCCCCACTTGCTTGTGGATCTAGTATCCGTACGCCTACGCCTACCGTCTATAATACGTCTGCAGCCCAGTGCCCAGCCTGAGCGCCATACAAGCGACAACACGATGACTACGATGGCTGCGATGGCTACTTGGATGGCTGCCTGCCGCATGCTTTTACTGGGGTGGGGGTGCGAGTGAGTGATAGTGACTAGTGACTAGTGAAGCTAGGACTCCGGTGAGTCACCGCGTCCGCGTCGCGTCCGCGTCACCACGCGTGCTCTGTTGGCACGTTGGCTGGCCGGCGGGCCTCCGGCGGCACTACGTGAGCACTTCCCTTTTGGGCGATAGGCTGTCCAATTGCGCGTGCAGCCGAGGCAGCTGGTGCTATGTGAGGATGACACGTCGTGTCTGCCCCGCGCATGTACATAGTGTCCCTCCCAGTGCTGTGTATGATGCGTGATGCGTGATGCATGATGAAGCCAGCCAAGCCACCAATTGTGCAAAATGATGCTACCGGATGCTGGCAGGCGGGAGAGGGCGGGGAAGGACACTGCCCTAGGGCCCGGCCAATCCTCTTCGCCTTCACATTCTTTCCTCCTCTCGCGCCCCACAGGGGGGCGGCGGCGCACCAGGCCAGCGCGGCATCGCATGGCCACAAGTGGCTGCTGCTGCTGCTGCATCTTCTGCGTCCCATCTCTCCTGTGCGTTGCCTTCACACCACCACCACCACACCACCACCTCCTCCTCCCACCCCCATTGCGCCGGACGCACCCGCTTCACCTCCTTCTTTCCCGCTTTCTCGCTCTCTCCCCCTCGCCATGTTCGCCTCCCGTCTCATCACCCTTGCCCTCGTCATGCTGGCGGGAAGCTCAGCTGTGCTGGGCGCTACCCCTGCTCGCGGCGGTCTGTCGCGCCGGTCCCAGGCGCACGCTCAGCTTGCCATTCAACGCCGCGTCACCGCCGAGCAGCAGCGGCAGCAGGACGAACTCAACTGCTACCAGGATGCATTGGACGAGATGAACACTGCCTGGCACTCGCCGTCACCGCAGGCCACGTGACCGACTTTCAAACGTTTGCCAACGCCAACGGCGGCCTTCCTGATCCGCTCAACTGCCTTGCTGAGTGCGAGTAATCACGTCGTCGTGCGCCTGGTGCACTCCCTTTGCCCTGTGTCCTTTGCCCTTTTGTTCCCCCCTCCCCCCACCCTTTTCCCGCTCTCTTCATCGCCTCCTGGCCCTGAGGGCCTCCCCCTCTTTTCCGCCTGTGCCGATACGCTGGCCGTCGTCGCTCCGGCCTGGATCTGCTTCCACACACTCTCTCCCTCCCAACCCCCGGGTACAGCTTCTCTTTTGCAGCCCAACTGTCTTACAGTTGTCCCTGCATGCACAGTCGCTGCGTGGACCCCCCCCTTGCTTGTTTGGCTTGCCATGCGCAATGCCGACGTTCGAACGGAGCAAGCAGGGGGGTAGTGCTGTGATTCCTTTGCTTTCTTTTCTTTTCTTTTCTTTTCCATCTGTTCTGGAGATGCTTCCGTCGGATGCCTTTGGATGTCTATTCCCCCCGCCTCCCGTTTGTACCAACGCTGGACATGTGCTGTGCTATGTCGTTTGACGCGTTACGGTTACGACCAAATACCTACTTTTTGTTACCCGGATTGTGGCCTGGCGCTGTCGTGTAGTGAGTGTATTGATTTGCCCAGGCGTGACGCGTGATGCTCCCAGTGGGGCTTCAGCCGGAGGCGCCCAGATGGATTCGCGATCATCGATCACTCGACTGTCCTCGTTAGTCGGGCCGTTGGGCAGTGCGTGGGCTGCAGCTGGGATGCGCGCAACAGGCGGATGGAATTTGAAATGGTACTGAGCCGGACGAACGAACGATTCCAGCCGTCCGTCTTTCCCACATGCCCACCGGACCGATTGATGGATGCCACACGCTAACCCTACCCTTTGCATGTGTCGTGAGTGGGTGGACTGGCAGATTCAGAGCTGCTCGACTCGGAGTGCCCTCGTGCCGGCGTTACGCGTTGCGAAGCTTGCCAGCGTCCCATGCACACAATGCGCACCCGCGCACAGGGCGAGTGCCGGCGCTTCCGCACAGAAGGGGCGCGCGCGGGGGCAGTATGTTGAAACGCGATCCACCGCACGAGGTGCAGGGGGCGCTGAGCGGGTGTGACTGTGACTGGGGCCTGGTGCAGTCGCTCACTCCCGCCGTGCTGCGTCCTGCTCTGCTGCGTCCGGGTGGGTGGGTCGGGCGGAACTCGTCGTGCTGTGCAGAGGGTCTTACAGCACACTACCCCTGTGCCACCCTTCCACGCCAGCGAACCATCAGCGATCGTCGATCGGCGCCCCCCCGCTGGGTCCGCAGCACCACACACACCGCCACTAGCCCGCACGCTGCCTTGGCTCAGCGCCTGCTGCCTCAGTGCCTCGGCCGCTCAGTCGCTCACTGGCTCACTGGCTCACTGGCTCAGCCAGCTCAGCACCAACAGGTAGGCGCCAGCACCCCCGCCTCTGTTTTCTGGCTCGCAGACTCGCGGACCAGCTGACTAGCTGACTATTGGCCCGTCGCCAACTCGACCGACCTGCACCACCACCACCACCACCACCACCACCACCATTACCACCTGCGTCTGGTACGCTCTCCACCTCCCCGTCGTCATTGCCTTGCTGCCCGCCACCAGGCCAACACTCGCTGTCTCCACTCGCCCCACCCTCTCTCTCTTTTCCCACCTTCTCTTTGCTTCAAGCTTGATCCCCGGCCCGGTGCCCACTGAGCGTTTCCCGCCCCCATTCATCATGCGTCCCACCCTTCTTGTTGCCGCTCTTGTCCTCCTTGCCTCGCCCGCTGCCTGGGCCCACGGTGCGCCCTTAGGCCTCGACTTCCCGCATGTGCGCGCCGCTTCCTCTGCTTCGGCCAGCCTCGAGGCCGAAAAGGCCGCCTGGATCGCCCATGCCTCCTCCTACAAGGCTGCCCACCACCGCGGCCCAAGGGGAGCAAGGAGGAGAACCCCGAGGTGGCTAGCTGGTGGGCCCATGCGTCTTCCTACCGTCAAGCGCACTACCCTTCCTCCGCAGCGCCCGATGACGCGGTCGCTTCGTGGAAGGCCCATGCCAAGTCCTACTCGATGAGCAAGGCCCAAGCCTCGGCCAAGGCGGCTGCCAAGGCGTGGCGTGCCAGTGTCAGCGCGTCCAAGGCGGCCAACGAACCACACGTCGAGGAACACAGTGACGAGGCCACCTCTCCGTCTTTGCCGACGGTCAGGAGGCCAAGCTCCAGCAGGTAAGTGGCGACGAGGCCGCAACGACAATCAACCCGCCTCCTACCGCGCCGGCGCCCGTTGACCCCAAGGAAACCGACCCCGCTCGCGTGTCCTGGCTGTCGCACGCCGCGTCGGTCAAGTTCGCCAAGGCACAAGCGTCGGCCAAGGCGGCCGAGGCGGCATGGGAAGCCCACGCTTCCTCCCCGCGCCTCTTTCAACTCGGGGGCCAAGTCGGTGGAGGACGACAAGCCTACCACCATCTTGCCCCCGGCTGCGGCGCCTACCTCTGCTCCGTAGCGCGTCGGACTGCGGAATCCGTCACGGTTCGGCTGGGTTGAAGCTTGATGGTTCTACGTTCAAGGCTGAATGATGCCGCCGCTTGAACCTGTTTTCTCCTCCCCATTTTCCTCGGCACATTTGCTCTCTCATTTATCCTATACACCTCTACCTCTCTATGGCGCATCCCATTTGTCTTTTTTTTCCTTGGGCCATCTTTTGTCTGTTTTGGTTCGTCTTGCCTGTTCTTGTCGCTTCCTTCTTGGACGAGGGGGGTGGCCTGCACTGGTAGCAGCGCCCCCTCGCCCCTCATTTTCTTTTTCGCTTCGCTTCTGGCTGTGTTGGTCCCGCCACCACGGCTCTTCGTTTCAAACTCATTTCCCCTCCCGCTTGCGTCGCGCGATGGCAAACAGTACATAGCTCCCGCTTGGATGTAATCCGGTGCACTCATCTTGGGTGTTGGAGCATGCTGAGACGAATGCAGCTTGCCGGCTTGGTAAGCCCGAGGCACCTGCCTTGACTGATGGCCGGCCAAGCAGGAGCCGCAGGAGGGTGCACCGTGCACCAGCTTTCCTTCCGTCCTCGTCGCGTCCCGAGTCTGCTTGCCTGTAGCCCGCCGGGGCGTAGCGTGTATGGTTCAAAGCTGGCGTTTGATTTCAATTTCACTGGCGAACGATGCTGCTGAGGTGAGGTGATGATGATGCATGGGGTGATGAGTAATGACTGGGGGCACGTGACGCAGGCGGCGAGGTATTCGGGTACGAGGGCGCGTGTGGAATGTGGGTTTGGGTGGCTGGGTGTTCGGCGAGCATGCAATTATGCAGCAGCGCCTGGGGGATGGATTCACTCGCCGCCGGCACGGGGCGGGTGTAGCGCCAGCATCTGCTGCCAGGCACCGATGCACGATGCCAGGGACGCGCCCGGGCAGTGCGCCAGTGTCCCGACGCGCGCTGCTGGGCGAGCGCTCGCAATTTTTTTGCCCCCGGCCACATGCGCTTTCGAGCTGCAGGCGGCGTGCGCTCGCAGGCGACATCTTAATGACAGGCGGGTGCCCCGACACTCCACCGCCCCCAGGCCAGCTCCAGGCGCACCAGCCCCCCACACCCACACCCACACCGCCTCCAGCTCCCTCCCGCCCGCCCGCGCGCCCCCCCGCCACCCCCGCACTCGGCATGCCCGCCCCATAGCTGCCGCGCCCGCCATGCTCCCTCCCACCGCCCGCGCCGCGGCCGCTGTGCACGCGCCGCCGCCTCCCCACGCCGAGGATGGCTTTGCCGTTCACGCGCACCGCCCCCCGCACCTGCCAACCCCTCTCCTTCCCCCGGCCCCTCAGCCTCAGCCTCCGACTCCGACTCGTCTAACTCCCTCGTCACCGTTCGCACCGGCCGCGACCATCCCCTCGGAGGCGACCTTGGCCTCGCGTCGGGCGCGGACCTCCCCTCCCCGCTCTCCCCTCTTGCTGGTGTGTTCCCTGTCGGACCTGCTGCAGCACCTGGCGCGCTCCCTGCTGGTGTCAGTACCAAGCGCGCGCGCCGCCTCAAGTTTGCGCCCCAGGCACAGCGAACCCGCGTCCGGCGCAAGTACTTGCCGCCAGACTATGTGCCGGGTGATGTGTACCGGGACCTCGACACATATGTTTCCGAGTCACGCAAGGCCTACCTGCACCAACGCCGGCTGCACACGGGGGCAGCAGCAGGAGAAAGTCCCGCTCGCTCCCGCACCTCCATCTTGTCGTCGCTCAGTGGTGGAGGGAGTAGCCGCGCCTCTTCGTCTTCCTCCTCCTCCTCCACTTCCTCCTCGTCTTCCTCCTCTTCCTCCGACTCGGAGAGTGATAGCGACTCGGGGAGTGGTTCTTCTTCGTCCTCAGAGGGTCGCTACACACTTACCCTGGCCCGGATCCGTGCCTTTTTCGGGTCGGACTCTTCTTCCTCTGGCTCCTCCAGTGGTTCTTCCTCCGACTCTGACTCCCACTCTTCAGCCGGCTCCGACTCCTCGTCCTCGTCCCATTCCGCCTCCTCGTCCCGCAGTCGGCGCTCTGCAGCCGCCTCAACCGCTTCCAGGGGTTCTCGTTTTCGTCGGCGGCCGCGTCGCCCTTCGTCTCATGGTGCCTCACGCCGCACCTCGAGCAGCTCTTCCTCCGATGGATCCAACCCTTCTTCCCACTCGGGCACCAGCGGCGGTTATGCTCGCTTGCGCGCCCTTTCCGCCGATCCAAAGCAGGCCATCATCATCATCATCACCGTTCTCGTCGTCCCCCTCACTCGCATAGCCACAAACATCACCATTCTCATCATTCTCACCACCCTCCCATCCAAGGTGCCCGCAAACTTCCTCCGGAGCTACGCCCGTCGCGCCGTGCGCGCCATGCTGCTCGGTTGGCCCATCAGCGCGCCGGCGGGGTTACCAAGTTCAACATGTTTACCCCGGTCGCGCTGCCCTTGCCTCTTCCAGGGCAGCCTCGACGGCTGCCCATTGGCCCCGGTACAGCGTTGGGGAGAAAAGTGGGTGCAAAGAAGGCGGGGCTGGAGAAGGGCAAGGCGGCTGCCGAGAGTCATGGTGCGGCTACAGCCTCGGTCTTTGCCACTGGTCCTGCGTCCAAAGTGCTTCATACGACTTCCTTTTTGGCTGTCAAGCAACAACTCTACGCTCTGCGCGCGTATCGCCGCCAACAGGATGCGGCTGCTGCCGATTTGGGGCTTGACGGCGTGCAGGAAAAGGAACTGGACGCGGCACTCGTCAGCTCCGACACGCCTGGCTCCGCCCCTTCCTCTGGTCCTCGTTTGGATCGGCCGCCTTTGGATCGCTGTTGGGAAGAGGGGATCTGGCTTTACCCCCACCTGCCATTCCGCTCGACCAGGATGGGAAGGAAGGAGGGCAAGAGGTGTCGCCTACCCTTCGTGGGTCTCCTCCCTTCTTGTCGACCCAGCCGGAAGAGGTGCGCTTGCCGCCCGAAGGCACCGACGAACCCAAGCCCGGTGAAAACCTGGCTGATTTGGCGCTGCGAATGGCCGAGCCGAGTTCGAGTCAGGCACGAGACTTTGCCGCGGCCTTGGCTTCGAGTGGCCGGGGTGCCGACGAGACGTGGGAAACGGACGCCAGCTCGCCAACCGGATCGCATCGGGCTCTCGTACCGCCTCATCCCATCCACCAGCCCAGCCTCCCATCTCCTCTGCTCGTCATTCGGAGGCCGAGCAAGCTGAGGAGGAGCGGGTGCGTGCCTTGGCACCACCCATGCAAGTCGCTAGTCATACCGTTCCCCTCACGCCCCCTTTGTCCAGGGCCGGCCGCTGGTCCAGCCGCCAACGCCCTAGCACCTTTTTTCGCTAGTTCGCCCCTCGCCCCGGTCTCGGCCCTGCCGCATCCGCTGGGGGGATCAGCCCCCAGATCGCTGCCTTGGCGCCCAATGGACCGTCGGGCACCCCCACAGAGGGTCGTGACGATAGTGCCGGAGCGTGGTGGCTGGATATCCAGTTGCCCACGTACCGCACCATGGTCGAGATTAGCAAACTGTTTCCCCTTCACCCACTGACAGTGGAGGATGTGCTGCAACAAGAGAAACGGGAAAAGGTCGAGTCGTTCGATAAGCTGGGATACTACTTTGTCGTCGTCGTACCCCCATCGACCCGTTACCGCGGTGCCTACGATCGCGGGCACGGCGGCGGAAAAGTCAGCAGGCGGAGAGATGGCAAGCCAACCATCGCCCAGTCCCGTCGACGAGACCAAGCGGCCATCCGATGCGACCAACGACGTTCGGGAGAAAAAGTGTTCTTCGCCATCTTCCTCTGTCTTGCCTACTCCACCTTCGTTGGCAAAGGGGGCGCCTGGCATGCCAGAGTCCAGATGGGCTCGCCTCACACGACGCTGGCACGTCGTTTCGCTCCCGCAACCAGCCTCGCGCGGGTGCCCGACGAGATTGAGCTGACCCAAAGCCCTCTCGGCCCTCTAGCCGTCCCAAGGAGGAGGAGGAACCGAGGCCAGACCCACCTGAAGTGGCAGTTGGACCGGACGATGATGGGGGTGTGATGACGATTGCCAACTTGTACCTTGTTGTCTTTACCCACGGGATCATTTCGTTTCACTACGACGACCTTTCGGTGCACACGAACCGGGTGCTGGAACGCTTGGTCAATCTGTCGCAGCCGGTCGACCTGACTTCCGACTGGATCGTCCATGGCTTGCTCGACTCGATCGTCGATACTTCTTCCCACTCTTGACGCGGGTGGAGGAGCTGATCCAAGCGTTCGAAGACGCCTCGTCGGGGCCGATTGACCCTACCGCGCCTACGGCCCGGGACCAATGGCTGATCGCACAACAGGAGCTGGCCATCATGGGAAAGAGCGAGGGGATGCCGAACCAATTGCCGCAGTATGCACCGGGCGGGAACCAACTGCAGCTACGGTACAGTGTGCGTAAGCTGCGTCTTCCCTTACCTCGCTGGGCGGCCAAACACTTGCCTTCTGCGTGCGTACAACAGGCGCTCGTCGTCCCGCGTTCGGCCGCCTTGAGCGCCGCCTTGATCACTGGCGTCTCTCGCCGCCATGCGCCGAGCGAACGACAAACGTCCCAAGCTGCTTCGGCGCTGCTGCGGGGCATGACCGATGTGCGGCGCTCGCTCTTGGGCCTGGTGCGGCTGCTGGCACCAAAGAACGATGCGCTGCGTCGGCTGCGCGGGCGGATCGAGGAGATGCGGACCGAGTCGGTGGCGCGGGGCGAAGTGACAATGTACCTAGGCGACGTGCACGACCACGTGTTATCGCTCTTGACGGCGTTCCAGACGGCCGAAGGACTACTGTCCGACCTGCACGCCGGGTTCCAAACGTCGGTGATTTTGTACAATCGCCAGATCCGACAACACATGCAACGTAAAGTCCTCGTCTTGGCCACCGTGACCAACATGTGCATGGCCTCCACCTACGTCGCATCCATCTTTGGCATCAACGTGCCCATCCCTGCGCTCAAGACGAGCTACCCGCACTACTGGCCCTTTGGCGTGATTGTAACGGCGGCCGTGCTGACCCAAGTCGCCATCTGGTCCCTCTTCCGCTGGTGGATGCACCTGGCCCAACGGCGCTTGAACCAAACCCGGGCAGCACGCTAGCCTCCTTCTTCTCCTTCTTCCTTCTTCCTTCTTCATTCCTTCTCGCTTCTTGCTGCTTGCACCTTGCACCTTGCCTTGCACCTTACCTCTTGCTTCTTGCTTCTTGCTCTTGCTGTTTCTTCCCCTTTTGCCCTCGCTTTCCACGCCCTCATGTCTGGTTTTGCATCGTCCTCTCCCCATGCATCCCCGCACTTGCCAGTGTGCGCTCTACTCTACACTTGCCATCTCTCGTGTTTCTACCACAAATGCCACATATACCCTTGCCCCTATCCATGCTTCCTGTGTCGTATGCTCTCTATACCAGAAGCACCCTCAGACCAATGCACAGAAACGTTGGATCTATGCACCCTCGCAGCGCTTTCTCTCGCACTCGCTCTGGCCCCAGACGTGCAGTGGACCAAGAGCTCCACGGTACTAAGTAGATATGCGGCTGTCCCGCATTATAATGTGGATACTGGCCTCTGACGATATGGATTCAGAATACCTGACAAGGAGATGGGAGACCGGTACGAGCTCCGTCATCCTGCACCACCGTCACTGGGTGAGGTCCGCTCGCACCGCCTCTTCAGTTGGAGCATTCGCCATCCTCCATCCTGAGTTCCAGAGTAGCCCAACAGAGAACGAAGCGAGAGCGAGGTGCGCGCCGTGCGCGACTCCATCATTGTCCGACTCGATTGGCCGGCTGGCTCGTTCCGCAAGCTTCAAACGCCCACCACCTCGTCCTTGCCTAGGAGCGGTGGGGTCCGTCCAAGCGCACGCAGCTTCATTGCCTGCAGTTACCGAAGCGAGGTCGGTGGAGAGAGCCGCGTGCAGCCCCGACGTCCAGGTCCGCACATCCAGCAGCTATGGCGTGCACCTTTCCATGGGCGCAACCACACTCTACGAATCCAAGTCCCGACCCCAAGGGATTGAATGTTGAAGGCTGGGCATTGCGGGGTAAATCGGCTTTGCCCCTCGGTTACTCCCACACCATGATGCGCCCACTCCGGTCGCCGGCAACAATGCAGCGAAAGGGAAGCTCCAACAGGCAGAGCGCGGTGATGGCGGCGCGGGGGTGCGCATGCTCTCGTGACCCTGTGCGTGCTTTGTCTGTCCGGGCCCAAGGAGCGGGGTGCGTTGCGGCGTGCATCGGCATGCGCCAGAGGTGGCAACAGATGCGCAAAATCCAGTGCCGCCCTTGGCGTGGCCGCATTGCCGCTGCCGCTGCTGCTGCTGCTGCCCTCGTCGGCACGAAGACTAAATGTGCCGACATTGGTCTCCTCCCCCGGCAAGCCCGCCACAACCAGCGACTTTTCTGCCCGGCCCAGGTCCCACATCCGGATCCGCCGATCCGAGCCCGCCGTCACCATCCACCCTGCCACGCCCTTGGTCGGAGGGTGAGCTGGGCAGCACCGGCAGGCGTCTTGGACGCCAACCCCAACCCGACCCCAAAGATCCATCGCCCATCCCTGCCGCGTCGTCCGAAGCTTGCGTCATGGCCGCTGCCGCATCCACCCAGTCGTCCGACTTGGTCGACACCAAGTTGCTCGAACGGTACCCCTCTGTTGAGGCCAGGACCGCAAATGCATCGATCGGAGGACCGTCTTCCTGCGCAGGCATGTGGGCGTGCTCAGGCGCCGGCTTGGTGGACGAAGGAGCATCCTCAATCGCCGTTTGCCAGGTCACGCTCTCCTCCAAGGGAGGCGAAGCGAGCAGTGCCTCGATCGCCTGGGCAGAGGTTAATGTGCCCACCGTGCCTTGCTCCGAGGGGGCTTGAAGAGGCAGTGGCCACGAAGGGCAGCGGCAGCTGCAACTGTAGCTTGCGCCGCCCCGCCCGCCTCCCTCTCCCGGGGGCAGATGCACCGCGCTGCACGTGGCTTTCAAACGTCGCGATCGGCTGGTGGATCATGAACGTCCCAAAACTGCACCATTGGATACTCGGGCGCGTGGGGCGGAGGCTCGTCATGAGCAAAAGGGTCGGACGCCTCCTCTTTTGGTGCGCTCCGTGCCGGCGACGATTCCCCTCCGAGGCAACCAAGACCGACAATAATCACATTCGGCAGGTCCGGCCGCGGATGGTTGATCAGCTGGGCCACACGCCATCGGTTGGTATCCTCCGAGCGGATGATGCGCCACGAGTTGATCGCGAGAGAAAACCGGAGGTCCCAGAGGACCGCGCACCCGTTCGACATGGCTGCTACCAGCCAGTTGCTATGCCCCTGCCGAGCAGGATCGGGGCACATGGCGGTCACCGAGCCCATGTAGGGTGGGTTGCGGAGCGAGTGCAGGACCTGCATGGTGCGTAGGTCGACAATGTCAGTTGGCCGTGGCTCGTTCCCAACACGAGCGACACAGCGCCGTGGTGAACCGTCTCGAGCAACGTCGTGGCATATTCGCCCGGGCGAGAAAATTGGAAATGGGAGACAGTTTGGGGCGCGAGTAGCGCGGCATACCCCCATTGACCAGCACCAGGTCGACACGCCAAATGTGGACACTGCCATCGCGAGAGGCCGAAGCAAGACAGCGGCTGTCGGACCGCAGCGCAACACACGCAGTGATAGCCCCATTGTGCCCTGTGTACACGCCCCTCGAGCGCGACGTTACGTTCTTCTCCCAGTCGAGCCGTGTCCCACACCCGCAACGTGCCATCTTGCGAGCCCGACACAAAAAAGGCGTGGTCCAGAGCGGCAATTACTACCGTAATCGGGCCAGTGTGTTCGTTAAAGTACGCAATCATGTTCCCTTCTGGCTTGCGATTCGGACCAATAGCCGACCAGGCTGCCTTACGCAGCCTTTGGGCCCGGGCGGCGAGCAACCCCCCGGCCTTGCGGGCCGGCGCGACGGGCACCCTCGAATGAGCGCGCTGGGTATACCAGCAAGAGGTGGGCCCGCAAGTGCGGATCCAAGCCGTCGTACGAGCTGTAGATGGTGTTCCCCGTGTCTTCCTGGGTCACAGCCGTCGTGCCATGCTTGCGTCGTGAGCCCGACTCGTCCCCTTTGCTGGCGGCCACCAACCCAGGAGAGGCCCGCCCGTCGCCAGGCTCGCTGATTTCGCCCACCGCACTGGTGCGGGAAGGTGCGACAGCGGCCAATGCCTTGGGGTGTGCCAGACCCAACTTGCCATTCTTGTTGACATTGGCGTTGGCAGTGTTGCTGCTGCTGAGGCTGCTGCGCCGGCTCGTATGACGGTCTCTGGAGGGCCCTCCTATCTCTTCCACAGAGGGAGAACCCGATGTGGTGTCCCGTTCCTGTCGCCTAAGAAGGCGTGCAGTTGTTGCCGCCGATCGGAATGGTCAGCGGTCGACGTACCGCTGACCATCCGGTCTGCGATTCGTCGCTTGGCTGTCTCCCCAGCGGTTCGGGTGCGGGAGATGTAGCGCCGGCGCGGGCGGTTGCATCGGACCCGGAGCGCGAAACGGATCCGTCACCGGAAGCAAGCGCCACCATGCCCGCCTTGACCTGGGATCGGGTCGTACTGAAAAAGACGGTTTGGACTTGCACATCCTCTGTTACAGTTTGCTCGCTCGGCTCGTTGATCAGAGGAATGGATCCAAGGGAAAAGGGGGTAGAACGTCTGGAGGGGCAGAAAGTCAGTCGGTTTGGTCAAGTAGCAAGATATTTGGGAATCACGACGCACCCTCCCTTTTTGGCCAACTTGGTAATGATCGGGCGCAGCGCAATCAACTTCAGCTCGTCTTCGTCCGTCATGCCCAGCGCGCGAAGATGATCCATCTGCGCATCGTCCTCCTCATTCCTCGGCACAGCGGTGCCAAAGTGGGTGAATCGGTACCAGTCACCATGATTCCCAGTCCATATTCACCCAGAGTCGTGTTGACTGGCCACACTCGATGAGGGTGGGTGGGCAGTTTCCAAAATTCGGACTTGTCCACCTTGGCTGCCCAAGCAATCGCTTCGCGGAAAATGGTCCGGGTCAAAGGCCGACGAAGAGCAAGCATAAAGTCGGGCGTGTTCCACGAGGGAATGTCAGTCGCCAGCAAAGGCCGAACTTGGGGATACAACAACGCCCAGCGTTCCGTCTGCCCTAGCCGCGTAGCACACTTGACCAGCAGCTGCGAGGCTTGGTACCGCAGCCAAATGTCTGGATGCACGATAAAGGGGATGGAGGCCTCTGCGACATTGTAAACGCGGGCAGTGGAGAGGGTGCGGGTATCCAAGATTTTCGTAAACGCCGTAAGGATCGCTAGTGTGACCGCCTCTTCTTCATCGCTCAACGCTTGGATCATCACGTTGAGAATCGTCTCTTCCAGACACAAGGCCGGCACCACTCGGGCAACCGGCACGATCGCCTTGAAAAAGGCTTCGCGTAACCTCCATTCCTTGTCGTTCAAAAAGGTATCATGGCCAAGCAAACGCTCGTGCGTCACAGTTGAACCAAAGTAGGCGACGAGCAGGTCTACATGGGACAGGGCTGTGATTTGACCAGTGGATCCGGATCCGCAAGAACCGCCACCACTTCGGTTGTGAACAAAGCGTGGAGGATGCCGAGCTGATTGTCTTGCAAGTCTGCGTCGTCCCCGGACAAGAGGGCGCGGACGCGCTCACTTCAGCTTCGGCCAGGCGTTTCTGCTCAGCCGCATATTCGGAAACTAGACGGCAAGCCGTAGTGCAGAGGTAACCAAGCGCACTGGCGTACGACAGGCGGACCAAAAGGGACTTGTTGCTGGACCTTAAAGGTTGGAAATGGGTTGCAACATATCGGAAAAGACAATCGCATTCGCCGCATCAATATGATTGACGAGCATGAGCGTCTGCGTCGCCGCTCGACAAGCGGCCGCACTGACCTCAGGAAAGTCATCCTCCATCATGTCCGTCACATAGGGCAACAACCGGTCTAGCTTGGCATTGTCGCTAATCAGTCCGTTGGCCAGGTGCATGCCAAGCTCCAGGGTCTGGATCCGGATCGAGGGTCGAGAGGCGTTGCGAATGTTGGAAAGAATTACCATGAGCAAAAGGAGTGCCGGCCCATCCTCCGAGGGAGAAGGAAGGGATTTGTACAGCACATCGCTCGGTACGCCCGGGATGGAAAGGCTCACCGGGAACTCTTCCCTGCTTGCTCCCGTCCCGAATCAGGCGAGGGAGATTCCGGAGCCCGCTCCTCTTGGGCCGTCATGGGGACCTCTTCAGGCACTTGAAGGTATTGGACCAAGACACTCCACTCGTCAAATAGCCGCTGCAACTGGTCATCGCATTGCTGCGCAATGTAGACACCCCAGGACCCTTGTAGGAGCGTCGCGAGCCAGATCCGATGCCTTGTCCGTCTCATTCGCTGCCGACGTGCTGGCCGAAGCAGCGCCCGGGGGTTGGGCGGTGTCGGCGGTTACGTCGGAATGAGGGTAGGCCGATGCGGCGCTAGTCTCGTTCGAAGAGGACGGAGCGGTAGTAAACCGCAGGGGAGCAACAAAGTAGGGTAAAACAAGTCGTAGAACACATCAGGGAAGGCGGACCCGCGCTGTTGGTCTAGCAAGTCGCTGAACTTGCCCCGCTCGGCCGGCTCGAGGGAGAGCATGCGGGCGACCATGGCGCGGATGTTGGTGTCAGAGATCTGGGCAAGGAGAGGCTGAAGCGAGAGAAGACCCTTGCGATACTGGAACAGTTGGCTCAACGTAAGCGTCGGCGCACCGTCGCGCCACAACTCGGCTATCACACAGCCGGCCGAGAAGACATCCATCTCCTCGGTCACGCTTGTTCTTGGAAAGGGTTCTGGCGCATGAGGATGTTGACGTAGGCTTCTGAGCCAGGGGGGGCGGGGGGGGTTCCAGCCGCTGCGGCGGCCGTTTGGGCGGTGCGTGCGGCGTGGCGCTGGACTATGGGCTTGACATCCTCGCGGAAGCGCTCAGGAGCGACGTAGCACGTCCGGCGGCCGGAGTATCAAAGAAAACAGTGAAGTCATCAGGGTCATCGAGAGGAGCAGCGCCGGTTGATGGCCGTGCTAAAGTCGGCGACGCAACCATCAAGGAGTGGTGACAAGCACATTTTCGCTCTTGAGGTCGCCGTGAGGCACCCCCTTGGCATGAGCGCTGGCCATGGCGCTCAAGATCTGGAAGCTGAGCCAGCGCTTCTCGATGGGCGTCAGGAAGGGCGGGTGCTGATGCGGTCGTAGAGGCTGTTTGACACCCACGGACGCACAAGGTACCCGGCGTTCTCCGTCTCGAGCGGGGTGTAGGCCAGCACGCCACTGGCGCCGGCCAAGGCCTGGCGCTCGGCCCGCCAGGCGGGTGACCGCCGCGCCGAGGCTGAAAGGGGGCGGGGGAGCGGACGAGGGCGTTGGGGTGGCTGAGGCCGAAGCGCCGCGGGCAGGTCGAGGGGCTTGGCAAACGTTTTGACCACCAGCGGACCAGCACGGTAGCGCGCCTTGGCGGTCTTGAGCAGGCGCGAGTCGCCCATGGCGTTCTCGTACTGGACATCGGGGCCAAGCTCGGCCACGAGGCTGCCGAGCCCAGCAATGCGGGAGGAGGTGCTGGCGGTGTTGCCCATGCTCGCCGCCCACGCGCGCGTGCAGCCAGAGGGGCGGAGGGGGCTGGGGCGAGATGGTGGTTGGGCAGGGCCAGATGGCGGCCATGCATCCCATCGGCGCCATCGATCACCGGTCCTAACTAGCCCTCGTCATCGACGCGCCACCCGGCCCATGCGCATGCAATCGATGATCGCTCTGATCGCTGATCGCTTATCAAAGCCGCCCGGCGCTGCCCCTGGCATGGATGGCCCCCACCACACGAACGCCTCTGGCCAGCTGACCAGCGCCGGTGCTGCGGTGGGGACTGGGAGCATGAGCATGGCACAGGCGCTGGTGGACACCGTCCAGCCCACCTCCACCACGCTCGCGCCATCCTCATGCGCTCGCGCACCGCTCATTTCCGTGCGCACCCCAATGTTGCTTCTTCGGCGTCCGGCCTCAAGTGTGTTCTTTTCGTGACGGAAAAGGACGAGTACTCATATATTCATCGGTAGCCACGCTTCCCATCGGCCCGTCGGAGGCCTGGGGTGGACCTCCCGGGGTGTGGTACAACAGGTCTTCTAGTGAGGCACCAGAGGGATTCGCCTAGTGTGGTTCCCCAACAAGTCGCCGGGGAAGTTGTGAGCTTTGTGTCTGGCCGCAGAACCCTTACTATATATACGGGGACCGGCCCACTATTTAGCATCGATTGTGGCACGTATACTTAAGAGTTGTTGAAGGGGGAGCAGGGCACCCGTTTTGGCAAGGGGATTCCCCCGACGCCTCTTCGGGTGGGAGTCGTACTATCCTATAAGGTGCAGTGGCCGCATGATTGCCCCTCTCGAAAGAACGAAGTTGGGCGCAGAGGCAATCCTGAGCTGCACGGGTTATAGGATGGCGCAAGAAAGTGATGTCGAGATACATTCATGCATGTTTATGCAGCTACTATAGACAGCTCGCGACGTTAATGTACAGTGAAACGAATGAGGCGTGGACGGTCCCGTTCCTGGTTCTGCTGGCGGAACTGCGGAGCCTGAGGCGACTGCACTATGCTAGTAGCTCTGTGCTCCTACCTTTCCCCCACGGCTGGCGTAAACCAGGGACGAGGCTCGGGAAGCTTGGACACTGTAGGCAGGAGAGGAGTAGGGCACACGCCATACCCAGGGGCGCCATGGGTACTGGTATTGATGGCCTGCTTCAGTCCTTTTGTAGGAACCACTGTCCGTCGTCAGCTCGTATTCCGGCACCCATCGTATTGTAGGGGGCGAGCTTTTCTGGGCAACACGTCATTTGCTGGCGCCGAAAAGCGGTGCCCGTCAGAGCTGGATTGTTGGTAAAAAGAACCAGATCCGTTCCCAATAGTTCCGGCAGGCGATAAGGAACCATGTTCCGTAGCCATGGCCCTGAGTTCTGCAACGCGTTCACGGAACAGGGCCCGATGGATGGATGACCGTTCATGCAGCGCTGTGCGGAACCACAGCGAATCCTGTGGCTCGCAGCATTGCATATCGATTTGGGTAGTGTTGTTCGGGTAGTGAGGTAAAGGGCGGCGGGCTTCCTTGCAGTAGAGGTGAACAAGGGAACGTAGCTTGTGGATTAGTTTCCATTCAGTGTTGTGGCACTGGCGACAGTTAGTATCGCACTCATGAAAAGTACGGTAGGCATGCGGAATGTCGTGTCCAAGGAAGAGCTTTTGGCAAACGAAGCCCACCTGGTGCTTGTCCGTGAGATCCAGTATGCGCCTTGCTGCTTCTGTTAGAGTACATCAGTTTGGTGAGCGTTGCCGGGCAAGGCGAGCCTTGATGGAACTGGTGGTGGCCATTACCTGCCCCCGAATCGTGTGTGTGGTTTGGGGAGCTTTCCAAGCAACAATGGTGTCAACAGGAAAATGCAAGGCGTTGTCCAGAGCGCAGAGTCAAACGACACTGCCACCAGAAGAAGACAAGCGAAGACATTGTACAACGTAAAGCTCTTCGAGCGCGCAATTAATAGAGTGCACAGCGACGTCTTGGTCCCGCGGCTATGGAGACCGCAATGGAGGTTGTAGTTTACAGGACATAGTAGCACAGGCGGTCGATTGCGAGCGAAAGATGGTGTTGGTGGTGAGACGCACTGACGAGGGAAGTGCAGAACAAGAAAAGATATGATCCCTCTCTTACGGTGCCAAGGCTCTCGCCCCTCAGCTTTCGAGTCGGCGATGCCTGTCGGAGGCTAGGGAGGCCGGGCGTGCTCCACTTTAGTCCCTGACCTTGCCGACTGTCGCCGAAATTCTGCAGTGCGACCTCATTGCAACGCCCTCAAACGCGATCGGCATATTCTCCTTTTCTTTTCTGCCCTCCACTAGTACGACTGTTATTACTACTCTCTTTAGTACGATTGCAAGAGACGCGAACACGAGGATAGTGTACGGCGTCCCTGCTTCTCCTTCACTAGGGCAAGAGGGGGCCACCCTTTTCCTCCAGTTGTACCAGCCCATATATAGGGCCCCGGGTCAAATGGGTTCGGCAAGCCACAGCAGGGCAGCTGTAAGCGCTAAGCGCAGCAACGGAGGATATGGCGGGAGTATGGCCCTTTCGTCCTCTCGCCGGTTGACTCTGGTACAAAATAAACAGTTGTAGTACCAAGACCCCACCCAGATGCCTGTCGGGTCCAACGCGCCGCCCAAATTGATTGCTTTGTCCGGCTCGTGACATTCGGTTGTTCGAGACTGGGTGTAGCTTTTAGGTCCAGGAGCGACCCATCAGGTGGCGCGATGTACGGTGTGGTGTGCCGGATACGACAAGAGGAACGCGGGTGACAAGAGCACCCCGTTTCAACGCCGCGACGTTTCCCCCGCAGCCTCATTCCCTACTAGTAGTATTGTTGAAGGCGGTGCCAATTTGGGCGTGGTACTGGACATGTTTCGTCACGGCATTGGCATGTTCCCAGCGCGATCTGGCCAGCCCCGAGGATGGCTCGCGGCCAACGGAAGATTCACATGCGGTTGTGGTCACCGCGTTTAATTCCATGGCTTTAATGGATTGGCCCTGCCCAAGGGGCGAGCATCACTGTGCCCGCCGCCGCGCTTCTAAGGTTACCATCTGTGAAAAAGACCCGAGAAGAGTAGGCAGGTGATGGTGCATTGCTGTGCACATGAGCGACAGAGAGGCGGGAGGATTTATCTGCTCCCTAGGAAGGCGTACCGGAAGGAACTGAAGGGAACCGGGCTTGGGCGGTAACCGCACTAACCGGGGGGGATACCAAAGCCGGTTCTCGGGTGCATGGCATTTTCTCACTCCTATCTGGCCACCTGAGCCCATCAAGTTTCGTCTGTGGTCTGAGCAAGCAGGCAGAAGAGGGGATGGCCCCGGTTCATTTTATTCCGGTCTTTCAAGTGGGCGTTCATGAGTCGTCCATCAGGATCTGGATGAACTCCTTCTGATCAATCTCGCCGTCTTGGTCCAGGTCGAATTCGTCAATCATCGCTTGGCTACAGGGGAGGAGGAGGGGGGATAAGTCAGTTACAGGGCGGTTGTATCCAGGAGGGGTAGGGCAAGCTGGCCAGCCTTAGCCCAGCCAGCCCGAACACAGAACGACACGTACAGTTCCTCATCGTCCAACGATTCTCCGAGTTCCTTGGCGACGCGACGCAAGTTGCGCAGAGTAATCTTGCCCGAGTTGTCATCGTCAAAGAGAGCAAACGCGCGCTGAATCTCCTCCATCGGGTCGCGCGTCGCAATCTTCTCGGCCATAACGCGGGTAAACGCATCGAGACCGATCAGGCCCTCGTTGCCAGGATCGTGCGCGGACAAGATGGCAAGCACCTCGGGCTTCTTGAGGTCAAACCCCAGCGCTCGCATCGCTACCTTCAGCTCATGGTAATCGATCCGCCCATCCTGTCGGCATCAAACAGGGTGAACGCCTCGCGGATCTCGGTCCGCTGCTCCTCGGTCAACTCGGGCAGCACCGCGGCGGACGAGGATGCGCTGGGGCGCAAGCCGGTCGGGTACATCTTGCGCTTGGGCTTGGCACCCGGTCGTGCTGAAGCTGCTCATGCCGGACGAGGTGCGTGGTGGCGGGAACGCAGAACGATTAGGGCTTGCCGCGCCTACTTGGGCGGGGGCAGCAACGCGTCGAAGCGGCCAGATGCGTCCAGCGGGCGGCCGCGCCCGCTCGAAGCGCACCCCGATTTCATTCTTTCAAAGCGGTGACGTGCATGTTCAATTTGAACCTTCAGATTGGGTCACAAGCCAGGCTGGTCCGAACGCACACTTGATCTGCTGCGCATCACCTGCATCCCCCTTTCGGTTGGCCATTCCTGCCCCTTGACCTTACCATGCTGCGTCGCCGACACCTTCGCCACCCAGCTCGCGAGCCGGAATCCATCCCGCTTCAGTCGGTCGGATCGAGTTCGCGCGCTCCGCCTCCAGCTGCGCCCGACGACGACGAGGAGTGGACGTGGGACACGCTCCCGGTACCGCATGTTGCGGGCCGCGTGGGCGGGCGCAGTCGGCGGCTCGTCCATATTCTCTTCGCCGCCCTCGCCTCCGCCCGGCGCACCAATTGACCAAGCGGCGCGGCAGATTCGGAGGGAACAGCGTCTGCACGGCGGTCGACGCCACCGTCTGCGCCATGCGTGGCACGAGTTTGATGTGACTCAGTATGCCGATCCGTCCCAGGCACTGTGGATCGTGCTCTTGCTGGGTGCGTTGTTTTGGGTGTTCCCACAAACCACGTTTGCTGTGCTTGCCTGGATCTGGCACCACTCGCTCCGCGTGTTCCAGTAGCCTGCCTCCGCACCTGCGATCTGCCACCTCTCTTCCATGCCCCTCCCCCCCCCCATCCGTATCCGTTCGTCGCACCTTGCCATGTTGTTCCCCCTGCCCCTGTTCTCCTTCTACTGGGCCGTGGCGCAGATCGCTTGCCTAGGGTGCTGCCGTGGCCCAGAAACATAGCATACACCCTACGCCTCGCGCGCCCCCGCGGTTTCTCTGCTGCTCGGCGGTGCGCATGCATTGCATCCTGTACCCTCTCTCCCTGTTCCTTTCCGTTGCACCATGTCGGACCGTGGTCTGGTCCATGGCGGTGCCATGCGCTTCTCACGCCCCTTCAAGCTCCCTCCATTGCCTTTCTTGTTCACTGTTCCATCCTGCCAGACACACCTGTTTGCCCCGGCCCGGCACCAACGCGGGCGCATAACCTCCACTCTTGCCGCGGCGGCTGCAATTCATTCGAGTCCCGTTCTGCTTTCCTCCCTTGGACCGCCACCCAAGCTGAGGGGGGTAGACCTGGTTTGGCGATAGATAGTACGTGAGGCCTCAGCCTGAGCCTGGAGTGAGCCGGTGGGCGGCGGGAACTGGCCAATGCGTCGGGGCCTTGAATTCATGACGCATGACGATTGATGGTTAGAATGACTAGATGGCTGGTGACTTGGATGACTTGGCGGCGAAAGGGGGGGGCAAGGCGATCGATCTGATGGCTCGATCTCGGCTGCACCTGGGCCAGGCGGTCAGAGGAGAGGTGGATACGAGGAGGACGCGGGCTACGGCCTTAAGAGCGGAAACGCTAAGGCCCAAGAAAGGCCGAGGGCCCCAGTTCCATTGAAGGTTCAAGGCATGCTTGATGAGGAATTCGCTGCGCCCGTTTCCAGGCAACGCCTGCTGAGCAGCGCTGAGCCTGACCGGGCTGACCCAGGGCGACGCTGTAGGCCAAACCTACGATCTACGAAGAGCTGAGGCTGTGCAGGGGCAGCAGCAGAGCGGGACAGCACACCACATCTAAGATCTAACTAAAGGCCTAAGGCCTAAGGCCTAAAGCACCCACCCCCCACATGACCAAAAACAAAAGCGAAAATGAAAAGGGCAGGGCAGGGGCAAGGGCAAGTGGAAGTGGACCGACTGTGGGGGTGGGTTGTGGAGCCCAGGGACCGGGGGCGGGGGGAGAGGGGGAGGGACGGGGGCAGGCTGGGGCAGGTGTGGTGAGCTCATTGATTTCTGCTGCGCTCACCGATGGAGAGGCAGAGGGACGAAGGTTTGAAAACGCAGGGCGAAAACTGCGATCTGAAAGCGCGAGAGCAGCTAGCATGGCAAGCGCAGCTGGACGCTGGACGGTGGCCGTGGGCAGGTGTGAGATGTGGGTCTGGAGGAGCTGGATGCGCTGGGAGCTGGAAGCGGCGAGGGAGAAAAAGGGCGAGCCGTGGGCGGGATGGCCAGTGGCTGTGGCGGGTGGCTACTGGGTTCTGGCGGGTGGCTACTGGCTGGTGGCGACGGGCGACGCGATGCCCCCAGCATGGCACTGGCGCCTGGCCAGCGCCAAGGGTGGGGGCTGTCGATGACGTAGCCCCGCCCAGCTGGGGCCAGACGCGGACGCATGAGGGGAGGGGATCGCTGATGCCTTCCGATGGTGTGGCCTCGGTTTGGCGGCCGGCGGGTAGGGTTGGCGGTGGTGCATGGGGCACTATGCAGCAGGCTGCGCCCCGGGATGGAGAGTGGGATCGATGGTGGATAGCATGTCGGCCAATTGCAGCTGGGCGCAGGGGCACTGTCCCCCCCCTCCGCCCGACCCGCTCAGCGCGAGCACTCGACGTCAGCGTCACCCATCACGACTCCCTCCTCCTGTACCCATGCAGGGTACAGGGTGATCGCGTGCTCATCGATCGTCCGGCGCTGCGCGCTACAGCCGAATAGTGCTGAGGCTCAGCGCGCCCACGTCACGCGCTCACGTCACGCGCTCACGGCGCTCAGGTTGAGGCTCATCGACATGCCCAGGCTCAGCAGCACTGCGGCTGGAGAGCGAGCGCTGCTCCCTGCTGGAAGCTTCCTTCGTGCTCATCGATCATGCCGAGCAGCCCGCAGAAGCCGACCGACAGGGAAGGCGACCGCGCCCAGCCCGCACCAGACGCTTGTTGGGATGGGGGGAGGGAGGGTCGGGCAGCGTCGCATGTGCCAGCGGGCGGACCGCGTCCGTGCTATGCGCGCCAGAGCCAGGCACGGCGGCAGTGGCAGGCGCGTGCGCACGTTTGGGGCGAGGAGCACTGGCGCGGTGCGGGCGTGATAGGGCGTGGTGGGCGCGGACAGGTGCCAGACGAGTGGCGCCATGCCGGGCGCGGTTGCGCGCAGGGGGCAGGCGGGCGGTGGCGGGGCGCTGCGGCTGGGCTGCGGCGGGGGCGGCCGCACTGGCCGGCGCAGCCCGCCGGGGCAGGCACTGGCACGCACTGGCACGCACGGGCGGGGGGACGCAGCAGGGCGCAGGCCAGGCGCGCCGACGCAGCAGCCGCAGCCGCCGCACCAGCACGCACCAGCAGCACCAGCACGCACCCACGCACCAGCACGCACGCAGCATGCTGGAAGGTCCACGACCGCCGGCGCGGCCCAGCGGAGGCCGCCGTCGAGCGCCGGCGCGGCGGGGCAGCCCGTCTGCCTGCTGGCCACCTCCTCTCCGCGCCCGAGCAGCCGTCCCCCCCACCTCCCCACCTCCCCTCCACCTCCCCTCCACCACCACCTCCCCCCCCCTGCGCGCTGCCTGCGCGCCTGCTCCATGGCCTGCGCCCGCGTCCGCCTCTTCTAGCGCCGCCTCCTCGCGCCATGCTCGCCCACGGGCCCCCGCCCGCCTACCCCGCCCCGGCACTCGCCCCCGACGCCGCCGCCTTCATGCCCCCGCCCCCCCTCCGCCCGCCGCCCCCGCGCCCCAGGTGCCCTCCCCCTGGCCCGCCACGCCTCCGTCTTCGCCCCCGCCTCCACCCCCGCCAGCGGCGACAACGCCTTCAGCTTCGCCACCCCGCCCAGCCCTTTGCGCCCGAGCCCCCCTCGGCCGCCGCTGCGTCCCCACCGCATCCTCCGCGCCCGCCTCCGCGCCCTCCTTCTCCCCCTTCCCCCCCGCCACCATGCAGCTCCCCCACAACTCCTCCCGCCCCCCCGCGTGCTTCCACCGCCGCCACCCACCTGCGCACCCCTGTCGCCACCGCCGCCCAGATCCCAGCGCTCCAGCTCTCCTTCTCCGACCCCCACCACCAGCAACAGCAACCAGCACAGCAACAGCAACAACAGCCCAGCCATCAGGATCTGTCTATGCTCCCTTCCTGACCTCACTCCAGGTGCGGCTGAGTTTGGGGCCGGCGGCATGTCCCATGCCCATGCCCTCGCCGCTCCTCCCGCCCTCGAGCGCCGCGTTTCGCTCCAGTCCTTCCCGGCCCCCGCGCCCGCTTCCACCCCCGCCCCCACCTCCGTCCCCATCACAGCCGCCGCCGCCAACCCCGCCGCCACCGCCTCTCTCCCGCAACCCGTCCAGGCCACTTTTTCTGCGCCTCCCCCGGCAGCGCCTCCACGTGCCTCACCCCTCTCCTCTCTCGCTGTCAACTCAACCGTTGCACTCGGGCGGTGCTGTGATGCCTGCTGTACCACGGCAGCTGAACCTGCCGCCGCGGGGGACTGCGACTACGGGCAGCAGCTTACCCAACTGGCTCAGCACGACCCCGCTCGCTTTGCCGCGGTGATGCGAGCACGGGTGGGAATGATGGTGCAATCCTATGGCCAGTCGAGCGCCACGGGCCGCGCGACGATCGAGGCGCGCGTGATGGACTGCCAACGTATCTCAGCTCCATTGCCAACCGGCTGGGCGCGATGCAGCTTGGCCCGAGCGCGAACCAAACGCAAGTGCAAGTGCACCAAAGTCTGGCGTACGTGACGCAGGTGCTGCAACAGATGCGTGCGGCCGGTACGGTGGCCACCACGGGACTGGCGCCCCCGCAGCAGGTGGCCCAGCCATCGACTTGGTCCAGCCTGGCCTGAGCCCATGGGCCGGCGTGGACGTTTCCGGCATGCCGCCGCCCGGCACGGCTGGTTCGCGCACTGCGTGGGCCCGCCTCGGTCCTCTCCGGCCGAGCTGCCGCTCCGATTGGGCCCCAACACACCCGACTTGACCGAGGAACGGTTCTTGCGCGCCTTGGAGGATCTGATGAACCAACGTGGCACCCCGATCCGGTCCCGGCCGATGGTCGCCCCCCGCTCGTCCGTTGGACCTGTTCCGTCTGTTTGTCATTGTGCAGCGCTTGGGCGGCTCTGGACGCGTGCAGACCCTCCCGGCGCCGGCGGGGACGGAGACGTGCCCCCCGTGGCAGGCTGGGCGCGGGTCACGCTCGCCATGCAGCTCACCTCGGAGAGGTCACCCGGCGCGTGCCGTCCCTTGGCGGCGCAAGTGTCCCGTTGGTATTGGAGTATTTGGGACCGTTTGAAGAGTATTGGATTCGCGCGTGTGCGCGCAACGGTGCTCAATCTCAGTCCCAATCTCAGTCCCAGTCCCAGTCCCAACCCCAACCCCAATCTCAGTCTCAACCTCAGTCTCAATCCCAACCTCAATCCCAGGCCTCCACCCAGCCGACTCAGTGGGCTCCGCTTCAGCCGTCGCAACATCCCAGGCAGGTGCCCAAAGCCTTGGCTTGCCGCAGCAATCGCCGTTGCAGCAACAACAACATCAGCGCCTGCAGCCGCAACCGCAGCAGCAGCAGCAGTTGTCCCAACAGCAACAACAACAACAACTGCAACAGCAACAGCAGCAGCAACAACAACACAACAGCTCCAGCTTCAGCAGCACCAGGCTCAGCTTCAGCAGCAGCAACACAGCAACAGCAGCAGCAGCAGCAGCAAGCTCAGCTTCAGCAGCAGCAGCAACGCAGCAACAACAACAGCAACAGCAGCAGCAGCTTTTCCAGGCAAGGCAGCAGGCCAACAGCTCCCCCCACAGCAGCAAGAGGCGCATCAACGCCACTCGCAACAGCTGCAACAACAGCTACAGGCACAGCAGCAGCAGCAGCAGCAGCAGCATTCGCAAGCTCAGTTTTCTGCTCCGCAATCGACTGTGGTACAACCGTCGGCAGCGTCCCCCCAGTTGGCGGTTCGACGGGAGACGGTGTGCTGAACCAAAACTTTGTCCGTTCGCCGCACCTGGCTGGGCCAGCGGGCAGTATGGCGATGGGGCAAGGCATGGTGCCTTCGTCACCGGCGCCGTCCCAATCTGGTGTGCCGAATTGGCTCTTGGCGCAGCAAGCTGAAGAGCAAGCGTCGTTCCGGAAAGAGTTGCAAGCGGAGCAGGCGCAAGCGTCACAGGCACAGCAGGCGGCGCTGCAGAGTGCGCGGCCAGCATGCAGGAGATCCGCACCATGCAGCAGCAGGTGCAAGCGCAAGCCCAAGCCCAGATCCAGCAGGCAGAAAGTGGGTGCGGAGCACACAGGCGGTCAACCCGGCCATGGTGCCTCAAGCCGAACAAGTGCTCCAGCAGACGCGGGCGCAGATGCAGCAGGTTGTCTCCCAACGCAACCAGCAGCTTGCCCAGCAGCAAGAGCAGACGCGCCGCCAACTGATGGCGCAGTACCAGCAGTACATGCAACGCCTCGCTGTCAACCAGCAGTCGCGCTATTCTGAGTTGCTCCAGCGGCACGAAGCGGCCAAGCGCCAATTCCTTGCCCAGCAGGGCGCGCAGACCCTCGCCCCGTCTCCCCTCCTCGCCACCCGCGCCACGCACGCTTCTCCTCACATCTCCCCACCCAGCGCGGTGGCCCGCTCGCCGCTGATGCAGGCCATGACGTCCGGATCGGCGTTCCTTGCCCCCCAGGCGCAGGCACCGGGCCAATGGAGCACAGCCTCAGCGTCCCAGATGGCTCCGGTGGGCGTGCCAGGGCAGATGAACGGTGCGTCGGTGGTCTCGGTCGGGGCGCACTCCGTCCTCAATCTCAGTCGCAGCCGCAGCCGCAATCGTCGCAGCCGCAATCGTCGCAGTCGCAGTCGCAGTCGCAGCCCCAACTTCAACCCCTGCCTCACTCTCAGCCTCTTCAGTCCCAATCCCAACTTCACCCCATCAACTTCAACCTGCCATCCAGTCTCAGGTCCAGCCCCAGCACAAGCTCATGCACAGGCGCATGCCCAGTCCACGCCCCGTCTGGGTCTCAATCTCATCCCAGCCTCAGCCTCCGTTTCCATCGAGCATGCCACCTCCCTCGATGGAGGCCAATCAGGCTGACTCGATCTCCTAATCACTGCTGAAGATCTGGAGCGGGCCAAGCAGCATTGCGCGTGTGGGAAGAACAACTCTTGATGGAGAGCAGTACGTTGTCTTTCGTGTTTTTGATTTTTTTTTGTTGGCTGCCAAACCATTTCAGTTTACTGACTTTGACCACAGAAACATGGCGTCCTGTGGCTCCTTGACGCAGGGCCAAAAGAACGAACTGTTTGAAGGGACACGCAGGCTCGGATGGCCGTCGTTTGGCCTTGCGGCGCATGCTGCCTCATCTCGACACGCTATTCTCGCGTCGGTTTGGGGTAGGAAACTCGCAACGTCGTTGTGCCAGTGTCCTAACGCCCGAGGGCCATGTTCGGCCGCCTCAGTTTCCCCCGCCTCTTGCCGGGGGCGACTTTGACAACCACGTCTCTCACCGTCGACCACGGTGCCGGTCCGGTCTTGTCGCTCGATACGGACACGGCGCTGTTCATGACGACGCTCGTCTTGCTGCAGTCGAACCAGTTCCGCGATGCCGCCAAGCGCACCCGGGCGACCCGAGCGCCGCAGCGCGCAAGGTGACCTACCTCTTTGGCCCGGCCACGCTGGGAATTGTTCGTCAGTACATTTTTGCTGCGCTCACCCAGATTTCCAAGGACCTGCCCGCCACGTTCCGCAAGATGCGCGACACGTTTGCCAACAAGCACAACCTCCCCGTAAGAACACGGCGCCGGCCAACATGCTTCCCTCGGCCCAGGCGTGGTGGCGATCTCGACGCTACCCGGAACGCTGCAAGCTTCGCCAGGACCCATGTCGGCCCTGCGGTGGAAGCGATGGGAGGAGGTGCCCAGCTCGCCGGCCGCAAACGGGCCAACACGCCATATCGACCAACGTGCCCTTTGCCTCGGCGTCGCCTGCCATGGACTCGGCCAAACGTCCTCGTACAGCCAGCTTGGCCCAGCCGTCCCAGGCGGGAGATTCGGTGGGCACAGACGCAGCAGGCCTAAGCGTGACGACCGACCACTCTCCCCCGCGGTCGCGGACGGCGCGCGGCCGTGGCAGGGGCCGTGGTCGAGGTCGCGGCAGGGGACGAGGACGAGGCGGACGCGCTCGTCTGGCTTCCCCGCGCCCCTCGAGGATAAAGTCGAAGACCTGTGTCAGCTGCTTCGACTGCTCCTCCCGCCGCCAGCTCCTTCCGCCGCGCCCTTGGCTTCCCCCTCGATGGACCCGTTGGCAGGGCAGAAAACGAGGCGGGTCGCGCCCCTCTGTCGCACCGACGCAGACGCAAACGCAGACGCCGCGCAGGCGCAGCCCAGGCCCAGGCACAGACCAGGCACAGATGCACCAGGACGCAGCAGCAACCGCCACGCAGCACACGATCGACTTGTCCGATTCGCCGCCTCTGGCATCGGCGACGGCGGCTGAAACGTCTCCGAGCAAAGCGCCGGAGGGCGAGGGCGACGCACCTCGTCGTACCGCCGCGGACGGTGGCGAAGCAGGCGAGTCGGTGCTGCCCGGTGAGCTGGAGGGCATCCCTTCGGACCTGTTGGCGGCCGCGCCGCTCCCCGGCTCGGGCATAGATCCGTTCAGTCTCGACGCGCTCGAGATGCCAATGGACATCTATGATCTGATCAACATGGATGCTACGACGGACGAGTGGCGAGGCCAGTGCCGCGCCTGCCGTCTTGACTGCGCCCGCGGCCGCGGCTGCGGTGCACCCCGCGCCTGGCTACGGCTCCGACCACAACCCAACCACGACCACGGCCACGGCCACGGCTACGGCTACGACCAGCGGTGCCGGACCCATCTCCGGACCTAGTGCCGCACCTACGTCGCAGGACTCGCTGTTGCACACGCTCACCGGCCGCGACACCGGCGCTCACTCTCAGTGCGGGGGGGAGCAGTGCCTCCCCTGCGCATGAGCACCATGTGCACGCCAGCACACCCCACAAGGCACCTGCGTCGGGGGCTCGGACCCGTCCAGCCCGCTGCACCGTGCAGGCAACCGATTGTTTCCACGGGCTTGATGGACCTGGCCGTGGGCGAGGAAAGTAGTAGGCCAACGCGCTCGATATGCTCTTGCCTGGTACCGGCCTCGATGGTACCGCCGATACCGTTTTCCTCTTTGGAAGGCGACGACCCTGCGTGGAACTCGTACTTTCCCTAACCGCCTTGCTTGTGGAACCTGATCCAATGGTTGCCACCGCGCCCCTTTTTCCTTTTCCTTTCCCTTTCCCTTTCCCTTGTCCTTTCGCTTGTTCCTTCCCTTTTTTGGTTGCTCGCTTGCCCTTGGGATGGGCACGCGAGCCCGTCCGCTCTCCTCCTCTTGTCTAACTTAGTAGCTTCTCGCACGCCTCTGATGGCCTTGCTCCTGCTCCTCTCCGTTCTCCGTTCTCGCCTAGACCTCTGGCGGGTGAACGTACGGGGAAGAGAAAGCAGGGGGGGGAAGTGGGGGGTGGGCACAGTTTCCTCGTCCCATTGTTGCGTTTCCTCGTTTCCTCCCTCCCCTCTCCTCCGGTTCCCTCCCCCTCTCTCCTCTCTCCCCCCCCTCTCTCCTTCCCCCTCCCCTTCCCCTCCTGCTATACCTAGCCGTTCCTCATCTCTCATCTCGGAATCTCTCATCGCTGTACTCTTGCTCCCCGCCTCTCGTTCGTATTCCTGTATCTCTCCCCGCTGGCAGCGGGCCCTCCCCAAGCGTTCCCGTCTCGGTGCCCGCCCCAGACCCGTCTATCCATCTGTCTGTGTCTTGCGCCCCATCTGTCGTGCCCGGCTGGGCCAGTGGTTAGGTCGGGCGAGGAATAGGTTTGGTGTCGGGAACGGTTGTGCTGTAGCGTCGCCGCTGGCTGCGCGGGCGGGGCGACATGGCTTTTCTATCGTGTGCGCTGCCTCGGTTGGTGGTCGGACGGATGTACCATGCAATGGGGATCCCCCTGCGCTTGAGGCCAGGGCACCAAGAGGCTTGGAGGGTTAGGCAGATGGGGCAGTGGTACCTTGAAGCTGAATCCAGCAAACGGACGGGAGAGAGGCGCCTAGCACGTGACTTGAGACTTGCCCCCTCCAGTCGGTGCAACAGCTCGGCTGGCCGCTGCGTAAGCGGTAGGCGTTGCGTGCGGGGGAAGAGCGGAAGGAAGGACAGGCGGAAGAGGCGGAACGCGCCGGGGCGGAAGGCAGCGGACCCACCGGTTCTTCTTCTTGAGGCGGCAAGCGTGGGCGGGGTGGCTTCGCGCCCGACGGGCTGGGTTGCTGCTCTGCGACTGCTGCTGCCACCGCCATGGTGCTGATTGTGCGTGCTGCCTCGCTTGTGCCCGTGCGCGTGTCGCGGCCAGCGACGCGTGTAGGCGTACGCTCGCTGGCCACCTCGGCCGCAGCGTGCGTACCCGCGCCGTCGACCACCACGTTCCCGCCCGCGTCCCACACGGTCCCGAACCAGCCCCCCTCGCTGTTCGAGCTGGCCTCCACGCCCTCGGCAGCGCAGCGGCCGCTCGGCCACCGCACCCGCACCAGCCCCATTACCAAGCCCCAAGCGGCCAAGCGCCAGCGCCAGATCTGTAGGTCCTCTCCCCCCCCCGCGCTTCCCCGTTACCTTGCCTCTGACCCGTCTCCCCCTACCCCAGTGACGCAGTTTGAAGCAGCTCGGCTCGACCCAGAACCCCAAGACGGTCTGGCGTCCATCCAAGGCATACACGTCGCCCCAGGCGGCGCAGGACGTGACGCTCTCGCAGCTGTTTGCCGCTGGCGCGCACATTGGCCACGACAAGACCCAAACGCTGGGCACGTACCACCCTTACCTGGTGGGCTGGCGCAATGGCCAGGCGGTGATTGACGTGGAGAACTTCCCCTGCCCGCGCTGAAGCGTGCGGCGGCCGTGGTGCGCAAGACGGTCGCGGCCGATGGCCTGGTGCTGATGATCGGTACCGCGCCCGGATGGAGAAGCCCGTGGAGGCGGCGGTGAACCGTATGTGGCCCAACGGGTACATGTACGTCAAGAACCATTGGACTGCCGGCTCGATTTCCAATGCGGAGATTGTGCAGGACCCAAGTACAAAACATGCTGGCTACAGCGAAGTTGCTGGGTGACCGTGCTGGCGCCAACACGACCGAGTTGGCCACCAAGGCGTTCAAGCCCGACTTGGTCATCATCCTCAACCCGGGCCCGAACGCCGGCGCGGCGCTCGAGGCCACCTCGATGCGCATCCCGTCCATTGCCATTGTCGACTCGAACATGGACCCACGTATGGTGACCTATGCCATTCCGGGCAACGACGAGAGCCCGCGGTTCACCGCTCTCGTCGCGGGCGTCCTGGCCCGGGCGGGCGAACAGGGCCTCCGCGAAAAGGCTCGTCATCTGCGCCACTACGACGCACAGGAGGTGGATGCAATGATTGCTTCCGAGCGCCCGGACGAGGAGACCGACACTGCGACCAAGGAAGACGACACCGACCTCTATTCTGAGACGCGCGCAGCCAAGGCGGAAGACCGCAAGCGTCGCTCGCGCAGGTAGATGACGCGCGCGGTATACAAATCACATGGGTTTCTTCCATCGTTCCTGGTCGCGCGCACCAAGCATTGGGGGCGGGGGTTGCGACGGAAGGAAGAAAGAGCCGATGTAGTTTGGGGCAGATGGGGCGGATTGGGCGTGCTTCTCCCCTTGTCTTTGCGGTGACCATGGGGACAGGTGGGCTTGTATATACCCGACACGCCGATCGTTCGTACACAGCACCTGCTTCAACACATAATCGGGCGGGAGGCGTCATGCATGATGCATGATGCTTGGCAATACATCACCAGGGTGTCACGTGACCTCCAAGCGGGGTCAAGCTCACGCTTCAAGGAGGCACGGGCAACCCTAGTGCGATACCTGCCGCAGCAGCGTGCATCGGTGGGTTCCGCCGTGCAGAAAAAAAAATCAGGCAATTCCGCCGCGTCGGGTTTTCCAAGCCCTTAGCGCCCAGCCCTCGCTTCTCTCCCTGTCCTTCCCCACCACCTGCCTCAACCATGTCGGCTGAGATTCCTGCTGTCAACGACGACGTCTACCAGGGTGCCATTGGCATCGACCTTGGCACCACCTTCTCCTGCGTCGGCTGGTGGACCAACGAGCGTGTGGAGATCATTGCCAACGACCAGGGCAACCGCACCACCCCTTCCTACGTTGCCTTTACCGACTCGGAGCGTCTCATTGGCGATGCCGCCAAGAACCAGGCGCGATGAACCCGCGCCAGACGGTGTTCGATGCCAAGCGTCTCATCGGCCGTCGCTACGACGACCCGGATGTCAAGAAGGACATGGCCCACTGGCCCTTTACCGTTGTCGACCGTGACGGTTCCCCCGTCATTGAGGTGGAGTACCTCGGCGAGAAGAAGCAGTTCACTCCCCAGGAGATCTCCGCCATGGTCCTGACCAAGATGAAGGAGATTGCCGAGGCCAAGATTGGCAAGGAGGTGCAAAAGGCCGTCGTTACTGTTCCGGCCTACTTCAACGACTCGCAGCGTCTGGCCACCAAGGATGCTGGTACGTTTTTTTCTTCCTCCTTACTCCCTTTGGACGGCAGCAATGGGGGTTGTGGGCGCAGCATGGCTGGGATTAAGAACAGTATTCCATGCTAATACCGCAGGCCCCTTTGGGGCTGTGAGGACTCCCATACTATTCCAACTGCTGTATGAGCCTCTGCGCGCGCCCAGTGCATCCCACCTAGTCTTGCCGTCCTGACCTCTTTTTGCTGCGGATCATCCATTCTGACTGGTATCTCGAATTTTAGGTTCCATTGCTGGCCTCGAGGTTCTGCGTATCATTAACGAGCCCACTGCCGCTGCCATTGCCTACGGCCTCGACTCCAAGTCGTCGGAGGAGAAGAACGTGCTGATTTTCGACCTGGGTGGTGGTACCTTTGATGTGTCGCTTCTCAACATCACAGGCGGTGTGTTCGCTGTCAAGGCTACGGCTGGTGACACCACCTTGGTGGTGAGGACTTTGACAATGCGCTCCTCGAGCACTTCAAGGCCGACTTCCAGAAGAAGACTGGCCACGACATCTCGGGCGACGCGCGTGCCGTTCGTCGTCTGCGCTCGGCCTGCGAGCGTGCCAAGCGCACCCTCTCTTCCCTCACCCAGACCACCGTCGAGGTCGACTCGCTCTTCCAGGTGAGGACTACGAGGCGAGCATCACGCGTGCCCGCTTTGAGTCGATCAACGCCGCTGCGTTCAAGGGCACCCTCGACCCTGTGGCCAAGGTGCTGAAGGACTCGAAGATCCCCGCCGACAAGGTGGATGACATTGTTCTGGTTGGTGGCTCGACGCGTATCCCCAAGATCCAGTCGCTCGTCTCGGAGTTCTTTGGTGGCCGCCAGCTCAACAAGTCGATCAACCCCGACGAGGCGGTTGCGTACGGTGCTGCGGTCCAGGCCGCTGTGCTGACGGGCCAGACGTCGGACAAGACGGCCAACCTGCTGCTGCTTGACGTTGCTCCTCTCTCGCTCGGTGTGGCGATGCAGGGCGACGTGTTTGGTGTGGTGGTGCCGCGCAACACGCCCATCCCGACCAACAAGTCGCGTGTCTTCACCACGGTCGAGGACAACCAGACCCAAGTTACCTTCCCCGTGTACGAGGGAGAGCGCACGCAGTGCAAGGACAACCGTCTGCTCGGCGAGTTTGAGTTGACTGGCATCCCGCCCGCGCCCAAGAACACGGTGGAGCTGCTGACGACGTTTGAGGTGGACGCCAACGGTCTGCTCAAGGTCACGGCGCAGGAGAAGACGTCGGGCCGCAAGGCCAACATTACCATCACCAACTCGGTCGGCCGCCTGTCGAGCGCGGAGATTGAGCAGATGATCAAGGACTCGGAGAACTTCAAGGCGTCCGACAAGGAGTTCCAGGCGCGCCACGATGCCAAGAACGACCTTGAGGCGATGGTCAACCAGGCCGAGACGACCATCTCGAGCCCGACGGCCAACTTTAAGCGCGCAGCCAAGAACCAGGTGGAGACGGAGCTGGCCAAGGCGCTCGAGGTGCTGGACTTGGACGATGCCAAGGCGGACGACTTCCGCCGTGCTTCGCTCCGCCTCAAGCGGTCGCTGCAGAAGGCCATGTCGGGCGGCCGTTGAGAAGCGCTGGCTGTCGTGCTTGTCGCTGCTTCCTTGTCCTTTTCCCCTCCCACTCGCCCCTGCTGTTATCCAAAATGTTCCCTTGATTGGGGACGCCACTGCATTCCTCTCTACCCCCTACTCGTTGTGTGCGTGATGGTGGTACCAGGTAAAGGTATAGTGTAGAGTGATGTGGGTGGGTAGATAGAGAGGAGGGAGATGTGGTGCCACTCGACTGGCGTGAGGGTGGGATGAGCACTGGGTACAGGGCGTGCGAACTACCAAGTGCGAGCCCATGGCAGTGGCCTGCGGTGGCGCAAGGGCGGTGTGGGGTACACTGCGCCTGTGCGGGGCTGCGAGCGGCGGGCGCAGCGGCCTCCTTGCAGCTGGCTGACGTGTGAGGGCCGCTGGAGCGCTGCTGGGCGCCCAGGCTGTCCGACGCGTGTCGACGAGGCGGCGGACGGAGGGCGCAGGACCGCGTCGGCTGTGCCCAACCAGGCAGCAGCCCACTGGCCAGCACAGACGGTGCCCCACACCGCCCACACGCAGCCCAGCCCACGCGCTGCCCCGCCGGCGCTCGGCGCCCAGGCACGACGGGGGCGGCCGTGCGCTCCGGAGCAGCCCGGGCCGGCGTACAAGTCCTCTCTTCCGGTGCGTGTCCACGCCGGCCAGCAGTGGAGTGTGCTTCTGGATTCGCAGTGGCGGCCATTATACTCTCCGCAACACACCGTATATATCGCCGCCGCTCCTCCCTTTTGGCACGACCGAGCAGAGTGCTGGCGAGAACGTGTTGGCCGCTGCTCCCGATATCCTCCGCTTCTTGCGCGCCCCCACCACCCCCCCATCCAGTGCACGCATGCTGCTCACTCGCCCCAAGCGCAGCAGCAGCTCCCCCGCCGCCTCGCCCCGGCTCTCGCCCCTCGCCTCGTGCCTGTCCCCACCGCAGAAGGCCGCTTCAGAAGCAGCCGGGGAGGGCGCTGCGATGGGCACACCCGCTTCTGATGCTCCCCAGGCAACCCCATCCTCCAAATGCTCCTCCCTTGCTGCTGCTATGCCAGTAGGCAACACCACTGCTGCCTCCACCCCGCTTCCGTCCCCCTCCTCCTCCATCAGCCACGCGCCCCCAGCCCAACAACAATCATCCGCTCCGTCCCCATTTGCATCCCAGACGGACTCCATCCCCGTCGACTCGGGCCCAACACCAGCGGGCGGGTTGCCCGATGCCCCTTGCACTCCCGCTCCGATGGGCTCACCCGTATGGAGCCTGCCTCTTTCTCCCCACGAATTGGCACACCCCATGGCCTGCATGTCCCGCTCATTGTCCCTGCCCGGCTCGTTCAACCCGCCCAACTCCTTTTCAGACCGTCGCAAGTGCTGGGCGATCCCCATCAAGCAGCATACCTTCATCCCGTTGTTGGGCCCGGTGCTTCGATCCAATCGCTCCTCTTGACCCAGTCCAGCCCCAATTCATCTTCATCGCTTCCGCTCTCCGGCATGGGCCACATCCACCACCCGCTTCCTTCTCATAGTAGCTTTGGCTTTGAGGGGATGGCAACCACGTCATGGGATGCTCAGCCCAAATCCATCCGGCCAACTGCCTTATTAAAACAACGGTCCGTCTCCTTGTCAAGTTCCGAATGGTGCCCACCACAACCGCCATTCGAACCCTGCCCTCTGGTTGCTCCATTCTGGACCTCCTCTTGCAACCAGGTCGGTTCGTGCTTGCACGATGGCACGGTCACCTCTTCAGCTTTTCCCGCCCTCTATGGTGCTAACTTAACCGCTCAACATGCCACTCCGTTTCCGGCCTGGTTCTCACCCCCGGGATCAGCAGTACCCAACACCGGCGTCAGTGTCGATAGCCTCCTCTGGGGGCCCGGCCGCACCTCCACATTGTCCCCACGGCCTTTGTCCAGCATGACGACCAACGAAAGTTTCCCCCCCCTGGCGCCTTCGTCGGTGGCTTCCAGCACGTCGCCGAATCAGTGCGGGTCCGAAGAGGGCGACTCGGATTTGCACCGGAATGACAGTAGCAAGGCAAAGAATGTTGGCAACGCTTGCCTTGCACAATACCCACCGTCCTCATCCTCCCATCCATATCCCATCCACTCCACTTTTCCCCCCACCACGTGGGTTTCAGGTACGGACTCGGCAGGGGGACATCCGTCGGCCCCTTCGACCGCCCAAGATTCGCTCCCTGCCTCGGACGACAAGCGCGACCCAACACGCGCCCCTCCCATCGGCACGCCCAGCACGCCAAGCCTCTCTACATCCACCAATACCATTGCCAGCGTGCTGGGGGATCCGGTACTACCCAAGAAAGCCGAGTGCGACGGAAGGGAGCTGCGTCCGCTGGCTGCACGACGGAGCAAAAAGAGCCGCGCCAGCACGTTAGCAGCAGCGTGTGCGGCCTATGTCGCGTACAAGGGACACCGACCAACGGGCTACTATGTCTGTCTCGTAGCTGGCTGCCAAGACAGCCAAAAACAGTTTCGCCGCTCCGAACATGTTAAGCGCCACGTGCGCTGCGTGCACATGAAGGAAAAACGTATGGGCTCCCCCTCCCCCGCCCTGCTCTCTTTCCAGAGCGTCGGCTGACACGTTAATTGGCTGTGCTTTTCTCCACCATAATGCTGACTCGGTTTGCCAAAGCGTTCCCGTGCCCGGTGCGTGGCTGCCACCGCACATTCAGTCGCCAAGACAACCTCAAGCAGCACCAACGCACCCACGCCGCCCGCACATCCAACCCTCTGCCTGCCTGCGCCCCCGCGCCTGGGCCTGATTCCCACGGCTGTGCCCCGCCGCTCTTGTCCGAACCAGCGAGCGCGAACGATCGGTGAGCGTGGGGCCCCGCGCCACATTCCCGCCGCAAAACCCACACCCGATACGTGCTGCCGCCACGCACCGCACTGTCCTACTCGGCCAAGTTTGTACACCTCCCGCCCCTGTACCGGCCCCGACTGAAGGACTTGCTGCCGTAGGCTTTTCTCCGCACAGAAGCACGGATACCTCATCGTTTGTTCCCATGGCACTGTTGTACCTTGCTTTCCTCTGCCCACGCTCAAAGCATACGTCTGCATGAGACCCAAGGGGACACAAAGAGACAAGACTTGTGGGTTGATCGGGAAGTATGCACCCCCCTCCTCTTCGTTGCTGGCTGCGCGCATATATTATCCAGTATATATAGCGGTCAATCAATCTCTTTTTGGGGAGTCTCTTTATCTTTTACCGTCTCCCCCCCCCCTGCACATGCATCTTACCATCTCTCTTTTCTCCCCACCCCTTTCCCATGCCTCCTTGTCCAATACAAACCGAGTCGGTGCTTTGCTTCTCTCCCATATGGCAATTCTCATTCTCCTTATGTGGCATTCGCTTCCTATTCTATAATGGGCAGACTTGTGGTTTCTTGGGTGCTAAGGTGGATCCTTCTTCCTCCCCCCCCCGCCTCCCAACACTGTTGTATCCCATTGTGCTGTGAATGTGTATACAATGGACGCCCCTGACCGCCTTCCCTCCCTCTGCGTTGTGACAGTATACCTCTCTGGTAATGGGAGACGTACACGCCGCAGCCGCGCGAGACTAGTCACTAGTGAACGAGCGCCACCGTATAATAGGCGACTTGTACATGCCGCGAATACGTTCCGCATATAGGGCCAAGCGGGACCTAACTTATTCGCAGTTCTACGACAAGCGTCGGTACTGATGCTACGCCCAATCTTGGCAGAACCCTTATTCACCTGCTGCGGCCCACCGGACCGCGGCCTTGCCAGAACAGGCCACGCTTGGCCCTTTAACTAGTTTTACTACTAACATTATACTGTAAGTCCTTTCCCCCTTTTCCGCCCTTGTTCTCAATGCGGAACTCCGCCCGCATCCTTGACTCCTTCATCTTGAAGATACGCCGTTGTGGAATTCACGGCTACTAGTTACGTCGACCATACTACAAACGCGTCGGTTACCCTCACAAAAGAGCACTTTTGCTTCTTCATTAATCATTAGCACTCCAACGGATTCCGCCTATACTATACAGCACGTCGTGCGGTAATAACTAGGAAACCCATGGTACCGGTTACCTCGGTGTACCTGCACCCTTCAGAGGGCCTGACGACCTTCGTACGCTCTACTCCTGATGTAGCTCGGAGGGTCTGAGAGCTGCGGTCTTTGCATGCAGGCACTGCCACCGAAACTAGAGGGTCTCGCCCTTCAAGTTGCCTCTATCCCTGCTCGGGCTCAACGGCTCAGCGCGCTCAGCCTCTCAGCGCTCGACCAGCATCTAAAGCCGGACGTACCGTATTATGTTGACTCTTTGACTCCTAGTTGTCCAACGGTTTCCAGGGATCACCTCTAAATAATTCTTCGGTCGGGCTCGGTATTATAGTCTCGGGGCCACCCCATGACAGTAACGCTGCAGTGCCGAAGAGAAAAAGGTCATCCAATTGGTTGTGAGGAAGTGGGGCTCCTTGAAAGGGTTAGTCCACCTCCTCTACTGACGGGCCGTCGTTGCCACCGCCACCAGGAGTGGCACCGGGTGCCTCGCCTCCCGGAGCCCCCCCGGCGCCATACAGTTTCTGCATGATGGGGTTGGCCAGCGCTTCGAGCTCCTTCTGTTTGTCTTCGTACTCGTCCTTGGCTGCCTCTTGGGAATTGTCCAGCCACTCAATCGTCTCCTTGATGGCCTTGTCCAGCTTCTCCTTGTCGGCAGCGTCGAGCTTGTCGGATACACCCTGCTCGTTGAGCGAGTTGCGTAGGTTGTACGCATACGACTCGAGCCCGTTCTTTGCGCTGATCCGAGCGGCCGCCGCCTCGTCTTCGGCCTTGTACTTCTCGGCATCCGAGACCATACGCTCAATGTCCTCTTTCGACAGCGGCCCTTGTCATTGGTAATGGTGATCTTTTGCGACTTGCCCGACGACTTGTCGGCGGCCGAGACGTTGAGGATCGAGTTGGCATCCACATCAAACGTCACCTCAATCTGCGGCACGCCGCGCGGCGCAGGCGGAATGCCAGACAACTCAAACTTACCCAGCAAGTTGTTGTCTTTGGTCCGCGCCCGCTCCCCTTCGTACACCTGGATCAACACCCCGGCTGGTTGTCGGCATACGTCGAGAACGTTTCGGATTTCTTGGTGGGAACGGTCGTGTTGCGCTTGATTAGCGGCGTAAACACCCCGCCGGCCGTCTCGATGCCCATGGACAGAGGCGCAACATCCAGCAACAGCAGGTCCTGCGTCTTCTCCGACGTGTCGCCCGACAAGATGGCCGCCTGGACCGCTGCGCCATACGCCACTGCCTCGTCAGGGTTGATCGACTTGTTGAGCTCGCGTCCATAGAAAAAGTCCGACAACAACTTTTGCACGCGCGGGATGCGTGTCGAGCCCCCGACCAGCACAATCTCGTTGACCTGGCCCTTGTCGCACTTGGCGTCGCGCAGCACCTTCTCGACGGGATCGATGGTGTGGCCAAACAGGTCGCCACACAGCTCCTCAAACCGCGCTCGCGTAATGGAGGTGTAAAAGTCGATGCCTTCGTACAGCGAATCGATCTCGAGGGTGGTCTGCGCCGCCGAGGAGAGGGTACGCTTGGCGCGTTCGCACGCCGTACGCAGCCGACGCAGCGCACGCGCATTGGATGTAATGTCCTTTTTGTTTTTGCGCTTAAACTCTTGGACAAAGTGGTTGACCAGGCGATTGTCAAAGTCTTCTCCACCCAAGTGGGTGTCGCCGGCAGTGGCCTTGACTTCAAAAATGCCCTCCTCAATCGTCAACAGCGACACGTCAAACGTGCCCCCGCCCAAATCAAAGATGAGCACGTTGCGTTCTCCCTCGGCCTTCTTGTCCAGCCCATACGCAATCGCCGCCGCCGTCGGCTCATTGATGATCCGCATCACGTTCAACCCAGCAATCACACCGGCATCCTTGGTGGCCTGTCGCTGCGAGTCGTTGAAATACGCTGGCACGGTCACCACGCCATCCTTGACCGTCCCGCCCAAATACGACTCGGCCGTCTCGCGCATCTTGAGCAACACCATGGAGGAAATTTCCTCCGGGGTAAACGTTTTGGTTTCGCCCTTGTACTCGACTTGGAGCACCGGCTTGCTGGCCACCTCGATCACCTTGAACGGCCAGTGCTTCCGGTCGGACTGCACCTCGGGATCGGAAAATTTGCGCCCAATCAGCCGCTTGGCATCAAACACCGTGTTGTGCGGGTTCATCGCCGTCTGGTTCTTGGCCGCATCCCCAATCAGCCGCTCCGAATCGGTAAAGGCAACGTAGGACGGGGTGGTACGGTTGCCCTGGTCGTTGGCAATCACCTCAACCCGGTCGTTTTGCCAGACGGCAACACAGGAGTAGGTTGTGCCCAGGTCGATCCCGATCGCTTTGGTCATGGTGCGTTGGGAAGAGAAGGAAAAGGCGGGGAAAAGTAAAGGGAGGTAGGATGTAGGATGCAAGAGTTGTGAGGAAGGGACGGAGGGAAGAAGGGGAGGGGGAAAGGGATGGCGAATGGCAACCCACGCTTTCTTTTTTATATCGATTGCTGAGACGGGTCATATCATAGGATTGATCGATCGATGACTGGAAGAGAGCGAATGCACACATCCGTAGTGGCCCCTGGTTGCTGCTGGAATAGGGACACGCACCGCGTGGCGGCGGCCAGCTGTCCTCGGTCGACGCCGACAACGCTCTCTCGGGCCAAATTTTTTAGGCTGAAATCGTAGCGGCTGACAGAAAAGATAGCGAGAGGCTGAGAGAGCCAGCGGATGGGTACTCACTCAACTGAGTGCCGTTGTGTGTGCTGATGTTGCTGATGTGTGCTGATGTGCTGAGGCAGATATCCCAACGCGCCCAGGTTGGACGTTCGGCTGCCTTCGCTCAAACGTCTGGAGCGAGCGAGCTGGTCGCCCCGGGGGCGCCGTCCGCCAGTCACTGCTCCCGCTGGCGCTCGCTCACTGGTTCCGTCAGCCAAACTGCGACACGCGTGGCCACTGCCGTCGGTGTGGTGTCGGCGGTGCGCATGGCAGCTGGGACATGTGCGCTGGGAGCATCGTGAGCACCACAGATCCCAGATGGCATCCTCCCCTCCCGCTTCGCGTCGCTTTTCTGGCCGGCATCGTCTAGTCGTGTACCCACGTCGGCTTCCTCCAGCCATCCACTGGAGTCGCAGGCCGCCCCACAGGTCACGTGATGATGATCCTTCTGCTGCGCGGCAATCCCTAATGTAATCGACACTGCCGTCACGCGTCATCAACGACCGATCACGCATCCTCCCCGCCATTGCACCGCCGCGCGGCCGGGCATCGATCGACAAGCGACAGCCGACCCCCTCGTTTCCCACGCCGGGGGGACGCGGGACGGCCAACGCCCCCCTGGAGGCCCTCTGCCACCGACTGCCATGTGCATCCACTGCGCCCAGGATCAGGCCAACACGGCCATCGGCATGACCTTGGCGTGTGTGCCGTGCGTGCTGCCGTCTGGCACGAGGACCGCGTCGAGGCCATCCCCAACGAGTGGGGCCAACTCACCACCCCGGCTAGCGTCGCTTTTCTTGATTCGGGCGAGCGTCTGGTCGGGCGCGCCGCCCACGTCGACACGGATCGCAACGTCCGCCAGACAGCGCGCGACGCCAAACGTCTCCTCGGCTCTCACTCCCACGCTCCTGCCCTGCTCTCCCACTGCCCGCCGTCTGGCCAATGCCCCTGGTGCAAAGTCAGAGTCAGATCAAGCTCCAGGTGCAGTACAGTGACGAGACCCAATTTATACCCCTGAACAGATTGTTGGTATCCTCTTGACCCACACGCGTCAGGCGGCCGAGGGCTACCTAGGCGGACGCACCACTCACGTTGTCGTCACCGTTCCCACCTCCTTCTCTCGTGCCCAACGCGACGCGACACTACACGCATGCCACTTGGCTGGCCTGACGCAGGTGGAGTTGATCGAGGATGGCAAAGCGGCCGCGCTTGCCTATGGGATGGGACGCCGGTCCCATGGCTCGGGCACGGCGCTTGTCCTCGACCTGGGAGGCGGATGGCTGGATGTGACTTTGCTGGCGTGCACCGCCGACGGTGCTCAGGTGCAGGCGTCGGCGGGCACGATGCTAGGCGGGCTTGATTGGGACGAACGGTTGACCGACCTATGTTGGCGTGCTTTTTGCCAGCAGAGCGGAGCACCGCAGTCTCCCGATCTGCATGCCGAGCGCCGTTTGCGTCTGGCTTGCCACCAGGCCCGGTGCCAGCTCACTTCCCACCAAACGGCCACCATCCATCTACCTTCCCTTTCGCACGGAATGGATTTCACCTACACTCTCACCCGGACCGAGATGCAAGCCGCATGCGAAGAACTGTTGCACCAGCTTCTAAAGCCTGTCCACCACGTCCTTGCCCACACCCACACCCAGCCCAACCAAGTCACGGAACTCGTGCTGCTAGGCGGGGCGAGTGTCATGCCACACGTCCACCAACTTTTGGCACACGTTCCCCAACTGCCCTCTTCATGTCCCCGCGGAAGCTGAGTATCTGGGTGCCTATGGCGCTGCCATCCATGCGGCCTTCCTGGCTGGCGTTGTGTCGGCCCCAAACGAGCCTGTGCAGTCGGATGATGGCTCGTGCTGCGCTGCGACTCTTGACTGCAGTGCGACGCATGCCCACTCTCACTCCCACGCCCACGCCCACGCCCCCCCTTCTCCTTCGCATCCTCCTGCTCATGAGGCTCACATGTAAACGGCATTGCATAGCATGATACTTCTGTCCATTTGTCCATCGTTTTGCCGTGTCGAATTAAAAGGAGAGAGAGCGAATCAGTGAGTTTTGGTCTTAGTGTCCACCAGCGCCAATTCGGCAAGCAGATCGCCCGCGAGTAGCACGGCGATCAAGCCCGGCACGACAATCCAAGGCGTGTTGGGCAAGAACCAGAGGGTGAGCCAGGTCAGCCAATCGTTCTGTCCTGTTTTGCACCACCCTTTGGGTCCACAAAATGCATCGTTGAGCAAATACAGCACCGTCTTGGCGCACGTGAGCGAAGCCGCGACCAAGCCCGTCACTTGGGCCCGGGGCACGCGCTGGGACGAGGAGGAGAGCCACGCGTAGTACACGTAGGTCCAGTTCAGCACGCTCTCCGCGACGTTCATCCAACCTGTGGCACACCACACGAAGAATTCAGGTCAACACACTGTCGGCAGCACAGCTGCGAAAGGGAAGGGACACAGTACTCTGGGCCTGGGGGAACCCGTCGTGTTCGAGCAGCGCGGGGAAACCGTAGGTGTAATCCACGTCGACATAGTTGCTGTACGGCGACCAGAGCCAGTGCAGGTCGCCGCCCGGCATGGAGCGCGGGCGCAGCAGGATGTACCCCGTGTCCCACGCCACAATCACCGTCGACACGCAGAACCAGAGCGCGATCCAGCTTCGCAACGTGGGCGCCGCCATGGTGGACGAGGGGGATGTGATGATGCGGCGATGCGCCACTGCCCGCGGGTAGCGACGACCCGCAGCAGATCATCATCGATGGGGGCAATAATAAAACTTGCAAATGCGTCGTCCATGCGTGATGCATGATGGTCTGTCCCATTTGCAATGTTCAATGCCCACTGAACGTTTTGAGCCTAGCCCTGTGTGCTTTTGCTGGAACGAGAAGAGGGCGGAGGAGAGCCGCAGCGGAGCAACCCTACGACGCACAAGGTCAGCGTGAATAATGCGCCGCAGCAGACGCAACCCTACAGTGGCGGTGCTTTCAGCCCATCCTTTGCGTGGGCACTTCGCCTGGCAATCTGCCGGCCCAACGACCACGACCGCCACCCTCGTGTCTTCGCGTGAGTCTCCTTCCCGCGCAGGCGTCTCCCGGCCCATGCCCATGCTTTCGCTCCGCACCGTCATTCTTTGCTTTGGCCGATGGGCATGCGGTGGGGTGAGGCCGGTGGACGTGGGCACCTGGCCCAACTCTCCGCTTTGCGTGGATGGTGCGCTAACCTCCTTGTTATTCTTGGCAGCAAGCTCTCCAAAATGTCCACCACCAACCCCATGAAGGACCTTAAGATCGACAAGCTCGTCATCAACTGCTCGGTTGGTGCATCGGGTGACCCGCTGACGCGTGCCTGCAAGGTGCTTGAGCAGCTGACGGGCCAGACGCCCGTGACGTCCAAGGCGCGCTACACGCTGCGTGGCTTTGGTATCCGTCGTAACGAGAAGATTGCCGCCCACGTGACGGTCCGCGGCCCTAAGGCCGAGGAGATTCTCGAGCGCGGTCTCAAGGTCAAGGAGTACGAGCTTTCCCGCCGCAACTTCTCCGAGACGGGCAACTTTGGCTTTGGCATCAACGAGCACATTGACTTGGGCATCAAGTACGACCCCTCGATTGGTATTTTCGGCTTGGACTTTTTCTGCGTCATTACCCGTCCTGGTGTGCGCGTCGCGCGCCGCAAGCAGAAGACGGCGCGCGTTGGCTACACTCACCGCGTCAAGAAGGAGGAGACCGCTGCCTGGTTCCGCCAGCGCTTCGAGGGCATCATCACCAACTAAGTTGCCCTTGGGTTATTGGGTGTTGAGCATATGAATGGAGGGGGCCTTGGCTGCTTCTGTAGGCGCCGGCATCCATCCTTGCTTTGCTCGATTCCTCCCCTCCCCAAAAAATCTTTCTGCCCCCACGGCAAGAAGTCGCATTGGGTCGTCACTGGTCGCACTCCCCTCGCCTCTAGTGTTCGATCTCCCCTATGGTGTTGGAGCAGGTCCATTGTGTTACCCACAGGGACCTTGCCCTTGTTCATGTGTCCTTGACATGCCATGCCTCTCCCCCCGCACTTGGTTTAGGTTGAGAGTACGTTGGAAGCCACACAGACAAATAGCATTCAAGCAAGAGCGATAGGGGGTTGTGAGGCTGTGGACATTGCCGTTGCTTGAGGGGGACAGGGTGGGCGACAGGAGTACTCACTGGTTGGGACTGCCCATCTTGGAGGCCAATTTTAGTAGGTGTTACGTTGATTGGCTGGAACTGGTCTCCTAACTATGGCCAAGAAGCACAATCGAGACGGTCAGCTACTTCACGCAACTAACATTTCCCCCTACCGCCTCACACAGAGAGGGGCCCAAGCATAGAAAGGTAGGACGAGAGCAGTCGACAGTGCAATGGGTAAACGGGCATAGATGGTATGGGATAACCGGCATTAACGGACGAAGACGAAGGGAAAACGTGCAAAAGAAAAGGGTATACCCACGTGTGCATGGGTTGTGAGGCGCGGGTGCCTTAAAGCAGATAACATGCGAGAACGGGGGGATAAAAAGAAAGAGGGGGGGGGATGGATAGGTAGGTATAGGTAGGAAAGGAGGGACGTAGGTATCTGAAGCGAGGCATGAAATCGTAATGGACCACCGCAGTAAATGAGCCGAATCGAGGGGAGCAGGGGAGCAGGTCAGCCCAAGGCACCGCTGGGATCCTGGGCAAATCGAGAAAAGTCGGGCACGGTGGGGGAAGGGACGGGATTGAAGTGGGTAGGAACGCCCCAGGGCGAGGCAGGTCCCCATCCATGGGCAAGGTAGGCGAATCCATAATATCGGCTTCCGCCTCGACTTCCGCCTCTACAGTCTCCGTGTCGACCTGGTCTTGTTCAGCCTGCAGCGCTTCGGATTCATACTCGCGCACAAATTTGGCCATCCAAGGGTGGCTCCGAAGCGCCCCAGCGGTAGGCCGGAGACAGGGGTCGATGGTAAGGCATTGCGACAGAAAGTCGATGCCCTCGGGGCTGAGCTGGCTTGGCGTGGGCAGTACAGGACGATCCTGGGCTCGACCAACACGGTAGACGATGGCTTGGTTCGTGTCCAGGCTCCATGGCCGCTCGCCCGTAACACACTCTAGTAGCACACATCCCATCGACCAAATATCAATCGCACTCGCGTGCCCCGCCTCCATCTTACGTCGTAGGTCCATGTTGAACGACTCGGGCGACATGTACATGGGCGTACCGTTGAAGCTAGGCTCGCTCGGAATTCGCTCGCGATCCGGCTCGGCTTGCTGGGAATAAGATGAGGAGGAGGAACGTGTGGAGGAGGCAAGTGCTTGATGGGCTGAGACGGGTTTGGTACAGGCTGCAGCACCCCTTGCCAGGAAAGCCAGGCAAGAATCGGGCCGATCCGAAATCAATAAACTTGAGCACGTCCATCTTCTTTTGTCAACAAAGAGAATATCTGTTGATAGACCTCGCTAGGTCAGAAACAACATGAGGCTCATGTCATCAAAACAAGGGTGAAAGGAGGGAGAGGATATACGAACTGTCCGGCTTGATATCGTGGTGAACGATTCCATTTGCATGTAGGTAAGTAAGGCCATTGAGCATCTGCAACGCATACACCTGCAGAAGGCGCTCATCTTCAATGCGGCCAAATGATTCAAGTACGTTGTCAAGGCTGCCACCTTCGCACAACTCCATGAAAATGTAGACCTTGTCGCGGTGGACCTCAAAATCATAGAAGCGGACGACGTTGGGATGATCCAGTTGTTGCATCGCTGCCAACTCGTCCCGAATGTGCTGAACAAAGTTGGGATGGCCCACCATGCCACGAAACAGGATCTCCTTGACCGCCATCATACTGCCAGTCTCCATGTTGAGCGCGCTGAACACCGTCCCAAACGCGCCTTCCCCCAAGATCGAACTAGGCTCCCAGTGCATCGAGACATTGTGGGCCGAGGCAAGCGATTGAAGGCCCAGGTCTTCGATCAGGGAGTCATCCAGCACCCTCCCCATTAACCTGTGGGGGGCCAAGTACTCTTCCCGTTGGGCCTCGAGTTGGGCGAGATGGTTCATCTGTACCACTGAGCGCTTCGCTCTGGCGTCCGAGTTGAGTAGCATAGTTGTGGCTACTTTGGTTTGCGACGAGGCGTTGGGTTGGGAAGGAGAACCAACGTCGGCAGACACCTCAGCCCTGCTCGGTTCCAGCATCGGGTCCGACCCAACCTGGATTGGGCTTCCCTACTCAGAGGGGGGCGAGCAGAAGAGCGGGCACCGAGAATGTCAAAGTGGGAGATGAGCAGGCACATGCAGAGTGAAACCTTCTGTTGAAGCAGTGCGTACTCTTCTCCTCGAGCTTGAGTATGTTATCCCCCATGGTTGAGATGAACGCATGCTCCAGGGAAGTGACAGCCCACTTGAAGGTCTTGCGATCCGTCGGAACACAGTCGTCCGTGATGAAACATCCAGTCGATGGTCAGGTGACTGATGGCCACCGTCATCTCGGCCCTTACTTTGGTCGATACGATAAAAGGAAGAGAATGAAGCGCATGGTCCGACGCTAACTGGTAGCACTGCTGAATCACTTCGTCCATATCCCCGCCTTTGTCGTCAGGCCCTCGCGTCTCACCAGAGGGACGATTGTATGTCTGGAAATGGAGTCGGCGTCGTTGCTTGGGTACCTCCCGCATGATTGTCAGAGCTAACTTGTAGATGCTCTGGTTGATCTTGGCCACCTCTCCCTGGACCGGGTGGAGGTGGGCCATGTACTTGGTAACAGTGGGAAGGGGAAAAGCAGAACGGAGAGACGAGTCATTCCCACTGGACATATTTCCCGCGTTGCAGGGCCCGCCTGTCCCGTTGTTGGTAGCGGAGGTGGGCCTTGCATTTTCTCTTTGGGATAACCGATCCTGGCGGAGAGCAAAGACACGATACAAGTCGTCCTTGCATCGCTGCAGTTCACGACGGCTTCCATCCGCCACCAACCGCAAGCGACGCTTGGCCATCTTGACCTGAACCAGAGGGGTTTCGAGGCGCATTGTGTTTCCGTGCCAAGAAAATCCATTGGGGAGAGAAAGAAGGAGCAAGTAGCGACAAGGCCGGCTGGTCGACTCGGAACCACTGTTTTGTGTTCGAGGCGAAGGTCTGGTGCGGACCGCTTGCCCCTCTGTCTGCCGCATCAATACCTCGGGCGAGACAACACTGACCCCTTCCTTCCATCCCGCTGGGGGACGGTCCCCCGCCATTGAGCCGAACCCGGCGATACTCGTCCATCTCCTGCAACGCATCCTCACCCCACACGTTGACGCACGTATCAAAACTGGAGTACAAGGGACAGTGGACGCGGGACGGTGTTGGCTCCTGGTCCTCCACCCCTTCGGTTTGGCCCGACGAGCGAAGACATTTGGTCAGGAGGTCTAGCACCAAACCGGCCTGATTGTACAGAGCAGGATGGGCTAACACATACACCCCCCGTTCCAAAAGGGACGACTGAACAAACAAGAAGCCAGCTTGTTCCAGTGCGTCGAGAAACTCGGGCAGGTCCATCGACGCCAGCGGTTCTGTCCCTTGTTCTCTCATCACCCTTTCACGGTCGGGCTCATCCATGCCACGCTCAGATACAAGCACCGACAGATCATATTCAGCTGCATTGTCCAGGCGTCCACGAACGTCGCTTGAAAAGGCAAGTAAGCGACGTGTTCGGTTTCGCACATTGTCCAACACGGCCCGCATCCACACTTTGGTTTCACTCAGATCCATCAACTTCTTGCCTTTGGTCAAGATGCCAGACGTCGTGGGTTTGGGAGAAGGCCGAGGACCAAGAGGTGGGGGAGTGCGATGGCGTAGCACGCTTGTTTCAGACGGCAGCAGAGGCACGTTCATCTCACATTGAAAATAGTATCCGATCCGGGTAAACAGCTTTGGTAGGAGGCAAAAAGGGGAACAAAAATGAGTTAGGGCGAACGTGCTATGTTCGTACCAGGAGAGGGGGAGACGGTGCGTACATGGGAGACGATGCGTGTGATGCGGTTGGCGACCAGGATATCCCCTTGATAGATGGAACTGGCTGCGGCAGTGAGGAATGTCCATTCGGGCTCCAAAATCTCCGTTTCTTGGAAAAAGACCGAGGCTTTCAGTTTGGCATCCAGCAAGTCAAAGAACAGCTCGAGGGCCTGACGAAGGATACGGTCAAACGTGGTGTCTTTCCGTTTGAGCGGCTCAGTGCCCAGCAAACTCCATCCGGTCCCCGGATCGGGCGCAATGAATGCCATATAAGCATCTTTGACCCGGCAGGCAAGAGCCAAGGTGGGGCGAAGGGTGCGCAAGAGCGTATCTGCGACGGCCAGCGTCGGCGGATGAGAACGCACATTGGGAGCATAGGCAAGGTGCATACGTAGTGCACCCTCGAGCAAAGCGATGGGAAAATTGCTCAGCTGGACCAGTTCGCTCTGAAACGAGGGCAAGCCCCAGCGGACAAAAGCAGGATCATGTTCCTTGATTGCATCCCGTGCTTTGATGAGCAGAGCCCAAAGGTACCGCAGGGTACGCTCCTCAAGTGTTTTCCGAAACGTATTGTCCTTCATCACCCGCTCTACCAACACACCTTTCTCCCGGGCTCAGGCAAAGGAGGCCGTCTGAATCCAAGTTCCTCCCCTTGTTCGTTGTGTTCTGGGTCGGCCGGCGTTGCACCCAAGGTAGCATCGCCATAGATGGTAGATACAGCTGCACGCTCGGCAGGGGCGAGACCTGGCGGGAGTTCAGTGCCCGCCGTATCGGGGCTGGATGCGCTGGTATCAATTGAAGGGTCCTGGGAGCCGATGTGGCCAAAGATGGCGAGCTGGGAAGATCCCGTCCAGGAACGGAGAGTGTGGAACTGACAGCGAAGCAGATGGGTACAGTTGTACCACGTATAGAGCTCCGCAAGTTTGCCTTGCACCGCTTGTTGGTTCCATTCCGGCGCCATATCAACCATGGAACGAAGGGAAGTGAACTGCTGTTCGAGCAGATCAACTTGCTCCAACAGCTGGCCCACCTTGGTGAACGCATGCTCCTTTGTGTGGGATGCGTCGGCTCCCGACGGCGACTCTGCGTCCAACTGAAATGCCAGGACCAAGTCCACCGCGCCGTGCACGAGATGGGGGAGACGCTGCTGCAGCGCTTGGCGTTCCTTGCGCAACGAGAAGGAGCGCGTGCGAAGCGGGCGGCCCAGGTAGACGGCCGCAGCTCGATCCATCGCTCGTACACATCTCCGCCCGGCTTTGCTCATGCGTGTCGACGGAGATGATGCGCTGGGTCTCGGAGCGAACAACCTCGGAGCGCAAGGCCACCTCGAGCATGGTGTGCCACTCGAGGCGAGCAAGACCATCCTCGATGGGCTGGGGCGCAGAGGGCGCGGCCCAGGGTAAGGCCAGGGCGCGGTGCGGGCGACTGGCAGGCGCGGCACTCCCTCCCGCCGCGGAGGACGGCGCCATAGGAGGGTGGGGGAGGGCGGGTGGCGGGGCGAAGACGGAGGCGGTTGCAGCAGCGGCGGCGGCTGCGCCCAAGCCGGCTGCGGGTTCTGGAGCCGGCTGGTGTTGAGCACGGCAGCGCTGATGCGGCGCATGTGGGATGCGTAGGTGCGGCGGGCCAAGCTGAGCCGCATCGCCGCTCCGTCCTCCGACGCGCGTTCGGGGGTGGCGGACATGGCGAGGGGCGTGCCGGGCGTGCTGGGCCACGGGCGAGGGCCAGCGTCCATGCGGTCGGAGAGGAGGCGAGGGGGCGCGCAGGCGCGTGGATGGAGGTGTGGGGCTCAAAAGGCGGGGGGCACAGTGGCGCGCCCCAGGCGAGGGCTATGGCGTACCACGAGTGCTGGAGGGGGGATGCGTTGGTCCCCCGGCCTCGGAGTGAGTACTACTCAGACTGAGTACTGAGTTTGATATTCAGGGGCCACAGCGAGCGAGCGAGGCAAGTGACCATCGCAGCGCCTCCTCTCGCAGCTGCGCTCTGTAGCTCCACTTGCCCCTAATTTAACGTACCATCCACCCCTCACCCATCGCCAGCATCACACGCCATAGCTCTGCGCCACTGGCCTTCTGCCCCGCTGGTCACGTCACATGTCCTCATGCACCACCCACCGCCCATCCTCTCTCGGCTCCTGGTGGAGCTGGCGACTGTCATATATGCTTCCGCAAGAAGAACGGCCGAAAGGGTGGGGGGGGGTAGCTCTCAGATCTCACTTGTCTCCCATCTGTGGGGGACAGGCTCACGCAGCAAAGAGAGGCGGTGGTCAATGCAAAAGCCACGAGTGAGCAGTTAGTAGATAGGGGCCTATTTGTGTGTCGCTCCCAACATTCATACAGCTGAAAGCAGACGCTGTACCCTTGCGAGATTCTACTCTAGGGATTCTGGGGACAAAAAGTCACAGGTGCCTGTGAATCAAGCTGGCTCATCCATCTGCATCACCGTTGTTCAGTCGGGCCTCAAGTGCATACGTGGCGACGAAGTGGGATTTGGGCAGCGACGATTATGCCCCGGCAGGTCTACCAACCAACCAGTGAGAAACGTCGGCACAGCCATCAAGTTGCATGGACAAATTCGTCTGATCGTCAACGGCAACTTGATGTTGTGTATACAACCATCGACCAATTGGTTGCCCACAGGTGGCCACCCCTACTGCTATCACAGCCAAACTATAGTAGCTGTTTGTGTTGCAGTCGTTCATGAACAGTTTGGATTGCTGTTGCTCTCCATGTGTACATCGATGATGTCCAGGTACCCTGGTCCCTTCAGAGTCAGTTCTGAAACGTGAGAGGCTCGAGTTGGCGAGCGTACCAGCGGGCATACATGCCACCCTCCTTCATGCATGCATCATGGCTTCAGCATATAATGGCACAGTGCTTGGGAAGCGAGGCACCGACGAGGCACATCTCACGATATTCTATGCTCGGAGCATCCCTGCCCCATCCGCGCCGTGGACACAGCACAGTCTCTGTGGGAAGCCACTAATGGTCGTGCTTCAGGCAGCCTGGCCTGTCGCAACCCATAGGGGAGACTCGAACCTCTCCGGCGCTTAGGAAAAATGCCAGTCCAACAGTCGTACACGGGAACAACGGAGACGAACCGAGTCGGACAAGAGTTCGCATGCCACTGCAGGCAATCATTAATCACGCACATCCATCATGCGTTTACCTACTAGATGAACTTGGATACCAAGTTACGACCCGGTGTGGTCCACGCAACGACTGCATCCGGCAGTGCAGACTCAAGACCTACGTCGGGACAAGGACTCCTGTGCTCTCCTTGCTCACGCTAGATGCAACTGAAGAAAGGTGAATCGTAGCTCTACGCATCTGACCTGTTGGATACTGCATCGTGTGCATTGCCTTTCTCGTTTCACGATATCATACTAAAGGCTGGGCCAGGGGGGCGCCCAGCCGCAGCCACAGCCGCAGCCGCAGCGGCTTGCCAGCCAACACCCGACCTACGAGGGCAGCAAAACGGCAAGCAGACGGAAGAAAGGGGGCACAGAACAAGGAAGGAAAGGGTTACAGGAAGTAGTCCGGTACCCGTCGCGACACGAGCGGTTCCCCCGCTCGCGGAGCCGGGTCAAACTGCAAAAAGGTGTACTTGAGGTTCTCATCAATCTCCATGATCGCCGCCTGGTTGCCGCAGCGGTAGCAGTAGTTGGGTGCGGAGAAGACCGTGACAACGTTGCGCTCTTGGGACCAGTTGAAGCCGTCCATGACGAGCTGATGGGCACGGGAGAGAGGGTGAGACCATTGTTGTGGTTAAACGCTTCGGAGATGTCTTGGCCAAAGGTGTAGCCGGCGCCACGCGGGCTGATGCCCCACCCACACCGGTCGTCCGGGTCGGACCAGAGCAGATCGCACATCGGACCCTCGTGCGGCACCTCCTGGATCCGGTCAATCGACCGAATGTGGTCCAACGTGTCAATCGACGGTGAAAGACCACCATGCAGACAGAAAATTTGGTCTTCGATCAGCGCAGTCAGCGGCAGGTAGTCAAACAGGTCTGTAAAGTACTTCCACACATTGGCGCTGCCATACTTGCGCAGGCACTCGTCGTAAAACCCATACACCTGCGTAATCTGCCGCGACTCGTGGTTGCCGCGCAGAATGGTGATGGGTCGCGGTAGCGCACCTTGAGCGCCACCAGCAGCGTCACTGTCTCAACCGAGTAGTAGCCGCGGTCCACATAGTCGCCCATAAAGAGATAGTTGGTATCGGGTGAGTTGCCGCCTATCCGGAACAGCTCAGAGAGGTCATGCTGGGCGGGAAGAAAGTGAACGCGGGGAGGGGGGTCAGGCGGCGCGCCCGAGGCAGAGGCGAGGCAGAGGCAGAGGCAGAGGCGAACAAGAGACAGTGAGACATACGAATTGGCCATGAATGTCACCACACACTGTCACGGGACAGCGGACAGGCTGGACGTTGCTTTCGTCCAGCAGAATCTCACGCGCCTGGCCATCGATTCAGTCAGCATCCGTTGGGCCCAACACACGGGCCAGCAGCGAGGGGCGGGCAGCACACTACGCACCTTGTCGCATAGACGCTTGACGTCAGCCTCCGAGAGCTGCTTGCACTCGCTCAGGTGGGCAATCCACTGATCTTGCTCGCCGACGTCGACCATGTCTGCGGGATAAGGGGCAGGAGAGGGGGGGAGGGGCGAGGAGGAAGAGGAGGTGGCGGTGGGTGGAGTAGGAGGGGCAGGGGGCGCCGTGTTGCCCGCGATGCGCGCCCCGGCGACGAGGGAACGGGGATCGTTCAAAGCGACAGCGCTGCGCCAGGCGGGCATCGCGCACACTGCCCGCGTGCGGCCTGCCGGGCGGCCTGCAGCGCAGCCCCCGCGTGGGCAGTGCCGGGGGCCACGTCTGCAACCCTAGCACGCACAGCTCTGGCCGGCCCAACCCTATCGCGCGTGCATCGGCGCGAGCGGCTGGGAGCGCAGAGCGCTAGTGTGCGCGCCGGTTCCGCCGCCCCATTCCGCCCGGGATGGTCATGATCATGTGATAGCCGACTGGGGGCGGGGCTCGTCACCTACAAGCAGGACACAGGAGGGCAATTCAGTTGTATCAACCAAATCAGCGTATCAACATTGGGGACGTGGGTGTTGTTTGGGTTGGACAAACACAGGGGGAAGGGCGCAGCCAGCGCAGGTTGCACAGCAGCAATGGTTCCAAGCAAGCAAGCGGAGAGAATAGGTACCAAACAGAACACTCCCACCGACACACGCATCGCGACTTACTGGAGGGGAAGGAGGCGGCCAAAGACAAGACGAGGATGAACGGGCGAGCTGGTCGCGGGAGGGGAATGGAGGTACAAAAAGACGCCGAGGGGAGGAGGGAACGGGCAAGGCCCACCACTACTACTTGGTCGCCACCGGTCCTTCGGCATACATCTGGTCCAAGTCGGATTTGTACATGCGAGCAAACCGTTACGTTTGACCTTGAAGGTAGGCGTGATGATCTCGTCCGAAAAGGGGGTTGGATAGAGCCGCAGGTTCTTGATCATCTCAACCCCATTCAGGCCGGCCTTGCGTCCCCGCGTGTTGAGCGCCTTGAGTACCGCCTTGATCACTTCGGGGTCCGAGCAGGCCGCTGGCACGTCAATCTCTTCTTGCTCCGGACCATCCGTGCCGGTTACGGCGTCATCGCGCACGTCTCCATCCACTGGTTTGCGGGACCGAACGAACAAAGTCGACAAATGCCGCTCGTTCGACCGAGCCAACAGCAACGAGAAAGTGTTGGAAACTGTTACCGTATACGATCAAGTGAGAAAAAATCGGCAGCTCAAACGTATACGCCGTTTCCAGCTTCTCGGGCGACACGTATTCTCCCTGGCTGAGCTTGGTGAGCGCCTTGGCGCGATCGATAATGGCAAACCGGCCGCGCGAGTCTACCTCGGCAATGTCCCCAGAAGAAAGCCATCCGTTGGCATCGAGCACCTCGGCCGTTTGCTCGGGTGCGTTGAGGTAGCCTTGAAACACGCACTGACCTCGAATCATCAGTTCGCCTCGGGGGTTGGGGTCGGACACGCGATAGCCCAACTCGGGCATGTCTTTCAGTCGCAGCTGCACCCCCGCATGCGGCGGTCCCACCGTCCCCGTCGACTTGTCCGTATACACCGACACTGTGCCAATCGCATAGTTTTCCGTCATGCCATACCCTTCCACAACGGGACAAGCGAGCGCAACGCGCAAGAGCCGGAGGATGGGCGGCGAGCAGGGCGCCGAACCACTAATCACCAGCTTCACTTTACCGCCCATCAGGGCGCGAATGCGATTAAAGACGAGTGTGTCCCACATCAACGAGTGAACGGATCCGGTGGCATCAAGAGCGGCCAATTTGCTTGTTACGGCGCGTTGGAGCAGCCGGCCTTTAAGGCTCTCTTCCTCCATCGTCGACTGGATCTTGGCGGCAATACGATTGAGCACACGTGGCACGGTAGGAAACACGTCCGGTTGCAGCAGTTGCAGATCCTCTAGGATCCGACGCGTGTCGCCACACGAGTACCCGACTCGGCCGCCAATCGTACCCAGGCCCGCATCTTCCAACATGCACGCAAACGAGTGCGCGACCGGGAGGTAGCCTAGCATACATGAAAAGTCTAGCCGAATCAACGTCGGCACCGACCGGACGGCAAACGCTTTGGTGCGCTGGGTGATCATCACTGCCTTGGGGTTGCCCGTCGTGCCACTCGTGTAGACCAATTGCGCCACATCATCCGGCTTGGGCGGTCGGTGCGCCTTGGGCTCCATCCGACCCATCTCCATCAACTCATCAATCCGCATCACCGGGACCACCTTGGTCTCCCACACGTGGCGCATCGTCTCTGCGTCCTGGCCAGGGGGGGGATGGGGTGGGGGCAACGGCATGGTGCGAGGTTTGAGCATCGATAATCACCAGTAACTTGAGGTGCGGCAGCTGGTCCTTATGGTCAATCACGAGGCGCGCATGCTTGTGCGTGGTGACCAGGACCTGCGCATCGGCATGGTTGAGAATGTAAATGCCAGCGTCCATGTCGACCGAGTCGTAGAGGGCGACGATGCGGAACGAGTAAGCGCTGCAGGCCTGTTGCAGCTGTTGGAACTCGGCGCGGTTGGCGGCCCAATAGGCCGTGCAGAGCGTGCGACTCGCATCCAACGTGCCATCTTCCAACAGTTGCACCAGCCCACTGCCAAGCGCGGTACGCATCTCGGCCACTTCGCGGTACGTCAGCCAGTGGTAACGCGCTTCAAACTCGCCCTTTTCCCAGTCCCACGGACGCCAGCCGAGGCAAGGCCGATCGGCAAACTTGGTCAGGGCGGCCTCGCACAGCTCGTACATGGTCTCCTCCACCTCCAACTTGGGGCAGACAGCATTGACATACGTGGCACTGAAGCCAGGCTCCTCCGAATCGGGGAGGGGGACGCTGAATGGCTGATCTTGGGTTCGCCTGTGTGTAGAAGTGTGAGTGGGAGGGGGAGGGGAGCACGGCGGCGAGGTTAGTTGTGTACGGTCAGCTTCTGGGGCAGGGGAGAGCACAGCTCCATCAACTCACCCGATTTGGGCCTGGGCATCGGATTGGGCGATGAGGCTGGGGTCGACCGTGTTTTGGAGTCGAAGAATAGCATGGAGAGGGAGGGGGGGCAGAGGCAGAGGCAAGGTGGTGGTGGTGGCAGGGCAGACGCCAGGTGCTGCTGCTGAATAGCGGTGGGCAGCAACAACGCTGATGCTGGGACGGGTGGCGAGGGGTGTAGGGCGGGGTGGTATATACATAGGACCAGTCGAAGTGAAAAAGGGACAGATAGGCCCCTGCGTCTAAAATTGTGGGGAGGATTTGCTTTGTTAATGAGCAAAAGGTGGCCCCACCCTAATAACCAGTAAGCGTAACTAGTAACCATGCATGCATGTGTTGCACCTCGCACACCCATCTGGCGTTTGCCCCACTGCATGGCAGAGCGGAGGGCGCTCGCCACGATGCGCCCTGTCGCATGGGCGTGCTGGTGGGCTGAGGAGGGGGGAAGCAGATGTGGCAAGCGGCCAGGGCTGAATCAACCAGCTGTCACACACAGATCACATCGGTCGCACAAGATGTGGGTGCTGCAGGATCTCAGTACTGATCGATGACGTCGATGGCGTTGGAGGGCACATGCAGCTGGCTTTTTGCCACTTTCAACTTGCGCTTGCGCCACACAGGGTGTGGTTAGCATGGCCATTCGTCCACACACCGTTGCGGTTGAGGACGGACAGGCACCGCCTCCCCCCGCCACCCCCACCACCCACAGCCCCAGTGCCTGCCCTCCGCCACACATGGAGTGCCCACCCGATGGCCCCTCCTCCTCGGCTGCCCTCCAAGCATCCGGCCCTGGTCCAGACAGCCCGGCCCGTTCCCCCAGCCCTGGTCCTGATGGTGTCGGTGCTGGTGATGGTGTTGGTGATGGCACTGGCGCTGGTGCAGGTGGCAATCGCCATGCCCGCGGCAACCACCGCGGACGTCCGCACATCTTCCCAGCACCTGGATCCCACAGTTGCGCGGCAGATGCCATGGGTGCGGTGGGTGCGGCGGATGGTGTGGACAGGCCGGTGCATGTGCCGCGCCCCCCTGTCGCTTCGCTCGACCGCGCTTCGGCCGTAGCCAGGGCGCGGGCCCGTGCGCGAGCCATTGCCCAGACACGCTCCACCGCCGACATGTCGTCCGCCGGCTCGCCTGCACGCTCGGCTTTGCTCAGACTGCACGCGCCCGTGCCCCTTCGGCCACCGCTTGCCCCGCACCCTGTCTCCACTGCCCCGCTTTCCCCCATCGCCAACACCCTCGGCGCCCATCCTCTGGCACCATTTGTGCCCCTCCCCAACTCATCTTCCCCATGCCTGCCATCGTCCTCGTCCTCGTCCCGCCGCCCATCTCTTGCGCCGCGCGGTCTTCATCCTTGCCACCGCCGTTACCCCCCCCCCCCTCCCCGCCGCCATCGCCGCCCACGCCTGAACCACCCAAAAGTATGCGCTTCTTTGCACCCGCTCCCGCTCCCTTGCCGGCCCCCACCAGCCGCACCTCCTCACTCCCACCACGCCAGGCCCCACCCCCACCACCCCGTGGCCTGGATCTCGCTCATCGTCCGTACCCGTACCGCCTGACAGCCCTGCCTCCGATGGCTTCCTCCCTCGGTCCCGCACAGTCTCCGTATCCGACGGCCTGCGACACACCCTTGCTCGGGTGCTTCCTTTGTCCAATATCCGAGATCCCCAGCCGCTTGCCGCTGACGCCATGCCCTTTCCCAGCCGCAGTGTAGGCCCCAGCAAGATCCCCCTCTCACTTGACCAGACCGAGGTATCCATCGCCATGGCCATCCGTACCGCCGCGGCATGGAGCCAAGCAATCGAGGCCGTCCAAGCCGCTCTCTTTCGGTTCCAGGAAGTGCGTCATTCCCCAGATGTGGTGGCAGGTGGTGCAGGAATAGACCAAGAGAATGCGCTAGCCACCGTATCCGCTCGGTTGGATCAAACCATGGCGGAGGCCGAGCAATGTGCCAATCAAGCAGCCACTATACTACCTGAGGTGGAACGAGCTTTTGCTCAAGGCACATTGCCGCACGTCGATTTAGTTCCATTCGGAAACGGTGCCAATGTTCACACGCGAACGACCAGTATGGCTTCTACATCACCACCGCCACAACCGAGACCAATGGGAGCTTGACGATGAGTTGATCCGAGTCCTTGTTGCCCCCACCCGCTTGGGGCGAGTGACAGCAGAGCCATGGGCGGCAGAGTGCTCCCCGCAGTTCGCCGCAATGGACATGGACAAAACGACGGGATCCAACCCCTTGGGACTGCAGTTTGACCGTGTCCGCCCCCTCAGCCAACCCATGGACGAGAACGATCCGATTCGCTCCCACTTACCGGGGAGTCTGCGCCCGGGCCACGGGCAGCGATGCTTGTGCTATCGCTTCGCTGAAAACACAGCACCACACTTGGGGCTATGCTGGGCCCGGATGCAACCAGGCGCGGATGGCCCAGGACGAGGCCAAGTCCGATAACCAGGCCAGCGCCTTTTCCACGGTCAACCATGCGTCAGACCTATGTGCGGCGCTCGAGATGGCCCTGCGGACCGCTCGGGATGGTCTGGATCAGCCGGAAAGAGTAAAAAGAGATCTCTGCCAGCTCGCACGAGGTCGAGCCGTCTCTGCTGTCCCAAAACGGCTGACGAGCTGAGTTCGGCAGTGCGGGCGCTGACGAATCGAAAAGACTAGTACTTTCTTGCTCTTTCCCGAGCCCGGACTGCCCTGGCTGCCTTGGCCGAACGTGCATTTCATGGCCACCTCGTGTCCACGCCAAGGAACTAGACAAACGTCATGACGCTCTGACCGCGGGTTTTGCCGCTTTCGCGCGGGACGCAACAAAGGTACAACGCCGGATCGCTGCCTTAGCCTTGCTCCTGTGGACGAAGGGATAAATCATTGCAATTATCTGCTAGTATTGCTGACCCTCTCCGTCCGCTTCAGCCGTCGATCACCTAGAGATGAACCACACACTCCGCAACCCCCTTCGACCGTCGGCCTTCCTTCCCCCTTACTACCCATCCTACCTCTCGCCCTCCATCTCGCACACCGTCTCTCGTCTCGCTCGAACCTCGCGCGGTGGGTCTCGTGCCAGTTCAAGGGGAAACTACTCCCCTTCGCCAGGGCGTGGCTTGCGCGGGCTCTCGCTCTCTCCCTCTAATGCGGGGACTGCAACCACCACGGGCACCGTGGTTCTACCCCGTTCGCCTCCCCCTCTCCCACCGCTGCTTCAGCTGCTGCTTCCGCGTCCATACGAAACTGTCCTCGTCGGTATCGCCTGCCTCGACGGGTGGGACGACGCCAGCAACAGCCAGTGGCTTCCAGAAGGTACCATTCCCCCCCGTCCCAACCGATCTGATTGCTGCGTCTCCCACACCCGCCCGGTTGCCGACGATTCCATCTACCTCACTTTGGTTTACAACAAGTGGAGTCATGTCTCGCTTACCCCCCGCCCCAAATCGTCGTTCCTCATGCCTCGTCGTTCGCCGACCCATTCCACCCTGGTGAAAGTTCCACGCCCTTGCACCTGTAGTGGCTCATGCCACCCCTTCTGCCCCCACGCGCGCTAAGGCCTTAGCAGCCTCCCCCGACTGCTTCTGCCCCAAATCCCCCTCAGCGGCCCGTACCAACGCCTCCTTCCTGGCACATCCATCGACCTCCATGCCCACCCCTCTTCCCGCTCTACCTGTCCCAAGCTACCGAGCCGTTCCAGCCGGCATTCGTACTCCCCCAACGCCTCGGTTTCGCTTCCGGACTTGATCATTGTTCAGCCGAGTCGACAAGAGAAAGGCAAGCCAGGAAGTGATCCGACGGTCGCATGCTGACCTTCAAGCCCAGGCCACCAAGATGGCAGCGCACACGACTTGGTGTCCCCGCGTCCCGTCGAGGACCAAGTTCTACTACTGCGAGCCCCATGCCGTCCCCCCCTCCTCTGTCCGCACCACAATCCCCAAGCCCGGCCCCGCACCGCGCCCACGCCGTCGCCCACCCCGCTCGGGCCTCGGTGGCGCGCCCGCGGCAATTGAGCCGCGGCCTGCGCCGCGCGGCGGTCGCTCGTGGTCCGCACTCGGCTCGGCCGCCGGCAGTCGACAAGCGCACTGGGGCCGGGGCAAAGCGACGGCGACACCGTCGATGACTGGTCGCTCGGCGCGCGCCGCATCGAGCAAAGGGTGGGGGCTGGGGGAAGCGTATGCGGTTTCGGAGGGTACAGTGCGCGTGGGGACTGGGCATGGGCACCCTACGTGCCGAACAGTGCGGACGAGTTGGATGTCCGCGTAGCAGAGGAAGCTAATAAACGTCACGTCCCGCTCGCCCGGTTGGATCCGCCCTTGAAGCGCGGCCAAACTTTGTTGCCACGCCCTGGTGCCTGGCACCGAGTGTACACCATACGCCATCGAGAGCCAGGTGGTCCTGACCAAACTGTGCTCCTCCACCAACGCGTCCCGTCTCCCGCGCACCTGGACCGGCGAGCGGCAGCCCACCCAGCCTACCCGGCCCCGGAACGGAGCTGGCACTGCTCGACCGCCCTCCCGCCCCGTCCCCCGCCCTCTGTCCCGCGCACGACCTGCTTCCGTTGGCGGCAGACCGGCGCCGGTCGAGCCCAGCCGCAAGTACATGGTCCGCGCCGAGGGGTTCTGGCAAGACCTGGGCACTTGGTTCACCACCAAATTTGGCCCTCCGCTCGACTAGCCCCTGCCCCCCCCCCACTCTGCCTTCATTTACCATTATTAACTTACTAGGCCACACGCTGACTCGCCCCTTGACGGTGGGATTTTGCTCTGCCATCCCATCTCCCCCTCCCATCTTCATTATCTCGCTGTGACTGTTGCTCTCTTTTTCCGCCTCATCAGTTCATGTCCTTTGATCCTTGTCTTTTTTCGCCCTCGTTCCGTCATACCCCCCTTGTTCCCCGTTGGACCAATGACCACTTCGCTCTTTTTGTCTCGCGATCCAGGCGCGGACGGGGACCGCTCCTTTCGTAGTGTAGCACTGTCTCGCACGACCAGCCTCCACGGCGCATCCACCGCGACCGCGGTTCGACTGCAGCGTGGGGGGGAAGCAAATGGTAGGTGTCAGGCGTTTCTCCCTTTTTGGTTTAGACGCGCCAGTGATTAGTGATCTGCGATGGGGATGGGGATGGACATGCATGGACATGTGTGGATGTGCAGATGAAGGATCAGGGGTACGGCACGCGCTACTGCGTACTACTGCGGGTACTCCCCGAGAAGTGGATTGGGTCCGGGGACGATTGAGATCTCCCATCCCATCGAAATCTCAGATTTCACCTCGGGTCAATACCGGTAAGGTTGCCTGTGCAAGGCCGATGTGGCCTAGAGCTTATATGGCTGATTTATATTGAAGGGAGGCCTGATTCAGGGTCAACGTTGAGTTGAACAGTGATCTCTGAGAGAATGAGAGTGTGAACGGCAAGTGCCCTCTAAGATCTAAGTCCCGCAAGCCGCTTCTCTGCCCAACAACAAAAGGAGGGTCAACGAGTCATCCAACCCCATCACCGCAGCAACAGGAGAGAAGGCGGCGGCTGAGCCGCTGAGCCCGGTGTGGAATGGTGGGGTGACCGGTGACCGTCACCGGTCAGGCTCAGGGCCGATGGTCTCAATATGCATGACAGAGATGATCGATGAGATTCACATGTCACACATCCTACACCCCGGCCACCGTCGATCTTCTCTCTTTCTCAACACGCGATTGTTTGTGGAGAGGCGAAACATTCTGGTTGTTTATTTCTACGGGCAAAAACGGCATGTCAAATCTCACCTTGAAGCTTGACGCTTGCAGACGTTAGCACAAGCTCAGCCTTTGCCTTCACGCCTTGTCTGAAGATCTGATGAAGGCTGTTTGAATTTGCAGCTGATCCATATAGGATCGCGAGTGTTTTCGTAAGTCATACTCTACCAATCTGTATAGTGATCTAGTGACCTACTATATACGGGGGGTTACCGGTTACCGTCAGTTACCGGTCGCCGTTACGCTATGGTACGGAATGGTCAATGAGGTTAAACGTTAATGCATAATGCATAATGAGGGAATGATAATGAACGAAATCAATCGATGATACGTCGACGATACACGTACTACACGGTACGTTAAACGTTAAACATTAAACGTTAAACGTTAAACGTTAACATGCTTTCAGTCAGGCCTCAGGCCTCACTCAGTCCAACGCTGAGTATACTGGGTACGAGTTCAACGTTACGTGTATAACACGTTCAACGTTCAACATTCAGTACGTCGGTACTACTCAGTACGTTCAGTACGTGTCTGAATACTCCGAATCAGTACCAAACCAACTCTTGTTGCTGCCAGAAAAAAAGAACTTCAATAGATGCCTACGTTGTTTTTCGGTCTCATCGATCTCATCTCCGCCTTGGCTTTCTCTGTGTCACATTGTCATGGATGGCATGGGCGCGCTCAGCTGAGCCTCAGCGCTGAGCATCACATGAGCGCGAGCATGCACAAGGGTCGTCGATTATCGATTACCGGCCTTACCGGTTACCCTTCAAGCTTCACCAATTTCACCGTCAAAGCACACTTTTATATGCCACACGCGCGATATGTATCTTGCGTAACGCGTAACGCGTAACGACGTGACATGTAACATGTAACAGATCGATAACGTTTAACGTTTGGCATTAACCCTCGCGGAGAGAGGCTCTTGAAGCTCTTGAAGAGCTTGAGAACTGAAGCTTGAAGCTCTTGAAGAGCTTGAGAACTGAAGCTTGAAGCTCTGAAGAGCTTGAGAACTGAAGCTTGAAGCTCTTGAAGAGCTTGAGAACTGAAGCTTGAAGCTTGAAGCTTGAGCGCGAGCGCCTGCGCGTATACACTCTCTGTTATAATAAGGTCATCGATGGAACATCTCAGGTGTGCGCGCTCCTACCGGACACCTGTCTCTCCGACGGCTTCTTCAAGCTTCACATGCTTCACATGCTTCACATGCTTCACATGCTTCACATGCTTCACATGCTTCACATGCTTCACATGTCACATGTCACCTGCCACATGCCCTGGGTGTGGTTGGGCAGGGCCTGGTACTGGCCTGGCATGCTGGATGTCGATGGCCACCGGTCGATGTGGCTTCAATTGTTGGTTGTCGAAATATCATCACTAGAAGCACAGTACGCGCATGTCTGGGTTCAGACGTTCAGATCTCAGAGTACGGGTTACTGATTTGGGGACCTAATAACTTGTAAGTACCAAGTTATCGGATGTTGTCCTCGGCCCCATTGCGAGATGATCGATGACTAGGACTAGCTGACTCGATGAAGTAGTAGTGACTAGTGCCTAGCTCGATGTCGTGTTGCAATAGCAGGATCGACAGGTTGTCTTTGGACGGATGCAGGATGGGCGATGTTGGACTGGGTTCCTGCAGCATGTGGTCCACCGCTGTACAGCATGGCCTTTTTTGCGCTCGGAACGCTGCAGAGGATTACCGAGTACTCACTGAAACTGAGTACTGAGTAGACTTAGGGCTAAGCGCCCAGCGGCTGAACCCAATACAGGCCAGCACTGAAAGCTGAGAGGACTGAAATCGAACTGGGAGGCTATTTATATTGATTTACGTGTTACACGGGCGCTGGGCGGCAGGACATTGACCGTCCCGTGTCACATGGATCACATTACGATGACACATGCCGGGCCCCTCCGTCGCGTCACGCGCCACCAGTCACTAGTCACTGCGACTAGTCGCTTGTTGAGGCCGGTAACCGGTAGCGCGTAACGGTAACCGGTAACCGGCAACCTATAACTGGTAAGGCTGGGATCTGAGACTGAACGCCGAGCCTGAGCGGCGCTCGCTGAACCGCTCGCTGAACGCTCAGGCTGAGCTTCCATTCAACAGAACGTGACGTTGAACGTAACAATGATTAATCGATTAATGAACCTCTTGCGTCTCAAAGCCGCTTGCGTACAGTCGCAGCACCTGTCTGTACGCGCACGGTGCACAGTGAGTGCGGTGCTCGATGATCGATGAGGCAATGAGGCCGAGGCCTGTGAGAAAGTTTCTGAGATTCCAATCCCTGCGCGTGACGCGTGGCGCGTCGTTTGGCGTTCAACGTTCAATCTTCAAGTACGTTGCGTGGTAACCGGTAAGCGCATAGTTAAGCGCTGAGCGTCGGTAACCAGTAAGGCCCCGGTAACGATGATTAGGTAACTCGATGATCAGACACGCAGATATAATAGTTGAACGTTGAACGTTGATTGCGTTAAGGGTACAAAGTGTAGAGGATATTCCTGCCCTCTAGGAAGGAATATCGGATGGAATGCACCTAAGAAAACCGGGTGTTTGAGATATCGGTGCCACTATTAGTATGCAGGCGGCACCACGCGCTGACGGAGGCCCTCCATGTGAAGTGTGGCTGAACACACTGAGCACTCGTCTTTAGTGCTCTGGCAGGCCCAGGACCCAATTGTACTCCGCCTTCAAGCCCTGCTCAAGCTAGAGCTTGATAAGTTCTGTCAAAACGATCTGGGTCGTCGGCCGCCACGAGTAGTGCTAGTAGGGCAGTACTCTGCGTGCTCAGCTCAACAATTCAAGTTGGCCCTGTACTGGACGGGAGGCAGCCGGCGCCTGTCAGCACAGGCCAGCGCCTGGCCCGTCCCGCTGGCGCTGAGCCGCTCGGTCGGTGAGCTTACCGGGGGGAGTCTGGGCGTCAGGCTGAGGTGCTGAGGCGTGAGCGTGAGCGTCAGGGGTCACGAGAGCTGAGCTCACGCCAGCGTGGGAGCGGGTAGGCGGTGCGGGGGCTGCGCTGAGGCACTGCGTACTCAGACGGAGTACGCGTAGGATGCAGATGGAAAAACGACTGAAACGGCAGGCGCAGACGACGCCCGCAGTGCCCGCCGCGCGTGACAGTGCCCCCGTGCGGCTGCTGCGCGGCTGCAGCGGATGGGTGATGTCAGCGCAGCGCTGATGCCGACTGAATTCACGCAGCAGCGGCGTGAGACAGCAGCGCGGGGGCAGTGGCGGGCGCGGCTGGGTGCGGTGTGGCTTTTTGCGTTGGTTTGTTCGGCGGCCGCCCGGCAGCACCGCGCCGCACCGCCCCGAAGCGCCAGAGCTCCACCACACCCGCCTGCCCGCGCCGCGCCCGCCAGCTGCCCGCCAGCTGCTCGCCAGCTGCTCGCCACCGCGGCCAGCCACCGCCACCGCCACCCGCCCTCCATGGCCGCCAGCGCCTCGCCCGAGCCTCCGCCGCCGGCGCCATCCGCCTCCCCCGCTGCCGCCCCCCCGCCACGCCGCGCCGCCATCCCCCCCGGCAGCTGGACCAGCACCCTGCCCGACCAGCACCCATCCCCCTCCCCCTGCTCGGCCCGCCCCCTCGGCCATCCCCCGACGCGCCGCCGCGCCAGCCCACCCCTCTGTCCTCCAGCCCCCGCCGTCCCCCTCCCAGCCCCCCCCCCCGCCGCCGCAGCCCAAGGCCCACCAGGCCCTGCTCCTTGCCCGCCCCACCAGCCCTCCAGCCGCCCTGCGTCGCCCATCAGTCGCCGCCGCCGCCGCCGGCGGGAGCGTGCGCCGCCCGTCTGTGGCCACTTCTCTTCCCGCACCAGGCGCGCCGGCGCGGGAAGCACCACGGCCCGATAGGCGCACGCTCCGCCTCGTCCCTCGTGTCCACTCGTCTACGCGCTCAACAGCCCTTGGTGACGTGCCTGAGGATCTGGATCCTTCTCCCAGCCCCCCACCCGTGGCGTCCACTTCATCGCCTCCCAAGCCCCCCCTTCCCCTTGAGACCAACACACCCAAGCGCCCCCCTTTCACTCTTGCCGGCCCGTCCAACGACGACGACCGCGCCCCACCGCTCCATGCCGCCCCCGGACATCGACACGCTTACAGCGTACCATTGGGGAGGAGGTCGAGACCGCAGAAGAGAGCCCAGCCGCACACTCCTCCTCCTCGGTACCACTCGGGGCCGGCGGCTTCCCCCCTACGCCATTCCACGACGAGCGCGCTGACCTGACATCCACTTCCCTCTCTCCTTTGTCCGGCGGAAGAAGGAGGGAAAGCACAGTGGCTCCCCCTTTGTCTGCCTCGGGCATCATACCCGCCACCTCTCGTCTGCCTCCAGCCGATTCTGCGCCCAAAAGCCCCGAAGGAAAGGCATGTCCCAGCGCCGAACGCTCCATTTGATTGAACAATACAAAGCCTTGCGTGCTGGCGAGTTTACTCGCTACCCATCCTCTTTGCCTGTATGTCCTCTGCCTCGGCTTCCTGTTTTCCGACCCACTGCTGGCTTGTCTACCCCTCCAGTGAGCCACAAATTACTAACCCGTCCTGGTCTATCTAGGCTGAATTTTGGGAACGTCTGGCCGAGGTGCTCAACCGCCCCGAGATGGATGGCGACCGCGAACGGCAACTAAGTGGTGCGATGGTCAAGCACCGCTGGATTATCTTGTCCGACTGACTCGTGCCACCTGGGCCTTGGACCCGGAACGATGGCCCGGAACTACATTGCGCTACAATCGCGCCGGTGCGGCCGCCTCGAAGGTTCCGAAGACGATTGGCGTCGTCTGCGGGAGGACAGCTCCAATCGAGAACGCGCAGATATGGTGCACCAAGCTGCGTTTGTGTTCTACGAAGAGATGCGTGCCGTCGGCGGCGATCAGTATACCTTGCGCACCGCTGAGCACAACGACCCGCCTGGCCAGGGGGGCTCGGAAGATGGAGTGGACCGGCTGACCGGCCACGAAAGCGCAGTCGCCGTTCGCTCCGGGACGAGTTGCTGCCGGAAGGATCGGACGACGAGCTTGTGTCAAGAGAGCGCAAGCGTTCGAGCGCTGCTTACCTCGCCTCTTCCACCGGCCCCCCTTTACGACAGGGCAGTGGGCAGACTTCGCCTCCCCCTTCGATTCCTTTTGGCGCTCCCTATCCTCCCGTCCCTCATGCCGGGAGCCATATCTCCGCTTCGCAACCCGACATTCATCACTCGTCGACTGGACCCGTTCGCTTGCCCCCCCCTCCGCTCCCGCAGGCTATCCTCTGCCGTTGCCTGTGCCTGCTGGCTATCCCCCCGCCCATCCTTCCCGTCCTTCCTACCCGACAGACATTTCTTCTGAACCGCCGCCCCCTGAACGAGGTGGCTCGTACGGCGGCCCTACTTCGCACCCTTATCTACCCCCTCAGCAGCGCCTGTCGAACCAGTCGGTTGAGCCGGTCCCCGGAGGCTCCCATCGGGGCTCTTTCCCCGTTGCTCCCCACGATCCCCGAGCCCCCGTACCGACGGGCTCCTCTGCCCCTTCGGCTAGGGACGAACTGGCACTCTCCCTGCTTCACCTCGCGCGGGACCGGCATGCGCCGCGAACACTTTCTTACCGTCTTGCGTTCGGGCCCCCCCCGCATCGGAAGACGGAAGCACGGGCAGCACGAGTCCGGGAGGCCTTGCGAAACCTTCCGCCCGATCTGGCAGTGGAGAGCACGGTGGACTACTGGCTGTCGCTGCTGGTGGAGCGGGCGCACAGGGACCTGATGCGCTCCGTCGCGCTCCTGTGGGACCCGGACGACGCTCTGCGCTCCCGCACTCGCATCTGCGGCAAGTTGACTCGCGAGCTCGGCCCGCACGGCGCGGACAAGGGGCGGACAGCCTCGTTGGGTCGTCCGCCAGGGCGGGTAGGCCTGTCGGACCTGTCGGCCTGACGCGCGACGCAAGCTTCGGCCATCACCTGGCCCTTCCCCCCATCTGGCTCTTTCCCGCGCCCGGTTCGTGCCGTGCTTCGGCGCTTCGCTCGTTTCTGATCTCTTCTCCTTTTTTCGTTTACTTCCCCCCCTTTTCATCAGACCTCCCTCCCCCCGCTTGCGCTTATGGACCGTTTTTCGTGGCCAGCCAAGGCGACACTGCCCCGCTAATACTATCATATACGTTCTTGTACGCTTGCCACCAGGGCGTCTCCTTGGCCTCGGCCTGTCTCCGTCGAGGGTTTGTAGTGTGTGGTAGCGATGTGCTCCCTCGTGTCCGCCAGAACGAGAACGCGCGTTCACTGCGTCGCCTTGCCGCGGACGGCCGCTGGAACGCCGTCCACAGAGAATACTTTCTCCCGCAAAAAAATTATGTGGGCGGGCGCGACTTGGGCGGTGAAAGTTTTAGCTGTGTGGCGGCCCACGCCCTTTGCTCTTCTTGGGTCGTCATTTGGGGCCCGTCGTGGTGCACAGGTCGGGGCGGACGTCGGCGTGGGTGTGGGGGTGGCGACCACCACCATCTCCGCCATGGCTGCGCTGGTGGACGCGCTCGCCGCCGCCCGTTTCCTGACGGGAGAACGCGATGCCGACCCCCACATCGCCTCCGCCGTCGCCGCCGCTGAGCCTGGGCTCACCCCAGCCGCCTCCCCCGTCGACCCCCTGCACCCCTCTGGCGCCTCGCTACGCTCAGTGCGCATCCCGCCCCCCTGCTTCTCTTCCACATCCCCGACTGACCCTTCTGTTCCAGCCGCGCGCAGACGTCTGGAGGCGCGGGTGGAGGCGTATGCACATGCCGTTGCGGCGGATCCAACGCAGTTTGACGCGCGCTTGCACCCGCCGGTCCCCGTCGTGCAGGCGGCGGGCCCCCGGACGCCGGCACAGGAGACAGCCGACGACCAGGCCGAGCTTTCCTTCTCCCTCGTACTGACCCAGGTGCGCACGGGCCTTGCTGCGCTCGATGCGCTGGGCCGGATTGGCTCGTCGTTCGAGACGGCTGTTGCGAATCGACAGGCTGCGGCGCCAGCCTCGCCCAAGGGTGGGAAGGAGCAGGACGTGCCGGTATCGGATGCCCCGCTCTTGGGCTCTGCCGACCACAAGACGCTCGATACGCTCGTTTTGATCGTCAGCCAGTGGGCGCTTGACCTGGTGGCCAGTCTGTACGACCGCGCCTCGGCCGCCGCACGAGGGCACTCCCAGGCTGCCCGCGGGGGCCGTGCGTCGCTGTACGAGATTGGCAGTGCTGCCGACCCGTTTGCGCGTCTGCAGGACGTGCGTCTCGTGTCTGGTGCGGTGCTACGCTCTTATGCTCACGTGGTTGAGGTGGACGTGCAGCGCGTGATCGAGGCCGCCCAGACTGGCAAGCCGCCGCCACCCGCCGCTGCCCCGCGAGATGGAGCGGACGAGGAGGAGGCGGGCGAACTTGGTTCTGCGTGCGTCTGCCGCTCCGCTCTTCCGCCTCGCGTTCCGGGTAGCCTACGACTCTCTGGCTGTGGGAGGGAACCAACTGTCCGCTTCGGGCGCGGCGCCTCCGCAGTGGCCAATGCGCTGCTCAAGACGGCACTGCGGCGGTTGAACGTGCTCCAGTGCTACGCTGCCCTGTCGGGTGACGGCGAGGGTGCATGGCGGGCAACCTGTCCAGGGCGTGAGTGGTGTGCTGGAGGACGCCAACCAGGCTGCGCCCGTGCCGCTGCCTCCGGGCCTCTCGTCGCAAGCGAGCCGGTTCCTATCGGCCCAGCTCTTGCGTCCCGGAGGCGTGCGGGCCATGCTCAACATCCTGCTTCTCCGCCCCGTTGCAGGCGCACGCGCTGCTGGCAACCCGCCCCCCCCCCCACACCACCTTTCCCAGCCTGCCGAGGAGGTGTCCGACTCGGTGTTGGAGCACGAGGTGGATCCCCCCGGCTCCTGCCAAAGTGCAAAGAGTGGTGAGCTTGCTGGCTACTCCACCTCCGCACTTTCCTCTACCTCCATGGCTTGCGGCGGTGGTACCTCAACTGTTGGAAGTCATTGCGGATGCGGGCGCGCCATTGTTGTTGACTGCCATGCCACGCGCAGTGCGGGGCATCGAACAGGTCCATGCCTCCACTGCGGCTACTGCCCTTCAGCACCTTGCCTCTCTCCATCCCGAGGTGTATACCTTCCTCTCCCATCGGCTTGCGTTTCCCTTTTCTCCCCTCCCCACCAAAGGAGAGGACGAGGACACGGATGAGCTGGCGTCACCGTCGGCTGTGGTCCTCTCCCTCCAAACTCTTCTCGCCCTCGTTTGCATTGGCCCACCCGATCCCACGTTTCTCCACACGGTGCTGGGTCTGGGCCAGTACATTCATCCTTTGCTTCTTCTCGCTGGCTTCCTCCACCAGAGAAAGGGGTCCGGCTCATCTGGACCCAAGGTGCAGGAGATCACTTCATCTGACCCGCTGACGATCGACCCCGTTGCTCTGATGCAGTCGGTCCAAGCCGCTCTGGAAAGATGGTGCAGTACGCGAAATGTTGATCACCACGAGGAAATTTTGAATGTACTCGGTCCCCAGCCGGGCGGCGCACTCTCCCCTGCTTCGGTCAAGCTCCCCACGCCTTCGACTGCCGTTTGGTCTTGGCATTGGGACCACGGGCACTTGACCGTCCGCCGGGTCGTGTTGGATGAAAAGCGGGACGAAACGGAGGCGCTAGCGTCCTTGCTGGCGCGTCTTTCGACAGACACCAAACTGGTTACCAGTCCCCAGACCTCTTCCGATTCGGACCCCATCCAAACCTTCCTACCTATGGTAGAAGTGGTGGTAGACCTGTTGGGCCACGCTCAAACGATCGAGCGGTCCGACCCGCCTGTGCAAAACCAGAACAAGAGCACGTTATTGGACGACTTGCTCAAGTTGCTTTTGATGGAACTGTTGCGAGTCCAGCGCTCTCGCCTGGCGGACACCAGTCAACGTCTCGCCCACTCGGCCGTACTGCTCCAGGGCATTACCACCGTACTTCCTCGTGCATCTCCATCGCTCTACACGGAGCATGCACTGCCTGTGTTGCTTTTTATCGACTATGCGCTTGAAGGTTCCGAAGAGCGGGACGAGACAGAGCAAGCAGCCGAACCTGCGCTCCGCCCGGTCGAAAAGATGAGTCTCAGGCCAAAGCCCAGGCCATCTTGGCTACGGGCATGCGCCCGGCTGCGGCCAGCCTGTTGGTCGAACTGTTGTACAACAACACTTCCCTCTCCCTCGAAAACACACCACTTTTGGAGTGGTGATGAACAAGCTGGAGGCGATCGTTACCGGCACGTCTCACAGCCCGTCTCACCAAGGCGTCCCATGCTCGGCCCCAGCGAGGAGTTGGAACCGTTGAGCAGGGTCTTACCTACGCTGCGTCTCATTCTCCGTGCGCGTAGCGCAGGCGACGGCGTCCCTCTCCCTCCCACCGACACCACCACCACTCCCACGCCCGAACAGCAGACGGCCCAGCAGTACAAGGAAGCGATGACGCTTGTGCAGGATGCCAGTATTCCGGTCCGAGGCCATGGCCTCGTCCTGCTCACCCAACTGGTTGCGTTGGATGAGGTGGGTGTGGGAGAACGCCGACCTTTGATTGTCGAAGTTTCTTCCCCCAAGGCCAGTTTGTCGGCGGCGCAACTCGCTCGCGTCCTAGATGTCTTTTTGGTCGCCCTGGATGAGGAAGACAGCTATGTGTACATGAACGCCATCAAGGGGTTGGCCCAATTGGCTCTTCGCCCCGATGGTGGCGAAGTCTTCCGTCGCCTGGTCGGCATGTACGTCCAGGGTTCGCCCCCTAGCACTGTTCCCCCCCACACACCAACCCCTAGCGCCAGAAAATGGGCACCGTACGGTAAGCCCAACCGACGCCCGCATCTGCTTCCACGCCCGAATCAGCTCTTCCATCCGAAAAGCTGGATACGGTGCCCACCACCGTTGTTCAAGTTGACCGTAGTCTGTGTGGGAGAAGCGATTGGTCAGTGATTCAACGTCTGGGGCAGGCAATGACGCCCAAAACGTACGTTATCCTTTCCACCTCCCTCATACCTTTCTACTTTCTACTTTCTACTTTCTATCTGACTTCGTTTCGCGCTAGTTTCGATTGTCGTCAACCCATTACTAGCGTTTGTGCGGAATACACAGGTACCTACAACGCTGTGAGTATCGACCATCTCACTCCTCGGCACCCTTGTCGAAGCGACGCCCTTGGCTGTGGCACTCAGTGGCACTGGTGACGAGCTGGCCCGCTTGGCATCGACTTGCTCACCGTCGAAGGGGGGAAGGAGGCCTTTAGTCACGCCGGCCGGCCCGTCCCAAGCCCCGTCACAGGCCGGACCAACGTGGACGAGATGGGCGCCGAGTCGGACGAGGAGATGACTTGGAAGATGATCCGCTGAGTGTCGACCGCTCCTTGCCCCAGCTTCGACGCGCCGGGTACCTGCTGCTCAGCTTGCTTCTCGTTGCCGCCGAAACCCAGCTCTCGGCCCGTCGGGAACCCGAGCATCTGTCCTCTCTGCGCCTCTCTGAGGCCGGGCTCCCTGCTCTCCGTCTGCCCAGCAAGCAGGCGTCCCCTTCCTCTTGCCTCATCATCTCGGCCCGCAAGACCACCAGGAACGCACACTGCTGGACCCGGCCTTGGTCCAGCGTATCAAGCAGCTCGCCCGCTTTGCTGCCACCTCCGATTCGGACCCCGTGGTTCAAGATCTGGCCACGTCCTGTGCCGAGCAAGCGGACACGCTTGCTGCTCTATTTTAAGCATTTATCTTGTCTATGTCGCTCTGCCGTTGTCGTGTGCTGCGCCTGGGCCGTGGCCGTGGTCGTGGCCATCGCCATAGCATTTCTCATGTCCCGCGCACCCGATCGAGGTAGGTTTGCCTGGTTGTAAATCGGCCCGGCAGGTCCGCCAACGCTTGGGCCTGCCACTCTTGGTCTTTGGCATGGGAAGCGGAAGCACGGCGCGACGCCGCCGCCGTCGACGGATACAGAGTAGCCAGCGAGGCCAGCAGAAACGCTGCGCCCCCCTCGGCAGCGGCCGAGATGGGGTTGAGGGGAACACGACCCGGACTGGGTCGTCGGGTGCCAACGGTCGTAGTTCCTCCTCCAATCGTTCCGTTAGACCAGGAATGCACGCCGCCCCTCCCACCAACAACACGTTGGCCAACAACAGCCCCACCCCCACCCTTTCTCCCGCCCGCCACGACCCCGCTTGTGTTGCTTGAGTTCGCGGTGCAAAACCAGTTGCTCCGCCTCGGACGCAGCGGCCACTGTCAGGTGCGCTAGGCCCAGTTGCTCAGGAAATGGATGGCCCAGACCTGGTACCCGACTCGGGGCGAAAAAGTTTTCTGTGTGGACAAAGCGATCGGTGGTGAGGCGAAGGGTCTGTGCCTCCTCCTCGGCTTCGGCTCCAGGCACGGCAGAACGTTTGTTGCGAATCGGTAACGGCCGGGGAGGACAGAGGAACCGGTCCCTTTGTTCACTGGACCATTGTTTGCTCGATAACGGCAGCAATTCCCGCATGGCCGCATCCGAGGGAGCAATCGTGCGTACCGGTCGCAGAAGGTGGCCCGGTCGATCTTCTCTAGGGTAAGAGGCGTTGGAAGTGTGGAGGACACATGGAAGAAGGGTGAGGCGGGCTGGGGTTCAGTTACGGTCGCGTCCTTGATCGTCGTAGGGGAAGGAGCAGAAGACGGGATCGAGTAGTCCGGGAGGAAGTACTCAAGCGCGATAGGGTCCGCGCAAGGCGTGATGGCAGCGAGTTTCGACAGTTCGGTTAGGGTCGCAAAAGACCATCGATGAGGCAGGCAACGATCCGCGTTCGCTCGGATCCCGCTTCAAGATGGACTGGGCGGCTTTCCGCGCTTCTTGGCGTTGACTGGGCCCAGCCGAGGCAGCAACAAAGGCAGTGCGCTCTTTGATTTTGCCCACCAACCATGCATCCTCAGATAGATCCCATTGGCCAAAGCTAAGCGATGTTTTCAACAGATTGGTTACATGCTTCCCGCCGAAATCAAGGCTGGACGAACACACACGTCAGCTACGAGCACCGCCACGTCGAAATGTCCAACATACCGTTTGACCGCCCCCAGACAAACACGTCCCCGGACTAGCGGTACGGCATGGCAATAGCTGGCCGCAGTCAAGTACCAAGGCTGCCTCAGGAAGTGCACGCATCGTCGCAATCGCGCCCGCGGCCTTGTCAGTTCCCAGCCCACGTTTCCGTTTTGCAGGCGCGGCGCGTACGGGCGGCGTCGGCCCAGGCGCAGGTAGAGGTGCGTCCTCGGCCGAGAGGGAGAGAGAGAGAGAGTATGGCTGCTGTCGACCCTGGACTTTTCCCCGCCACATCCGTGATGGCTGTGGCAGGAGGGAACGAAGACACCACGCGGCCAGCTCGGCAGGAGAAGCACGCAAGACGGCCGCGGCGCCGACTCTTCAAACAGAAGCGTGTCCATCGCAGCGGCCAACTCGGGCATGTTGAAGTAAGGCTCCGTGACCAGAACTGTCCGGCCCACAGCAATGGTTCTGGCCCTTGCCCGGACCATGGCTGTCCCACGTCTGCCTGGGTAGTGGATGTGCGCGCCGACGATTTGCGCCGGGTGGGAGCAGGGGTGAGGTCAGACTTGCCGTCCGAGCTACAGGGTCAGGTTCCGGGCCTGGATTGCCCGTTCTTCGGGTCCGCTTGCTCAGCTGCTCGATGGTGCAGAAAGAAGCTCTTGCTGCTGCTGGAGCGCATGTGCATGGCGAAGCGAGGTGGACAGGAGAGCGTTTGGGCGGCCCAGTCGGTGACAAAGCCACGCTCGACGGGCGAACGGAGTTGAAGGCGGGCATAGACACCTACCTGCTCCCCAATCTCAGGGCCAGCGAGGTAGGTACGGGAAGAAGACGCGGACGCAGTGCCGCCTCCAGCTGCACCGCCGACACGGGGCGCACAACCACATTGGGCAGCACCAGCACATTGGCTCCGCTCGTTTGGAGCGCGTCCAACGTCCCGCCTCGCCGCCGCTTTGAGCGCAGCGGGCGTGGCCGGGCCGTCAAAGAGCCACACGCGCAAATTGGCGCCACCCGTGTCCAGCACAGCGAGCGAGTGGGTGGAATGCTCCTCGTCGCACCCGCATCCGCCACGGCGGCAGGCATGGGGCTGGATGGAAGAGGGGGGAGCTGGTCGTGGAAGTGGAGAACTCGGGCCTTGGGCAAGACGATCGATGAGTATTGGAGACCAATGATCGGTGATCGGTCGGTGCATGATCATCGATCATCGGTCACCGCGATCATTCATCTGCTTCGTCTCAGATCTCACTCTGCAAAAGGTTTCCTTTTGCTGCTCTCTTCTCCTTCTCTCATCTCATCGCTCTCATTCCCACCCGCCCTCTCTCCGCCATCCGTACAGTTCCATCGCTACCTCACTTGGCCAATGATTAATGAGCACCACTAAGTCGCTGGCCATGGCTAGCGTACGTGCCATGTGATCCTCGAACCGGAAGTGTTTGACCAACTGGAGAACCGGGGACGAGAAGGCTGATATGCTGGATTTGGCGTTTGGTCTGACGGACACGTCACGGCTCGGGTGCAAGGTAAACGTTACCAAGGCCCTGGATGGCTGTGGTAAAACTCCCTTCGGCAACGCGCAATATGTATGTTGATGGGGCACGAGCCGGATATGGGCTTTAGCTTATTCTGCCTTGTGGGGGGGGGGGGGGCAGGTGGCATCTCCTCATAGCCGAGAGGCTGCCACACTCCTCGCACCACAAGATTTCGAGGCACACCCCATCTTGCTATTCATCTCTCCCCACTAGTCCGCTATTTCGCGCTTGTTCACGTTTCCTGTCTTGCATTGTACCCTCTGGACTGACTGTACTGACTCGACTGACTCATTATCGATCACCCCCCCCCCCCCACCTTTGCGCTCGGCTAGTGAGAGCCGTTGCTTGCACCCAAACGACATTGAACCAAACCAAAGCGCTCAGATTCCTTCAATGGTTTACAAGTACCACAGAAACGGGAAGAGAAAGGTGGACTGGATGCGTTTGAAACCATCATAGTTTGGACGAAACAAGCGCCGCCTTGCTAGCCAGGATCGCACTCTGCCCCTTCGACAAACTGGTCGATAATCACCTTGGCGGGTAAAATGTCATCGATGCAGGCTGCCACTTTGCCCATCAGTAACGTTCACGGACTGCCTCTCCTTGGATCCGTCAGGATCGTTTTTGAGGTCTTCGATAACAGGAATGATCCCCTGACTAGTCAACCGCTTGATCTCCTCTGGCCGGGATTCCCAGTCATCAATGTACTTGGTCCGTTTTAAAGCGGAGCGGACGTCCGGTCATAATAAATCGTTCGGACGTCGCTTTCATGAGTAGCAGAGAGAACCGCAAGCTTATGTCCGCGTGGCGCCCCGCTTTCCTCTGAAGCAACCAAACGGGTGCCAACCCAAACCCCGGCGGCTCCATACACCAGCGAGGCGGCAAGCGACCGTCCGTTCCACACCCCCCTGCTGCAACCACAATCACCGGCTTACCCGTCAACGGAGACTTCCACCCGTTCTGGGTAACCAGGTCCACAACACGTGGGACCAGCACGCTGAACGGCACATCGCCCGTGTGGCCACCGCCCTCGCCGCCCTGGACAATGATATGTCCACGCCAGCCTTGGCAGCCTTGACGGCATGCTTAGGGTGGCCGATCACATTGGCCACCACGACGCCGGCCTTGTGCAGACGCTCTACCAGTTCTTGTGGAGGCACCCCGACTGCCGACACAAAAGCTTCGCGCCTTCTTCCACAATCACATCGGCCAACTCCATGAGGCGGCCATCAGTGTAGTCGTAATTGGTCTTACGAGCATCACCACCCACTTGGGGCAGGAGCAGGTCCACTCCAAACGGCGCTTTCTTGTCCACCAGACCTTCCTTGTACCCAATCTGCTCGCGCAGCATCTTGGGTGTACCCCAGCCCGCCAATCACGCCGAGTCCCCCGGCATTGGTGACGGCGGCCGCCAAGTCGGGGCCTGAGGCGACGTTTCATGCCCTATGAGCATATGAAAGGTTAACGGGTGGCGCGCACGCGGGGAATCAGCAAACCAGGTGAGACGTACGGCCAGAAGGTGGGGTGCTTGATGCCGAACAGGTCGGTGAGGGAGTGCGGATGCGTTGAGGAGATGCCATGGTGATGGGGGCAGGGTTGATGGCAGAGAAACCGTTGTGGTGCTGTATACACTCTGTCTTTTAGCTTGGCGTTTGTCGACTTTCACCCGGCCGACGCAGTGGAGTCGGGACGGAGCAGCCGGAGGCCGGTGGGGGTTGAACAGCTACTTGACTACAGTGAGAGGTGGTGGGCGCCGGGGAGTTGGTGGGACTGCGCCCCCCGCCGGCGGATGGCAGCAAGACGCGGCGCGAATAAGGGCTCGGGCATTGAGGCCGAGGTGAGGCCTGAGCGCCTGAGGAGGCTCACCAGCGCGCTGGCTCCCCGCTGCAGTGCACAGACCAACACAGGCGCTGTTTGTGGGCCCATACGGCTGATGCAGCTCACCGCCCACCGATGGTCGCCTGGTGCCGGTGACCAGTGGTGGATGATGCGCCATCCTAGCCACAAACCACCCAGCACACACCGCAGCCTGCTCGCCTTGCCCGCCGTCCTCGTCATGGAATGGCGTCGGCCACACCCGGTGTCTGTTGGGGCAGCCAAGGTGGGGAGTGTGGGAGCAAAAGGCCCACGCTGGTCATGCACCATCATGCATCATGCATCATGCACCATGCGCTCATATACGCGCAGACCCAGCCCATGGCGCCAGTGTGTTTGGTGTGGGGTAAATGCTCATGTTAAATGGGGCGGGGCGGAGTTACTGAGTGGGTACCAACATATTCAAACTCATGCACGCAGCCCTGAAGAAGCCGCAAACCACAATGCCGAGTTGATACCGAAGAAGCAACCCTCGCCAGGGTACAATGGACGCGAAGACCCACTCTCTCATGTAGCAAGCCCACTGTTACGGGCGACGGCAGATGGCCGACCTCAGCCGACCCCAGCCGACCCCACCATCCTCTCACCTTTTCTCCTCTTGCCTCCCCTTGCCTCCCCTTATCTCCCCTTATCTCCCCTTAGGCCTTAGGCCTTATTTCCCCTCATCTCCCCTTGCCTCCCTTATCTCCCCTTGTCTCCCCTTAGGCCTTATTTCCCCTCGTCTCCCTTTCCTGCGGTGGATTCACACTCCTGCTGGGTTTGTCTGGAAATGAACCAAATTCCGACTTTATCTCCGCTCAAAATCTCACCAAAGAAAATGTAATTGCGTCGCAGTATCGGTGTCCCGGAGCAATATCCTACGGGTAATGTTGGCCTATAGGGAGCCGGACGGGCAGAATGATGAGGTCGATGAGGAGAAGGTGATGGATTAGAGCCAGAGTTGGGTTCGACCATTGGCCTTTAACGCTTGATGCAACTGTCTAGATCCAAACACATCGATTTACCCTTTAATCTCACGTCAACAGCTCTCGCATCACGGAGGAACATGCCCCATGCTAGACGTCTAATAGGCAAGCATACCTTTTCGTCTGCTATCTGGGCCGGGACGTTGGCATTAATCTGGCTATTATAGAAGCGTCGTGAGAAAAGTGGGATTATTTCCGGCTCCATCAAATGCATCTTTTAGTAGGTACTACTAATGGGGAAGAAGAATGGTGTCCATTCAGATATCTGCGATCAAATGATCTTTCGAAGACTGCAGCCCTTGGAGCAGCAGCATCTGAAGGGGAAAGGCATTGTTGACCTAATATTCTCGCCCACATGTGGTCATGCGTTATAAACCACATCTTGTGCCCGCGGCGGCACATGCGAGGCGAATGTCAACAGAGAGCTTGGAGAAATTGATTTTTGTCTACTCGGCCGACGCAAGACAAGAGCTGTCGAGGGTGAACGTTAGCAGCGGCAAGACCTGGTAATACCCCGCAAAGCGAGGCGAAATCATTGTTTCTGTTGAGCTGGTGTAAGGGTAAAACGGTCAAAAGCAGTAGTCACAGTTGAGTGTAACGCCGTGTGTCTAAGGAGAGAGATATAGCAATCTGGCCAAAACTATGCAAGATAATGGGTGAGTAACAGAGGATAGTAAATCAAGGGGAACACAGCAAGTGATTGTATCGAACCTGGCTAGTCGAACATATCGCCACGGACGACGGGAGTCTGGTTAGCAGGCTCAGAGGTAAACATTGATCACAGTTGTGCCCTATTGTGCTTCTTGTGTGGCCATCAGCGGCTTGGGGCGTCATTGATATTCGCCTACACAGAGATGCCTGGAACAAAAACTCATTGAGCGGGAAAGAGACATTCCGAGAAGATAGTAGGGCGAGAGGGGACGATAGTCGGAACAGTATTAGTTGCGGGAGCTATGTGGACGGTGTTATAAGGATATCATATCTTTGCGGCTGGTACGATGTGAGGTGCAACTATACTCTTGGCGCAAGAGGGGGTAGGGCTGCGGATCTGAGGAGAGAGATGTTCCATAGTATTCCATCCATGAAAATCACGACTATGTAGTGTTGCTAACCATCAACAGCTCAACAGCCCTCATCCGCCTCATCTCCAACACATGCATCTCGTGATATGATAGTACCTCCCAAAAATGGAGTTGGTCTTGGCTTCGGCACTATCTTCATGAAACGCGCCATGTAACAGTCGGGACTAAACGAGGGAGACAAGGTCCTGTCAGAGGCGGAGGGAAAGGCAACTGATTGTTCGTGGAAGGAAACAGAAGGCATCGGGCAGATATCACAAGCAAAAGAGCGAAGGGAAGAGCGGGAGACACAGCATGCAGAATTGGAAATTGGAGCGAGCTTAGTCATTCGGTGACATTAGTGTGGTGTAGAGGTTGAGTGCTTAGTACAGTAACAGAACTTGATGAGGCAGATAAAGAGGGAAGAGACTTCAGTCTGAGGCATGAGTGGTCCGTAGAAGTAGGTAGCCCGGCCGTCAACGTTTTCGAAAGAAGGTGTTCTGTAGTATATGTGAATGAGGGAAACGTTTAGGCGCAAACCTTTTGTCTAATAAAAGCTTTAAAGCTCTGCAAATGACACATGAATTGCATGAACGCATGTATATACTACTAAGGGAGTGCTCTGCTTGAGGCCTGGTGGTTTTTTCGGTCTGTGCCAAGAGTGGTGGGACGAGAGTGTATACGTTTAATCGTTCGTGTCCCCGAAGAGGAGGCTTGCCCTGCCGACCCATACCAACACTCACAGGCTTTCCACCGTACGGATCCTCCAAAAACCGCCCCCTTTTGAAGAACTGGGCTTTACGACGGTGGGGCCCCGTTCCAAAGATTCTGGTCGCAAGCACAGCACCAGATTCAACAGGCTTCCGTTCAATATGAGGTCTGAGCAAGAAGAGCTAAATGCTGAGCAGACGAACTGTTGAGAACCGCGGTCCCGTACAGAGGCCAAGGCGCCTTATCACCCTTTGCCCCTTATTTGACCTACGAAGTCTCCTCGTGTATACTCAGGCTTTGTTTGAACCTCTGTCTCCTCTAGGTGTGGCATAAGGCTTATTAGACCTAACCACCACCACACCGCGATTGTATTGCTTTCTAAATTTCCAGAGGTTCATCACCCAACCCCTTGGGTTCCTCCGGTCTTACACGAACGTTGAACAACGGAACGCCACCCCTACCCTCATTTCTCAGATCCCACCCTTCCTCTTCTCGTAGGAGGGTAGACCTTCGTGTGGTGGCATATTTTTTGACAACAAAATAATGTGAGATCTGAAAAAGAATCGATCTGATTTCCAAAGAGAAGGCGGCTGTGTGCGTGCTTGAGAGGTAGTGTATATTAGCGGGAGCTATGGACCATGGGCCATGCCTCCCTCCCGTACTCGATATCATGCTCCGTCAACGTATTTCTGCCGGCCTAGAGTCTCCGCCCATGACTATAATCTACCTCTCGAGCACTACCCTTAGAGACCCAGTGAGCAGGCTCGGTGTCTCATATCGATGCTGCTGTGCCCAGACCCAACTCTGGCACCGAGTCCAGATATCGTCGATCATCGATCATTGATCATCTTCTGCTCTTCCTCGTATCGCCTGCCTTCCTAGAGGTCTTCCCGAATTCGCCACAGTCAACTAGACAACGTTCCACGTTCAACGTTCAACGTTCAACTGAACGTTCATTCATTGCTATCATCGTCTGGAACGTCATGAGACTCGTCTCGGTGACCCCGGTCGGGCGCGTGCGACGTTTTTGAAGAGCAGTGCGCCTTCAACGGGTCTTGGTAAAGGGTCTATTTTATTTCCAACGGCGGTGTTTTGTGGGTTAGATTATAGATTAGGCTCTGTTATAAGCACTGAGACATGTATGACAGCACGGTGCTCTGCAAGACCGCAGACAGTTATGTATACGTTGAACAGGATGCTCCAAGCTTCAAGCTTCACTAGCTTCAAGCTTCACTAGCTTCAAGCTTCACTAGCTTCAAGCTTCACTAGCTTCACTTTAAAAGCCTTAAACAAGGGCCCTTGCTACTTGCCACTTGAAGCTTGAGGTGCCACACTCGTCACTTACACCGTTACCAGTTACCACTTATTGGCCCCTTCTTCGCCACACCACCGTGCGGAGCAAGCCACACGACGCCCCCCGTTGTCTTCGCTTTATATATAGTGGAAGTTGACATGGTGACATCCATCAGCCACATCCAGCCCAAAAAGGCCGCTGGAGTCCGTCTATCATATGGACTGCAGTTGCGGTTTGTGGGAACCGACAAAAGGCTATTGGGGCGGACTGTGGAACGTGATGCATGATGCATGATGCAAGGGTACAAAACAGAGGTAGCTTTTAACTTGTCCTTTTTCCAAAAAGGGGAGAGCGCGCCTGATAGAGAGCCTCTTCAACGTGCAAGCTTCAAGCTTCAAGTTGAAGTTCTAGGCTTCAAGTCATCGGTAGGGCCTTGTTGATCAACCATTGCAATCCATCGTCCATAGTTATATATGTTCTTCCACAGGCCAAATTTTTCATCGTGTGGTCCTATATACATGGGGGCTCGGGCAGCTCAAAAGGATGTCTACGAGAAAATGACGTTTGAATCACTTGTGGGGCGTGTTTGCCTCACTGACTTCGGCAGTATACATGTTGATCTACGAGTGCTTTTAACGACGGTTGTGGCCTCCACCACGGTCTCCGTTACAAACTCTTCCTCTGTTATTCCAACCGTTGCACGTGATGAACAACCAGTAGAATAACTTTGAAAGGCAGCCGGGTGGGACAACGCTGCCCCCAGTTGTAATGGAGAAGAACTGGTTTTGGAGCTAACCCTGAAAGCTGGTACAGAAAGCGTCGCGGATTGGATGAGGGAAAGCCGAAAACTGAGCTGCCGGGATAAGCTGGAGAGCTGAGAGCTGAGAAGCTGTCATGCATGGGAGGCGAAGAGATGAGGATGATCGATGAGGAGATCAGAAGAGGAAACTCAGAGCAGGAGAAGCTCCCTATATCGTATGGATCGACGATTAAGGGGTGAAGAACCCAGAATGGATCGTAGGGGGGAAATCACGAGCCATATAGTGCGTATAAGCAGGGAGACTAAAGGTCAAACAACGCAGTCGGGTGAGAACGGAGTGATAGACAAGGAACAGGGGCGCAGTTGCCACAAAAAATGAAGACCGTTCATCGATCATCCCGAATGGTGGACAAAGAAACACGGGGACTCGCAGCGCCCCGTCCCCAATGATTAATGACGAGGAGAATCGTGCTGTGGGTGAGAACAGAAAATATAAAAACTGTGGAAAAAAGGGGCGACTGTATGTCATGATCATTGTCAAGGATATTGTACGGAGGTCGATATGTCGGCTTAGACCACCGGACATGGTACAACCGTTCTTTGATCGTAACTTGGTTGAGGCCTGAGGCTGGATGTCTGGCAGCTCTGTTAAAATCGAACAAATCATTGGGGCTCAGCGCTCAACTCGGATGGAATCCACGGAGGCTCGTAACGCGTAACAGTTGTCGTTCCCCTCAAGCTCCTCAGGCCTCAAGGCTATATGAAAATGCCAACAGAAAAGTCGCCCCGTGTATGGCTGCAGCCCGCTCATACCGGCAATACCGTCTCTACTACAGCGATCTGTCATCCTGTCTATAGGCAAGGCACGTGCGGCATCCACAGGGACCCCCTGTCCTTACACTCTCCTTTTCAACACCATTCTGAATATTCATCTCGATTGCGACTTCATCGCAAGATCTGCGCGTTTCGAAAGAATCAATACATCTGGAAGTTTGCTCCCATACATAAAGACGATACGCCTCCTCTCTCCCCCGTCTCCATATAATAGCAGTTTGCGGCTCGGGTTCTATACGTAATTGTGAACGGTTTGGGATCTCTCCCCCATCATTTTCAAGTCTTCTTCGTCTCGCTCTCTCCCCCCCCCTGTATTTTCTGCTTTGCTCCATGTTATTTGCAGTTTGGTTTTCCCTCACGAACGATTGCTACTTCTGTGGAGAAAAACTTAGCCCTTACCTCTTTGTCTCGGGCCATTAATCATTCCCTCAGCTTTGCCCCTGGCTGTGAGACGGGCCAAACGCAATCGCTATCTATACCCTACATCTTTTCTCTCACCGCGATGATCTCTTCCTAGCCGCCTCGATGTAGTGCATATTGGGAGGTTTGAGTTCTGAATTTTGAGATCTGAGAGGTTGAGATTGAATTATTTATTGACCTTCTCTCGTTTTATATAGACTGTCACATGTCACACTGTGACATATAGCCCAGGCCAAGGTGACGCTCATGTGGACCGATCCGTGTGAAGACGGAAAGAGAGTGCGAGCGTATGCATCGAAGAAGGAGTCATTTATTGTGCATCATGATCATGTGCATGACGCATGATAGAAGTGAGCGTGGAGAACTCAAGCGGCACGTGATGCCACCGCCCCCACAGATCTTGATCTCACATGTCACACTACTATCCCTTCCCTCTCAAATATCCCTCTTTTCGATTGTCTTGCTGCATTGTAATGACACTCAACTGAATCAAAATGTTAACACCCCCAATGGATCGGTCTTCTGGAATCATTACTAGGCATCGAGAGTACCTCGCGAATGTTTCCCTTCTATGCCTCGCTCAGAGACCGATTCGAAATCATATATGTCGACGGACTGTTCTAGACTGTGTTCTCTCCCATACCACGGATATAGGTAGCCTTGCTCGGGGTCTTTTGTCCACATACCTGGAAAGGCCCATCGCAAAATGCTGGATGGTTAATGATTAATGATTCAAAGTGCCTGATGTTGAAGTATTTTGTTCTTTTGCTGAGGTCGGTGACGCCGGTGACGGTTCAAACGTCGAAGCTTGAAGGTCGTTGACTAGTGACTAGTGTCTGTCAACAAACCGCCTCAGTTAACCCCGTGTCTCACGTCGAGATCTCTTCTGCTTCTAGGGGTTTGCGCTGCCGCGTTTTCTGAGCACTTCTGGGCCGGTTGTGCGTGAAGCGGTGTGCTCTCCTCTTTCATGCATCAACGTTCAACGTTCAACGTTGGCATATCAGTTCTTCGAAACAAGCTATTCAAGAATAAGGCCTAAGGCCCAATCCACTATTTTGCCATCCCCCCCGGCCCACACGGGGGGTATGAGGATGAGGGGCATGCAGGTCCCTGTGACTGAACGTACTGATCCTCAGTAAACCCAGACTGAGTACTCTCAGTCTGAGATCTGAGTCTTCATCAGCTCTTTCTAAATTCTAGGTATGTGCTGAGTACTGTGTTTTGAGTACAAGCAAGATCCAGAAGCACACATCAGCCATATTGGTAACCGTGCGTTTCACTGTTAAACACCGGTTACTTAACCGTGCTGGTATGCGAACTGTGCCCTGCTGTGCCAAGCTGCGACATATATCCGTCCAGGTCCAGCCCGATGTCCAACTGGCGACCCTGGCGCACCAACTCTCCGACATCTATTTACAATCAGCCGCTGCCTTGCACAAATAACAGCCCCTTGTGTGTTCAATCTAGTCTGAGATCTGACGGGTTCGAACATCTGCGTGTCAGACTCACGCCGTGCTAGGGGCCCTTGGCCCACTAGACCCGATGCAATCCATCTGCGCCCTTTCCCCCATCTCCGTCACCTGACACTGCGCACAGCGCGCCTCATCAGGTGTACCAGGCCTTGAGCCTTTCAGGCGTTACATGTTACATGCATCACTAGCATGACTAGTATCACTTGGTGTTATCATAGCGTGCATAGTGCATAGCGGGCGCAGGCGCTCAGGCCTCCAGCTACCTCAGAGTACTTCCTACCAGAATTGCAGGTAGGTTAGAACCACGTTTTACCTGTCAACGACGGTTACCCCGGTACGGGATTATGATCAATGCTATCCGACCGTCTGCCTCGCAACGTCATGAAGAACTCATTCTCGACGCTCCGGCGATTGTGTGGAACACATGTAGCGGCCCATGTGGCGCGGTCACCGTGTGCGTAACAGTAACAGTTTTCTCTAGCAGCTCCACTTGGCGATGCAGCATGCCCATTCGATATGACTAACGTTTAACAATTGGCTTTCGGTCGAGGGTCGCGTGTTGCGGTGAATGTGAAATGTGCAGTGCTCAGTCATTAACGTCATTAGTCGCCGATGAGTGTGGGATTTGCGGCTGATGGCTGGTCGGGGGGAGGGAGGGGAGGGTACGATGTTGGGGGGCGCGAAGCTTGCAGCTTGAAGCTCGTGACTATGACAGCGACCAGTGACTAGTGACCCATTTCACTGTGTCATGTGACGCAGAACAGACCGTGATGCCGGTGATGGGGCGTCCAGGTGGCGTAAAATATACGCACCGAGCCTTCGCCCTCCGACAGCCCTCGTCATGCGTGTCATAACAAGAGGAACGGCATATGCGGTATGTGGTACCAGCGTGGTAATATAACCTTGGCCTGAGGTTCCGATGCTCGATGCTCGGCGATCGTCCGAAAACGCCCCGGCAGTGACCAGTGACTATGACTATGATGCCATGATGATCGATGAGACCTGGAGTCCTGAGGCTCAGGCCCAGGCCTGATCCATGATGCATGATGAAATCGAGACCGGCCGATGACCCTTTATGACTTGCGCCTCTTCCGAGGGTCTCACCAAAATCATAGCACGACAGGCGTGATACGTGTGACAGAGGTGGGTTAGTCCTGCGAAAATGCTGTGAGTTCCTCAGCACCCCAAACCGCGTGGGAATGGCCAAGCGCCTAATTGGTAACCTTCGTTACAAGCACAGCACAGCCCTTTGGCCACCGGCCCTGGATATCTGGATGGCCTCGATGGCCAACCACTGAAACATTGGCATTAGCAAGACTTATACTTGAGTGGGTGCGATTCACAGTTACGCGTCCTATCCCCAGGTGCGCAACCCGGGGCTGGCTGATCCTTTTGTGCCGCTTCCCGAGGTGCCCAACGCCTAGACCCCATTATGCATAAGTGGCTTCGGCACAGTGTCAGCGCTCAGCCTTCTTCAGCGCTGAGGCTCAGCGCTCAGAAGATTGAAGCCTGCTTCAACGTCAGGAAGAATCAATCTTCTGGAGTCCGATGCCTCCGTGGGGCCGCATCGCAGATCTCAGGGAAGCTCCCACGTGCATCACGTGACATGGCCATTTCTTGGCGTGGTCACAATGATTAGTGACCAGTGACGCGTGACGCGTGACGCGTGACTGCATGACGTGCATGACGCGAATAACGTCGCTCACCTGAGCTGTCAAACATGCCAAGCTTCAGGACATCATACATCACTGTCACAGTACATCATGCATCAGTAACTTGGTCCTCTGTACCAATGCATGTTCCCTTGTTCCATGTGTTGTTAGAAGAGGGCGTGGGATCCATATTCCAAGCGCTTTCGGCCACGGCCTGGTACGTGTGCACTGGGCTGTGGTCTCTGTCCCCCAACAGACTGCCTGTTGCACTTTAATGCATGTTGCACATGATGCCAAACAATAAACAGGGCGCACATGTGGCAGTCGTACCTCCGAACTCTATACGTCCCTACGTTCATGAATCATTACATAGGTTATCGGTAAATTTCCAACAGCAACGGGAGTGGCCGTGGCTCGTGGGATCGCGTGGGACACGCACGTTGGAGGTTGGAGATTGGAAGGGGAATTACGAGAAGCGATTGCTAATACATATACAGGCGTCTGACAACTCTTCCGCGCCTCCGCGGCCGCCTCGCTTCGGAACCTTGCGGAACTTTTCGGAACTTGAAGCTTCACTTTCAAGCTTGAAGCTTGAAGCTCGAAGCTTGAAGATACATGTCATTGTGACTTGCGATTCCACGATGGGCTGAGAGGGCCTGAGGGCCTGACGCGCGGCCTGACGCGCCTGACGTGTGACGCGGGCAATCACATGTGACATGTGACACCATCTCGCTGGACGGAGACGGACTGGTGATCCGATGATCATGTGAACATCTGAAGGTGTGAAATTCAACCCGTTCAACGTTCAACTAACGTTCAACGAACCAATCCGCTGAGCCAGCTGACCAGCCAGGGGGACCAGTGAGTGACTAAGCGTTGGTACTTAATTCCGTCACTTCAGTCACGCGCCACGCGTCACGCGCGTCACGAAGCTTGAAGCTTGAAGCTTGAGCTTGAAGCTTGAAGATTAACAAGCGACATTAGATCTTAGAGCTGTGCCAGCTGTGCCCTGCTGTGCTAAGTTCCGATTCAAGCCATTCTATGACTGCCAACCCGGGGATCACGCGTCACGGAGAAGGACAACAGGGTTCCCTAAGGCCTAATTAATAATTCCCTCTCCCTCGTTTCGGGACGGGACCAGTCACTAGTCACACCCAGGTTAAGTTCATCGACACATGCACATATAGTTATCGAGTTTTTATCGAAGTTATCAATCTCAGATCTGAGATTTCAGCTTCATTCATTCAATTCATGATGCATGATGCATGATGCGATGTCGTACCGGCTGCCCTCTCGTGGCCTGTCGGACGCTTCGGAACATCGATCGGTGTACAACTCAGTACATAGAAGTGCTCAGTGTATGGTATGTTGCGTTCGAAGGGTGCCGAAGTGACGCGGTGACCGGCCAGGTGACCCGGTGACAAGTCTCGGGACCTACTTGTGGGAAGCGCCAGCCTCAGGGCGCCGCAGGGCCCCTGGCCCGGAGCACATCCAAGGTTTTGAGCCGTTGATACGCTGATGACTGATTGCGGCCGTATCGGGCCAGCCAATGGGGGAAAAGAGAACGGAAGCGAACGGATAGCATGTGAAGTTGAACGTAGACGACGTCGTCGGTGTCCATGTCATGCATATTATGGGTGGCAGATCACGCGACACATCACTAGTCACATGTCACATAGCATGTGTCACTGTGATATGTGTCATGTCAAACATGTGACACAACTGAAGTTGGCTTGGCGCTTGGAACAGAAGCTCACGCGCTCACGATGAATGAGCATGACGTGTGACGTGACGTGTGACTGACGTGTGACGCGTGAAGTAGCCGATTGAAAATTGTCCTCGTGTGGCGCTTGCTATCCAGCTTGGGGATTTTTTCAAACTGGAAATGACTCCTGCCTCTGCTCTTGGCAGCCCCTGGGGCCTGGCTGGTCTGGTCTGGTCTGGTCTGGCCTTCAGATCTTCAGATCTTCAGATCACAAAGGGTCATCTTAAGCCGGCGCCGGCCAATTTTGGGGAAGTGTCGAATGCCGAGGATCGAGGATTGATGACATGATGATGCAATGGACACGTGGCCTGCCCGCCTGATCAGCAGCGGAGGCTGCGGAGGCTGCCAGCCACGTCCCCGGTACCGAACCCGAGTTTACACCACAGCCTGTCAACCAACGTCCAACGTCCAACGGCGACCCCGAGGCGTTGTGTGTGGGAGCCACACTATACGTACTCGGTACACACACCGGCAGCCCACCTGGCCTGGCCTCCAGGTCTCCGATCTCCACCTTCGTCGTTCTGCCAATCTACCGGCCACCGCTAACTAGTAACTAGTCCGTGGGCATGCGCTCACGCGCTCACAGGGTCGCTCCAAGCGCCAACAGGCTCAACATCAGACAGCCGCCGCAACCATTCGGGCATTAGCGCTAAGCTTAGCGCTTCGCGCATTAGCGCATTATGCAGCGCTTCGCACTGCCTCATGTCATGCGTCACGCGTCTCACATTTACCGTCACGCGGTCACGCGTCATGCATCATGCATGCTACAAGTGTCTCGATCATTGCATCAATCTTCCTCACTTTAAGTTTTAAGCTTTAAGCGCTCGCTAGGTGCTTAACTTAAGCTTTAAGCTTTAGGACGAATATTAATCGAATTAATCCCCGATCCGCGGTTACCGGTGCCGGTTACCAGCTACCGAATATCGGTTGGCGTTCATGTTACCGGTGCCGGTCACCGGTCAGTACATTGAATAATGAACCTTTTTCCTTGGTCTGCAGGCTTGGGTTTCTTTAGGCCCTTAGGCCTTAGCCTTAGGCGTTAGTGTTATCATGTTACTGGGTTACTTTTTGTTACAGCTTTACTTTGGAATATTCTCACTAGCGTGCTAGTACTACTCAATAGTACTACTCATCGTATACTACTCATCGGTACTCGGTACTCACTAGATACTTCGCATTTCAAAGCTAGTTGTGTCAAGTTCATCATGCTTCTGCGCAGCGCAGCACCAGCCCTCAAGCTCTCAAGCTTCAAGCTCCTCAACGTCAACCTTCAGCGCTTCAGCCAACGTTCAGCGCGTGCGTTCAGCTTCCTTTGATCCCTGGGTGATATCATCGATCATAAACCACCGACAGTCCGGACTGGTCGGTGACTAGTGACTAGTGACTGCAATCGGTCACGGTCACATGTCACATGTGTCACCTTGCCACTGGCACTATACTTCAAGCTCGTACCCAGTGAACGGCTGAGCCTGAGGCTGGTTGGCCTGAAGCTTTGAGGCCAGAGCCAGAAGAAGCCAGCGGCGGAGCCTGACGCGTTGACGCGCTGAGCGGCTGAGCGCTGACCGCTCGGCGCTTGGTCACCGATCATCGATCAACACCAACGTTCAACGTTCAACGTTCAACGTTCACACTGAGCACGCTGCGCCCAGCAGGCTGGTCTTCCAGCGCCCACAGCACCTTACCCCAGCATCCAGCGCGATACATCCTCACACCCACTGCCATCACCTCCACCGCCATCGCCGCGCCGCCACCAACCACCTCCACCGCCACCACCTCCTCCGTCCCCCTCCCCCTCTCCCCCTCCTCTTTCGTCCCCCTCCTCCTCCTCCCTCTCCTCTTCCGTCTCCTCCCTAGCCTTTCCCCTCAGCACCACGGGCAGTCGCACTCGACTTTCTGTTCCGTGGTTGGCACACTGCGGCCGGCCATGCCTGCTAAAAGCGCCCCGCAGGCAACTCTCCGCCCGCCGCACATCCTCCTCCCTCCTCCGTCGACGCATGCCTAACCTTGATCCGCGTACGGCAGGCTTCTCGCCTGCGCCTACGTCAACCCCCATTCCTTCTAGCCACAGTCCCAGGCTTGGCCCGGGTGCGTTGCCGCCCGACCCCGGCCCTCGTCATCTTCCATCTTTCTCCCTCCCTCCCATGCGTCCTACATTCCATCCTCCGTCCGCTCCGACTTGGACGCGGCGCGTGACGCAAGGTGGGCTGGGGCTGAGCGCGAGTTGGCCCCTCTCCACAACACACACACCCAGCTTATGGCTTCGCTCCACCGACAACGTCAACATCCACCTTAGTCCCTGGCGCTGACGCAGTCCCCCCCTCCTATGACCCCTCATCGGATTATCGGGTTGGCTATGGCCATCGCCCTGGTGCTGTCCCGCACCACAAAATACCAGCCGAGGCGACCGGTATCGGCGGCCGTCCAACAGTGACAACTCTTTACCACCCCCACGCCACGATCACCTCGGTTTCCATTCTCGATCCGGCGGCAGCCACCAGCCTACCGACACAGCCCGCTTCGGGCCTTCCGCGACCTCATCCCTTCCTTTGACGGAGCAGCGGGTCACACCTCCACGGCCCTTAACGCAAGAGCGCATGGGAGGGATTTCCTCCCCACTCCGTACGAAAGAAGAGCATCTGCCTTCCATGCCGTCCCACGGTTCATCCACGCATCCGCTCCTCCCTACCCCTTCGGACCGGCCCCCTCTGAATCGAATTCTTCCCGTCGTGCGGTGGGGATGGTAGACCAGCCGAGAGGAGTAAGGCCGGACGACCAATCCCCGAGGTAAGCGGGGAAATGGTGGACTTGTATGCCACCTCCCGCTCCCCCGAGCTGCGGATGAATCACAAGCTAGCCGAAACGCAAACGAAGGAAAGAAATGAAAGAGCTATTCGAGGACCTGCGCAACCAACTGCCAGACGACCATGGCACCCGTACCAGCAAGTGGGAAATCTTAACACGAGGTGAGTCCTCTCTTCCTTCCCTGCCCCTACTTCTCCCTTGTCAGACCCATCCGCCACAGTCACAACACTACTTTTATTCTAGGGGGTGCTTCACCAACGTCGACTGAGGTTACCACGGTTCCTTCCCCCTTTCTTCCCGTGCCGCCGCTATTTGTTCGCCTTCCTAGCCAGATTGGATAGTTGCCAAGACTTCCTCTCATTTCCTGGCGCTGGGCCGCACCCTGTGGGCGTGCTGCTGCCCGTATTCCCCTACGTCTTTCTCACGGTTCCCAGCTCGGGGCATGGCATTTTACAGTGCTTTAGCCTCTGGCCACAGGCACTTTCGGGGGGAGCGGCGGCAATCATGGTAACCCCGGCGAAAATGGGTGGTGCACCGCCGACGTGGTGGTGGATCTCTCATTTGTACGCGAGTTAACCACCAGATTACTGACCTGCGTTTTTCTTTTCTGTCTCTTATAGCCATCGACCACATTGCAGATGTGAAGAAGGAGCGGGACAAGCTACTATGGGAGAACGATCGGCTACGTATGGCACTCCAGGCGTGCCCTGATTCGACGCGGCCGATCAGTGCCCCGGGCCCCGAGAGCACCATTGTCGGCAGTCCGTCGGCACAACATGGGCACCCTTCCACCTCTGGGTGGTCACGCGAACGTCCTGCTCCGCCACTGCCCGGCCCAGAGAGTACCCACCTTCATGGACAGGCGCCGAAGTGGGACGAAACCGTATTAGGGCAGGTTCGAGCCCAGTGCCTTCAGATACCCGCCACCGCCTCATGGTCTCACGGGTATCTACATTCCTCCCCACGCTTCCACGGGCGAGGAACAAAGGAACAGCGGATTCTCCATCGTTCCGCTTTAGAGATGAGCCTCTCGCCTCTCGTTCCCTCCCCGAACTACACGCGAAACAAATCGCTTGCCTAGGCATGGTGACCCACCACCGCCTCCGATGCCCCGCGAGTATTATCATGGACGCAACGTACCGCACCCATTTGACACCCATCCTGCTCCTCCGTCCTGATGCTCCCCACCCCGCTCGAGAAGAGTTCGACATGGAGCACAGGTATGCGCCCGAGATGGGTATGGGTATGGGGAAGGTATTCGTACCACCTCTCATCCTCCGTCCAATCCCGCCGATCGATACGACGGTGGATACAACTCGGTCCGGCGTGCCGGCGACCGAGGGATGTACGATCCCCTCGGTCGGTCTCGGCCTTTGTCCGCGATCAGCATCCCCGACAAGGTAGGGGCAGGGGCAGGGGCAGGGGCAGGGCAGGGGCAGGGGCAGGAGCAGGGGCCACTCCACCCTGGACTAGATCGGCGAGGGAAATGCCCCCGTCAACCTCGGCTGCGTCCTTTGACCGCCCCGCTGAGGCTTACACGCCTTCTTCCTTTGGCCCGCGCTCTCTTCATCCCAACCCACACGAGTATTCCTACCGTCCGGGCTGATGGCAGCACTTTAACTTCACATCCAGTAATGGAGGAAGTTGGCTCGTCTCGGCTTCCTGTGGCGAATCGCAATCGCCACACACAACATTTCTATCTCTCTCTCCCTGGACCCTACCTTGACCGGCTCAGGCTGAACTGGCACTACGCCCTCCTGCCACTACGAATATTTTGTTATCATTGCTCCCCCATCTGGCTATGCTCGTACACCCGTGCATCGGCCCCCAAAACGCACCAGCCAACCAAACCCAATCTCGCTATGCCTTGTCCGTACTATCGTGAGAACATTTGGTCCGACGCCATGCAATGGTCAGCATCATATCTTAATCTATTTGGTACTTGCTTTGAATCGCCCACGGCTCGGTTCCTATTCCTTCGGGCATTGCTGGACCTTTTTCACATATCCTACCATACGTTCTGGTACCACTATCGTTCTCCTGTAACATGCCTTGCTACCTTGCTATGCCATATCACGAGACTTCTAGATGATCCCTACCATCCACTTCTGGGCTCAACCCCCGCCATCTTCCCTTGGTTATATCAGTGCCTTACCGTCTCCCCCTCCCCGGCCTCTCCATTCTCACTTCTTTTCCTACTGAAACAAGATAACGATCCAATGGTGGGTATTTTCCAACTCACTTTATAGACCTCATCTTACCGCGGCTATGTAGTAGCGACGTACTGCGGCAGGCAGACGGCGCGGTCAGAGCTACCAGAAGGAGATAAGCGAGAACGAAGTAACGAGTTGAGCGAAGAGGTGGGGGTGGTAACGAAGAACAGACAGGAATGCGCCAGCGGTGTCTACTATGCGCGCGGCTTACAACTGGACCAGAGTGGGGGCGCCATGTGGGAGCGGGGCGCAGACCACACCAAGTACAGACCAAACCTCTGTAACTAGGGCGGTGCTACTTACAGCAGCCACGGTGCAACTGCTCTTTCAGTCCATTTCCCCCCGCCGCCCTCGGTGAACATATGGGACTGTGAAAAGAAAAGACGCAAAATTTGCTCGAACGCTATATAATTGTCACCCTCGTCTGGCTCCTATTTGCCATGAAGCTTGACTTGAAGCTTGAAGGGGCATCGCCTGGCGTCGCGAGTCTGTACTCTGTTGATCTGTTGATAGTCCACTCACAGTCCAGGGGGGAGAGGAGGATGCCCTATGTAACGGTTGGTCAAAGAGGGGAGGTGGCGGTAGGTCCACTACCGAGTAACGCTGAACTCAGCCTGAGCACGGAGAGGACTGAGAAGGTACTGAGAGTATACTCTGAGATCCGAGTCTGAGTCCTGACCCGGGCCGATACAGGCGGTGGCCAAAACCTGCTGTGAGTCACATGTCACATGCCAGCGCGTCAGCCGTCGGTGCGTCAGCGCGGCAGCTGTCAGTGCGTTCGCTACTACGCCCGTGTGGCCGTGGCGTGGCGCGGATGGAGCGGGTTGCGACATGTGAATATGTGAATGTGAATACTCGTACTCAGCCTCAGCACGCAGGCCCTCAGGCCCTCGGGCCTCAGGGCACTCAGGTACTGATGATTCAGTGAGAGTGACCGGTGACCCCGGTGACCAATGATCCCGAGTCACCCCGAAGTCACGCACCGTGTGTCACGCGTTACAGTGACGCTAGTGACTAGTGACTAGTGACTAGTGACTAGTGACGCGTGACGGGTTCCCTCCATCGATTTGATCATCGAACCACATGATGCATGATGCATGATGCATGATGCATCAGATCATCAGACGCGTATCACATGCGTGGGTCCCAGGCCCCTGGTACTTTAACACGCCCGCCCAGACTATCATGCATCACCCGCACGCTTCACACCGCGGGCGAGAGGCCACCGTGGAAATTGCAAATGGATAGGCTACTATACTAGTAGGTGAGAGATGTGCATCAGAACAAGGAGGACACGGTGTGGTAACGCACCTCTCCTTCACAATTGCCGATCGCCTCCACAGGACAACACCCCATGTTGTGCTCTATACAATCAAAAGGGGAAGAGAGTCCGTTGTGATTCCATATACCATCAGGCGATAGATAAGACTTCTCTTCCGCAGGCTGAATCCTGCGATTTGGGGCTCAGGCCGTTGTCATGGTCGGAGCTGCGGCGAGGGAGACCAGAGTCGAGACTAGGTCAATGAATGTAGCGATCACGAACTTCGTGGGGGAAGAAAGAACAAGGCAGAGGATATGGTGCCAAGCGGAAGAACAGGGAAAGAGCGAAACGCTCGGGACAAAGAATTTGGAAATGTGAGCGAGACCAGCCAAACTATAACAGCCAACATGAACCTTGCCTCTGGGGCTGAGGCCGAGGCAATGGCGGGCAAGATGCAGGGCCGAGCAACGGTGAGATAGACCAAGACCACTCCTGACACCGCAGTTTGCTAAACTTGATGTAGTTATTGGTGCACCGTTACTCAAACGTGTCCCCTTAATCATGCAGTTCCTTGTCGCCAAATCTAAATTTCTTCAGAATCTCTCTAGTTGTTTGATGACGATTGTATTGGAGAGCCGAGTGCACTCTCAGAATAACTGGCCCGGTTTGTGCTTCGTGACGGTAAGGATTCGAGCAACGTGCTAGTCAAAAGACCATGCTCTGTCGTGGCACACCTTTAGCGCGTTAGAGTCGGTGAAGACAACGCACAGTAGGAACGTGGCTTGCCCTGTATCCAGTGCAGCAAGCGCAGAGAGTATGTGGGATACAACAAGGGTGGGATGGGGCGGCGCGACGGCATGGCCTCCGTCTTGTCGGACTGTAGAGACGCCCTGATCCACTCGGCTATTGTCGAGACCGCAATGGAGATGCCGCAAAGCGTATTATAGTGTCACGGGGGGACGACTAAGTCGCCTTGTACAGCCACCTCCACACCCTTATCGTCTCTATCGCTTCTCGGCTTCTTTCCGTATCAATGTTCATGTTCTCTTTCGCTATAGCCGCATGACTCATGTTGAGTTTCTCAGCCTATCTATAAAACCCATAAAACAATGTCTCTTCTCCGTGTCTCTTCGCGCGTCTAAACTCCAAAACTTGATATATGGATTCGACTCGGTCTCTCACCTCGGTTCTCGTCTCGGGTCATTTTTGCCCTTGACCCTTGACCCTTGCCTCGTTTCTCTCTTCATGCATTTCGTGGTTGGTCCAGCACACTTCTCCACACTTGGTTCGATTCCCCTATACATTCTGTAGACCAATGGGCGGTGATCCTCACAGCCCAACCCTTGTTTCCCCTCCGACTTTCCTCTCCACTCTTCACCCTTGTAAATCCTTCACCCATATACGCTTACGAATTTACGACTTACATGGACCACACTCTTCAAGCCGCAGTTACTATCAGTAAGTATCGCGCGGGCTCTTTACCAGGACTTCGTCTGATTCCGCCTACTACACAGCGCGCCGCGTGTGGTAACTCCACCGGGAAACCGCGTTATCTCGGAGCTCATGGATCCCTTTTCAACTGATCTGACGATTACCTACGCGGCTCCTACCTCGGAGTGTCTGAGCCGGCCTTTGCATGCAGGCAGCCGCCCAAACTATAGAGGGTCTCTCCCTTGCTTCTACACCCGCTCATCGTTCAACCAGAATCTGAAGCAGGGCTACCGAAGTATGTAACTCTGATTCCACGCCCAAGGGCTTCACCCCTAAATTCTGGGGTCGGGCTCCGTCTCGAGACCCCCCCCGTGACCGCATTCGTCAAATTTTAGTCACTGCCCAGCATCCTCAGTTGGATGGATAATCAGAGCGGTTTTTCGACTTAATTGGTTCAGACCCATCTTCACTTTGTCAGCCATGTGCGCAGTCCGTTTGGGTCGAGTATCTGGATGCCACGGCTTTCGCTCTAACAGTACTGATCACTCGGTATCGACGGACCCGTCGCCGTTATACATCATGCATGGGTTCCACCCACTCACAAACCTGGTGACACTGTGGTGGAGAGATGGCGTTGGGTCAAGGGCATGAGATTGCTCGCGACACTGCTGCAATCCCAGCCAAGGAGGCTCTTGAGCATGTTTTTGCTTGCGGGCAAAGCGATCTGGAGAGGTCGTCTGCGTAACGAAGCTCCTCAGCTGGAGGTGGGGATTCGATTTTGACGGTTGACCAAGAAAGAATCCCCTCACATGTCCCAGTGGACCTTTGAAGTGAAGACATTTGGTTCAATTCGATGTTATAAGGCAAAAGTGCATGAAGGTGCCTTTCTTTTCTTGACCTGCCGGCTTCGATCAAGATTCATATGGTATTGAATGTGTCTGGTCTTGAGCCTTACCGTTTTGACGAGGTGGCTCCGCGGCATGATCCTTTACCTCCACCGACTACTGCTGAACGGTGAGAAGAGCATTGGTTGGTGGACAAGATTTTGTACATCCGCTACTATCGGCACCAGTTCCACAATATCTCTTCGTCTCCTTTGTTCCTGAGTCGGAGAACGATTAGTAGATCCCAGCCAAAGATTTGGGTGATGAGTCACTGGCCGAGGTCGCCTTCCACATCCACCATGGTGAGAAGCATTGGGGCCAAGCTCGCAACCGGGTGTGCTCCTTCGTCTCAGTAGGGGTAGCGTACCCTCAGGAGGTGCACATTCGACTGATGGTCGCTTCTTCAACTTGTTCTTGAAGCCCTTCTCCTTCGGAGGGATGTTAAAATGTTCTCTCATTCGGCGTGAGGACACGCCTTGTGAGGGGGTGGATAAAGTTACGGGTCACTGTGGGCTGGTTCGCCTGAAAAACAACCCATAGACTCCGTTGCGCCTAAAAGGATCATGCTTCCTTCGATATGGGCCACCAAGATCGAGTCCCTTTCGTACGCTGAGAGATCCGTGCGCGACTTTGAGTCCCTAATACTGATTTTGTTCTCCTTCAAATATTTGGTCTTTGGTATTGAGTCAAGTGTGCCCTAAGTTGAGCTGCCGGATCTGGACGTCCGTTTCCTCGTCCGGGCGCCTCATTTCGTTGTGATGGAGTCGAACCGGCCACGGTGCTGATGGTTTCTACAACTAGTTGGAAGACTATCTCATTTACTGGGGTCATTATGTGCAGCAGCGGGGGACAAGCCGAACAAAAGGAAAGCAGTGCACACTGCTTTGCACGCAGCATGTAATGCCAACGGTGCCCACGCATTCTGCGTATATGACAGTCCACCCTACTATGAAACACTCCTCACGGGGTTCCGTGGACACACAGAGGGAGAGGGTCCATTGGAGTTGAACAAAGTCTACTCACATCATCGTGTACCGCCAACTTCCCTCCGCTGAGCTCGTTGGGGACCCGCAACCGTTACAGCTACGCTAGGACTTTGGAAGCCTCTCGGCAAAGAGGTGCCCAGCTTCTTTCGGGTTGACGTCACTCTAGATGGCCTCTAGGTACGGACGAGGTTCTTGTACTGCAGGTAGTACTCATGCTCCCAACACACATCCACTAAACCATGATGGGGATGTGCCAAATGAGTGAGTCTTAGTCCTTGGCGGTCACCACCACCGCCCACCGCCAAATGCGGATTGGTTCTTTTGTAGTTAGTTCAACATCCCTCAGTCCTTCGGCTGGGTTCAAATTTAGGCAACGTACATTCCAGGTTGCCCGCCGGCGGATTCCACCCCACAGGCATCCCCAGTCTGAGCCCTGGACAGCAACAGTAAGCGTGTTAAATTGGGCCCTTGAACGGGTCAACAGAGCCAAAGTCCTTCTCAATCTGTTGCTTGAGCGGACCGTCGGGCAGCGCGGGCCCCCACTTTTGCCTTCGGCGGTGCTTAGTAGAAGGTTCTTCCAAAACAGAGAGTGGTTGATGCGACACGCTACCATTTAACAGATGGTCGCCGACCGGATTTCAACCTGCTTCTTGACATCGTTGGCCGCCACCGCCGAGGCGAGCGCCTGCTTGGCCGCGTTGAGGTTGACAACGTAGGGTGTTTACTACTAGCCCCCGGTACACGGGCCACCACTGGCAGCCTCATATACAGGCCAATTTGAAACGCTCCAAGAGGAGTTGCCAACAGCTGGGCTGATATTGCATCAGCGATATGCAGCACGTGGGGCTATCGCTGCCATTGTCCTATAGAGGGCGAAGAGAGAGTGGCCTATATAATTCCCCACAGCTCCCCCCGCCGATGTCTTCGTCTCAGTCCCAATGAACCGGCGCGGCTGCTGGCACGTCGAGGCAAAGCCTCGTCTGTAGGGTTTGTTTCTTTGTATGGCAGTGTTTAAGGAGTAGTCGCTGAGATCTGATGCGCGGCATCGATTGTCACCGACACAGAAGCTGGTGAAGGCAAAGTCTGAAGCTTTTCAGTCCATCAAGAAAACTTCCTGTGTACCGTTGGTGATGCGTATGGCCGTTAGTTTGTATCAAGCCTAGCTTTCAATCGGTAGAATTTGAGACTCTTATTCGAAGAGGTTCATCTCACGGTTGTGGGTTCGAGTCCCACGTGGGGCGATTTTTTTTCCAACATTAGTGCATACATGTATTTTTGATCTTCATTATATTGTCGTAGAGACGTACCAAGCAACATTACATCTTCCAAAAATGTCGTTCAGGATCCCTCGTCCATTCCCGACTATAGAGTCACGGCTGTGTATACTGGCGGTTTACACTTTTACAAGAAACACAGGAGTACAAAATGCGGCTCTCTGGTATAGACAGATGAAAAGAGAAAAGAGAAGAGAAGAGAATTGAAGAGAAGAAGGACTAACTATATATGTGCTCTCTATAGTATGATGTAATCGCAACCTTTTGCCGGGGGGTTCACTGTGGAGACGAGAGAGCGATCCAGTTGCTAGTGTGATGGTGTTCCAGGGAGGAACTTAGCATACAGACTTCAGTGGAGCTGATCCTTAAACTAATAGGAGATGTCGTGAGCAGGGAAAAAAACGGCCGCGGTGGGGGAGAATCACTAGATGCAGGCCAATGCACATAACACGTGAATATGTGCCACACTTACTCGCACACACACCATTGTCAGCCTCCTGCGTAGCCTTTAGTCTCGATACCATATTACTGTCGGTACATTATAGGAAGAAGGTGCTTTCTTGTCCTGCAAGAATCAGATGGCGGGAAGTCCAAATAGGCCGGGCACAGGGGGTCGGGTTGGATGGAATTCAACCCTCCCCCAACGCCCTGGCCAAGTTTATCGTGCTGGTTATGTACTTGAAGTGGACGTAACGGTGCTACGATTATTGGCTGTATTAAGCTGACAGTCACGACATGGTGTACTGCAACCAATATGCGATTCCTTTTACTGGAGAACACGGGTTCCCAATGGCTACCATCTAGGAAATACTGGAAGCCTCTCAAAGAGAGTGAGAGACTGCCTGCTTTAGCCAGCAATCCAGCAGACACGGAAACCACGTGCTAAACCAAAAACCCACATTAGCTTGTACAAGGTGTGCGTAGAGGCGGTGCGAGAGACAGCAAAAATAGGTGTCCAACTGAAAGTGGGGGAAAGAGGGTCGCTGAGAAGAACACGACGGTACAGGGAGAGGAAGTTGTTCTTCCGAGCGACCGAAAATGCAAAGAAAGAAGAGAAGGACGAGTGGTACGATAATAAGGTCTGTGGCGATATAGGGACTTGGGAAAAGGGGTTGAGGTTAAAAGGGTTGCAGTGCCAGTCCTCGGATAGCCGCATTGACCAAATCTTGGTTTTGGTGTCGCCCTCGATGGACCAGAAACCAACGCCGGCAATGCCGGCCAGGGCAGAAAATACACTCTTTTCGTAAATCGACAAGGGATCGTCGTAGGTGATCACTTGCTGGTGGTTGTACATATAGGGAGTGTCGGAACAAGCATCCCGCTGGAGCGTCCAGCCGGATTGAGCTTTAAAGTTGCCCGTCGAGTCCTTGATCAGGTAGCCCTGGGTGACCATGACGTTAAGTGTTCTGCCCCGAAGAAAGGGTAGATTGTTTGAAAGAAGAGCCCTGGCCGGGGTGAAGCAAACTTTGCTGCTCTTGAATCTCGGCTTGCGTCGGACGACGGTGGGAATGGTGAGCACCTTTTCCTTCATCCAGCGAGGCACGTTCTTGCAACTTGGTGGCGGACGATTTGGAGACATAGCCGTACATGGGCATACCCATGATGATCTTCTCCCTTGGCATTCCTGCGGCGGTCCATGCGGCCACCGACGCTGCAGCGGACGCTTCGGGTTGGGACGAGTCACCGCAAATGTCGGCCAGGGGTGCGTTGGGCCCAGGCTTGGAGCCCGAGCCCCAGACGTCGTAGTTCATGACAAAGACAAAGTCGAGAGCGGCGGCGGCCTTGGACACATCCTTTACCGGATCCCCGTTCGGTCCGTTCCACGTTGATTGGGTCGTGGCGGTGGAGAGGATAGCGTTGGGCATCTCACTGCGGAGCAAAGTGAGGAAAGTGGCAAAGTTGGCCGGTCCGAGCTACTTTTCTGGTTGGATCCGGCACCCGAGTCGTTGGGGACTCCCAATCAATGTCAATGCCACCAGTGAGTATTGGTGTAGTAGTTTTTGAGTGTAGCGGCAAACTTGCTCCGCGATGAGGCAGAGCCAACGAGCGAGGAGAAATACTTGCTGTCACTCCACCCCCCAACAGAGAGGATGACCTTGGCATTGTTTTGCTTGGCATTGGATACGAGCTGCTGGAGCAGCGTGTCGGACCCAGATCCAGATTAACGTCGCCTCCCTGTGTGGGGATCCCAAACGCATAATAGATCAGGTCGTATTTGTCCCAGGGATGTCCTTGGGTTCAACTCGCTCCAACCCACTTTCAAGGCAAGATGAGGTTAGTCACACAAGTAGGGGCAGCGATGAGGGACATACATCAGGCCAGTAGCCGGTAACAATGAAGTTCCGTTCTTGGGCGTCACTCGCCCTCCGCAGCTGGAGGTTTGCGCCAACTGGTGGGCATGATGGGTAGAGGCGGAGGCATTGGCATCGCCGCGTGCGCCAATTGGAGCATGATACTCATCTCGGCACCCACCTGGCCACCAGATAGGAGGATGCGGCGGTCGTGGTCGGCGTGGCTGGGGTCGTGGGCATGGTGGTGGTAGGAGCTGCCGGCGTGGGCAGCTGCGCTGCCGAGGGCAAGGGAGGCGAGGACGACGACCGGAGAGGGAGGCGCATGGCAGGGAAAGCGCGTGCGGCGGGGGGAGGGGGGGCGAGTGGGAGGGGAAGAGGATGGAAGGATGGATGGAAGGATGGATGGAAGGATGGATGAAGGATGGATGGAAGGATGGATGGAAGTGGACGGATGGATGAATGGATAGATGGATGGATGGATGGACGGATGGATGGGCAGATGGCGATGGATGGATGATGGATGGATGGACAGATGGATGATGAATGGCGCAAGGGATGGGAGGTCGTGCTGCTGCGAGTAGAATGCAGTGTCAACCTGTGCCTGGTCCAGTCTTTCCTCGGGGCGTGGAATGCTGCTTCAACCTCCCGCTTGTGCGAGACAAGTGCAACTTTCTAATGGGCGGGGGCTGCCGGCACGGGGCCAGTGCAGCCCAAATGTGAAACGAAGCGAGTGGCTCGCTTGCGCGCTCCTGCGGTGTCGTGCTGCCTCGGGCGGGCGATCATCGGTCAGGCTCGTTTCAAATTGCAAGCGGCGGGGCCAGCATCCAGCCCAGCGCCGCTCCCACCTGCTGGATTGGGGAGGAGCAAGGGTCGTGCGGTTAAGGCTACACAACACACACGCCCAGCTGCATGCTCGTCCCCGCGACGGCCCCGCCAAGCACGTCAAGAAAAAGCCAGAAAATGCTGACTTCACACACGCACTCACATGCGTGAGTGACTAGTGACCCTGCAAGCCTGCCCGCTTCACACGCCTCCCCTCCACCGGCTGAGCCATCAGGCTGATGTGCGGCTGTTCGTAGCTTGCGACTACATCGTTTGCAGCGTTGCAGATGCAAGCGCGTCCTTCCTGTGTAGCTCTGGGCCCCTTGGGCCTGATGCTACGGCGCGCAAGGGAGGCCGGGCAACCGCCGCTTGGCGTGCAACGCAGTCCATCGCAGGGTCTTCAGCCCACTGTTGCCAACTGTGCTGGTGCGGTGATGCGCTGTCACATGTCCTGAGAATTGATGCATGCATGCTGTCGCCCAAACTGGGCCTCTCGATATCGCAAGCAGCCCATGCAGCGACATCGCATAGTTCTCATCTCAAGACTGCTTCCTTCCATCCTTCCATTGTCCCCCCCCCCCCCCCCGCACAGCCCTTGCGCTTGCTGGGGAAAAACGAACCAGACATCCTAAACGCTACAGAATGACCTCATCGGGTCCAACGAATATCTCAACCGAGCTTGATGACCCATCGTATCTCATGCAAAAAGATCATGCTTTTGTTTGGCACAGCGTTCATGCGGTTCTTGGATGTTTTGCTCAGTTGGCGCGGCGGAGCTTGGGCCGAAGGTTCGCCCCCATGGAACGATTCACGATAGACGGTTCTTTTGGCGTTACTCCTCGTCGGCGGTCGGGTCTCCGTAGAGGAAGATCCCCGCACGCTGCCGGCGCGCGTCACGCGCAGCGTCGGCGATCGCAGTGGCCGTCAGGGAGTGGGTCGGGTCCGATGCGTAGCCCCGCGCGCCCTTCCGGCACAGCCCACCCGGCCGCAACCAGTCGCGGTTGATGCTCTGAGCAGGGTCGAGGATGCGCTCGTCGTGGGATCATGAGAACCACATGCAAAAGCCCCGCACGAAGCTGGCCCTGCCGCCGCCTTGCCTCCCCACGCCTTCTTCGCAGGGCCGCCTTCGCGATGGACAATGCGCGCGAGCAACTTGCGGTCCTCGACTGCCTGGCGGAACGCCCAAATCGCATCCCCGCCGCATCCTCCCAGGCGTGTCCCACAGCTGGGCAAAGGCCAAGCGCGCCGGATGCCGGGCTGGAAGACGGGTTCGGCCAAAGCGCGAGTCCAAAGCACGGATGGCCGAAAGGGGAACCTCGGTCACCGTACCCGAATCAGCCAAGTGAACCTTCACCCCCTTTTGCCCCGGGCTCGGCTTCTGCACCACTGCCCGCACCCATTCGCCTCCCTGCTGCGCCGCCACCCAATCCCCTGGCCGCGGCTTGGTGGCTACCAGCGGGGCAGCCTGGGTCGAAGCGAGGGACAACTCGGCAACCAGCTGTTCCAGTTCCGAGGCGGCTGACAGAGCTGGACGCTGAAGCCAAATCGTTCGTCTTCTCCCCCATCGCCTCGAATGTTGGTAACGCGTACCTCGGCGTACTCGGCCTGCGGCTTGGTGGGGCCGGGGCGGCAGCGGCGGCCGCCGCTGCTTGCGCCTCCTCTTCCAGATCCCCTTTCCCTCAGCCTTAGCCTCCTCTTCAGCAGCATACAGCTCATTGACAAAGTCCAAACTGTCTGCCGTGGAAGCACTTCGGCGAACCCTTGCCGGACAAGGTCAAGGGCATAGTTGTCATTGTGCGACAGGTAAAGAACACCAATAAACGCACCAGTCCGATCGGTAGCATGGACTCAAATGTAACATCCCGCTGGGAGAGATGAAGTTGAGCATAATGCAATGCCTCCGCTGCGCCGGGGGGTCCCGCTCACCAGAGCCCTGGCGCGCGGTGCGAGGCGCACGGACACCAGCCAAAACGAGTGTCAAACGCGCATTTTCGCGAGGGACGTACACCCGCACCCGGGCTGGGCTAGCCACGTGCTCCACCACACCTTCCAGCTTACCAGCCCGCTTGAAGCCGCTGAGGAAGGTGTTGGCCCGCGCGGCAGTCTCACTGGCTTCGGCCACACGGGACTGGAGCTTGGCCTGGCCAGAGTGGAGGCCCTTATGCGCGGCGAGCGCGGTGGCCTCGGCCGTAACCAGATCCGTGTAACCCGCCGCCACATCCTCGTCGTCCTTGCGGTGCCGGTGGATTAGCAGCAACCCCTGCGCCACCAACTGTTCCCCCAGCGAGGCCGCCGAACCTTTCTTCTTGTTCAAGCTAAACACAGTACCGCATACTTTCTCCCCATACTCGCCATCTCGCGGTTTGATGTAGTCCAACGACCCGCACAGGCTTGCCAATCGTCTTGGAACGCAACCACTCCCGCGCCTCCGCGGCGTACCCTGCCAGCTGCTCATCTTTAGCTTGCGGTGCACGAAGCGAAGCAAAAAAGATGCGCTGCTCGGCGCCCCCATCATTGGGCGCAATCAAAGCGAATCGGGAGAAACAACACGAACGACGGTTCCTTCCAATACACTTCCTTTGCTCAGCACCCGGCCATTGATCTTGATCCCGGCCCCGGACGAAGTGTTGGTGGGTGCCGCACGAGAGGAGGGAGTGGTCAGGTTGGCCCAAAGACCACGGCGGTGCTCTTTGGCCATCCGTTCGGCGGCACGGTACTGCTCCATCTTGCCTGGGAAGCCCGCATTAACGACACCGGCATGCCAGTCGATGACCTTGGCCAAGCCAGCGGCAAGGAGAACTGAGCAATGTCGCCGGCAGGGTGAAGAACCGTTCCGATAAGGTGTGACGCCGCTTGCGGAGGTTCCTCCGCCGGCGTCTTTCCATTCCCAGCCAAGAGGGTGCTCATCGCAGGTGCAGCGGATGCGCTGGGCGGGAGCGAAAGAAGACGAACTTTGACGGTCCGCTGGAGAAGCTTGTCCTCGACAAAGCGCGCGGCCTCTTTTCCCAAAGCCTCGTTCGTCGCATCGTCCGGGTGAAGCGAGTTTAGCGTGGCGCACGCGCACCAGCAAGTCCCAGGTTGAGCATCTGGTGTTCCTGCGGCGAGAGCAGCAGCCGCACACGCAGCATTGACCCGTCCTTGACCTGCTCAACCACCGCATCGATCAACTCGTCCTTGTGAGCAGTAAAGAAAGGCAGCGTCGGCGCCGGCATGTCGCGCTGCACATTGGGACGCGGGGGGGGATGGGCGCCCAGAGTCCGCGAGCAGCCTGCTGGGCCTGGCTCTGAGCATTGCGCAGCGGCTCGCGCCATGCATCTTCCGCGGAAGTGGCGGGCGTGCGACCTTCGTGAACCCGGGCAGCTCCCTGCGTAATCAACTCAACAGCCACGTTGCGGTCCGGGTCCAGCCGCAACCGGCGGCAGAAACACATGCGCATACTCCCGGGCCCGAACTGTCGGGGCCGGCAGAGGGGACAGTGTAGGCGGGCGCCAGCGGACAGGCTTGCCCACCGCAAGGACACGGAGGGCCTCGCGGCAGCATACGCGCCAGGCTCGTCGGGGCGATCACGCGAACCGAGACGCGGGGCTTGGATGCCGGCGACGTGGAGCATAACGGGCGGAGTGTCGGGCGCCGCGCCGGCAGGAAGGACAAGGAGCGTGTCGCCGCTGGGGACGCTGCGCACCGTCCCGGGAAGGAGGGCAACCATGGTGGAAGATCTGGCGGTGGTGGTGAGAAGGGGGGGAGGATGGAGGCGGGGGGGGGGGGAAGGAGGGGAGAGTGGTTGTGGGGGGGGCGGGCTGCATCTGGCGCTGGATGGATCATCCAACCGTGGATCCATCCATCGCACCTGCTCCACCTACACTGGCCCCATGCCCCAGCGACACCACACGACGCGGGTTCCGCGCCATTCCGCGGGCCACGTGGGCGCTGCGCAGCAGCGGCAAGTGGGGCGACGTGACGCGTGACGCGTGAGATCGAGATCGGAGAAGAAATGGGATGGGGCGTGCTGGACAGGCGAGCTATGATAGGTCTGGCAGCTACGGCTGCTACGCCCGCTTGGTTCCTGTGGCGCAGATTGATCATTCGTGCGGTCCCGAACGCAGCATTCGACACGCTCCGTCCGACCGGCCTCCAGAGGCGGGCGCGAGGCAAGCGCATGCTCTGCGAGAAGAAGTGGTGGTGGATCCTACCAGCAAGAAGGTGCATTGGGGCCATCCTGGTGCGCGCACAACACGCTATCCACGGTGCAGGGGTGATGGCCCAAGAGAGAAACGTGCGAAGAGTCTTCAGGGTTACAGAACAGATGGCCATCCCGTCGTCAGGCAATGGTGCCATACTATCGTTTCCAGTCAGCCATCCCGTCTGGCCACAGCAGCCCTTGCGATGCGCTTTACTGTATCCGCACAGCAAGAGCAACAAACAGATCAAAACAGAACAGAACAAAGACATACCGTCGAGTTGTTGCCCAATGTCGTCGTGACGGGCTTGCCGTTGGCCGTCGACGATGCAGGCGACGCAGGCGACGCGGTGAGACGAGTGGAGATGCTGGGGTGCCGGCTGGAGCGCGGGCTGCCCATGCTGAGACGGGTGGACGCGGCGAACGCACAATTGTGGGCAACAACGGTTCATACTTGCCCCGGCGGTAGACAAACCCGTGCGGGCCGTATTGCTCGCACGCCCGCGTGTAGAGCCAGACAACGTAGAGTGCCCATACGTGGCCCACAAGGGGCACAATGCTGGCCAAGGTAGACCAGGTCCAGACGCCGCGCACCCAACCTACCCCCGCCGGGGGGCAGATGAGCGCAACCAAATAAAGCAGGACGGCTTGCCGCGTCACCATGACGGGTATGATGGCGATGCAGGGGCGGAAGCGGCGGTGGGGGTGGGGGTGGTGGGAGGGGGGAGGATAAAGCAGGGAGGAGGAGTTGGCCATCAATTACGCTTCACAGCCCCTTGGCTTTGATCGATCATCGATCATACTGCGCCAACTCAGACTGCCCCCGCCGGTTGGCCGGCGGCCCATAGCCCCTGGCTCGCAATCAAGGCGTGGTGCATGGCAGTGCACCCACACATAGCCACCAGGCAACCTGGGTTGTCATGTAATGCAAATGTCTTCCACGTAGCGAACCTACTTTGGGGAGGGGATCGCTAGGCCTATGCTTGAAACTCAGATACACCCCCACGGTTTGGCGAGAAGTCCCGTCTCACGCACACCTACACCCTTCCAGCCGAACAGGGCCCAGGACCCCTCAGTGTGCCCGGCGGCACTTCATCTACCTCCCTTTCATACACAACCGGGCTACCATATAGCAGCCATGTTCAGCATTTACCCTTCGTTGTGCACTGGATATAAACGTTCGACAACAGATAAATACGTGTGCCCCGTTGATGATGCAGATCATGATTGACCGTTTTGGTCAAGCCGGTAAGGATGATGCAAAATTATGTGCGTCGTACAGCGGTGGCGCGTTTGAGGCTATAGCCGGCAGCGAGTGGTCGGGAACAAGCCTAGGGGCGGAGGCTTGCAGACTTGGCGAGGCACGCGCTTGATTGTTCTCCTCCGCCCGTCAAACACGGGTTGTTTTCCTCGGACGATAACCTGAGGCGATGCGCCCAGTCAGATGGCAATTCTCCCGCTTGCCTTCGGAATTCGCCTCGGCAATCACTGGAGTAGCAGTAAATAAAGGGCTTGTTGCTGGGCCTTGAGCTCCTCGAGAGAAAGCCCACACACACACCGCGCATGCTCATCTTTCCCATGTGGGTTCAGTTGGGGTCGAGCCTCGGCGCCCTCAAGAGGATCTGAGCGAGTGTAAAGAGGGAGCGTAACCGCGTTGTACGCCACGCAAGGAGGGGATCACCACAGCTTGCCGGAGCGCGAAAACCTTGATTTTCGCTCGCCTTCGGCAAGTTCGGGAGGTGCGCCCTCAGCGCCCGTAGTCCCTTGGCGGCAATGGACGATTTCCACCAATAGGGAATGCGTGAACCGGATCGAAGCGCGGGACCCAGGCATGGTGGTCGGCCGGATCGCATTGTCATCAGGCAGGCGGACGGTGGCCTCAAGACCCCACGGCTGGTGGGAACCAGGCATGCGGATCGGGCCTTGGGCCTCGTCGCCCTCCCCGGGCTTGGTACTTCCCGGCTTGGGTGGGACCCAGCCTTGTTCAAAGAGACGATGTCGCTGGACGGGTGCACGTTGCTTCCCCCTCCGTCGCGTCGTGAGATCAATCGTCGTTTCCAGTGTGACGCGACACAGGTAAACAGCGAGGTCAGGGGGGGGCTGAGGCGACTGGACCTCGATGTGCAGCACGCCTCCGACAGAGACTGAGGTGGAGGTGAGAGAGAGAGATAGCAACCCCACAGTCGGGTGCAGGTCGTGGTACAAGATCGAGAGGGGTGTGGCGAAGAAATGCTCAGGATTGGGAATGACAATGGGATACACCTCTGCCACATCTTCTACGTTCGATCGGGCCCGACCGCCACCGACAACAGTCGCCTTGATGGTCCACTTCACGCGACCAAACGGACTGCGTTCATAAGGTGGAGCATCCGACGGCATGATAAACGAAAATTCAAAGCTACTCACGGGCCAAAAAAGGTTAGAACCAGATGGAGAGGGAACACCAAGAGAGGAATGGTAACGTACGCATGCTCCCCCTTAACGAGCAAGATTCCTTCACCTTCCTCGTCCGAGCCCGAGTCCGAGGTGTAATCATTCTCGCGCGTCATTGAATCGTCGCGTGCAACCCACGTCAAATCGAGAGAAGGTCGAGGTAAAGACGAATGACGCACGCCTGACCGGCCTGTCTCACTCCGACCGCGCTGGACAAAACACGTTCGGCCTCCGTCTTCTCCACCACGGGAGGAAGAAAGACCTCTGCGTAACCTGTTGATCGACAGCGACCGCACCCCTGCAGAAGCCGAACGGATGAGAGATGAAGGTGAATCCGAGGGTGGATCCGACACCGGAACGGAGGGACGCTCAAGGGGAGGCTCAGGATTGGTAGGTGGTGTCAGCACAGCTGAAGGAGGGCGGGAAAACCGAGAGGAAGGGCTGCTTGTACGAGAGAAAGAGAGTCCTGTTGTGGCAGGCCGTACAACCGCAGATCGGCCACGAGAACGGGAGCGGGGCCGGAGCTCAGGGTTGTCATCGGGCGAGCGTGGGCGGGAACTATGGCCACTGCTGAGTGCCGACCGGCCGCGTGGCTCACCATCTGACTCGAGCTCGGCGACGTCGCCCAGCACCACACCACGGGAGCGCGAGCGCGAGGCATGGACAAGCGAACGGAAAGAGCTGCGGGCCGGCGGTCGGTGCTGGAGCTGGGCTGCCCGCGGCCGGCCAGAGGCGGGGCAGATGAAGGTGGGAGGAAGTGCAAATCGGCGTAAGATGGCGTCTGGGAGCGGGAGCCGGAACGAGAGCACGAGAGGATGCCGGGGTGTGGGAGCGGGAACGCCGTGGTTCGGGGTGGACGAGGCAAGCGCAGTGCCACTGCTGGCGGGGAAGTGAGCACGCGATCAAAGGCCGCCGTCTGCTCCCAGCTGACCGGCACTGTGGCGCGGCCGAGTCGAGATGGACACGACCTGGTCCGCACACAGACTCACGCGCACCTGCGCCACCATCCGGTCCGACGGCACGCTCACCTCCACCACGCCACGCACCAGCTCGGCGTCGGACGCAGCGGGCGGGCTGTCGGTAAGATAGGCCCAGTCGGCTCGTCGCCCGGCCAGCTGGGTGGCGGCGGGAAGGGGGGCTAAGAAGATGGCGTTCTGGAGCACACGTACGCGCACGTCACATGCCTGCAGAAGCGCCGACAGCAGCGCCGCCGAGCGCAGCGCGGATGCGGATGACGACGGGGGGGCGCGGGCTCTGTTTGGTGGCGGGCGCAACGCCTGAAACGGCGGGAGTGCGTAGGGGTTTTGAAAACCGACATTCAGCACTGAGTGACTAGTGACTAGTGACTATGACCTAGTGACCGGTGACCGGTGCCTGAGTACATACTCAGGACGCGCCGCATCGATCACCGACCAGATATCTGATCGACAGTGGCCGGTGGACACCCTTCGCGGGCACCTGGCCTGTGCCCACCACCGCTCACCCACCGGTGACGGTCCCGTGGACGGCCAACCATTTTGACGTTGGACAGAATTGCGTCATCGCTTTCAGTCCCCTTCCAGCCTTCTTGCCACACCTCCGCCAACGACGGCATCGCCGCGGTCCTGCCTCCGCTGCCCGACGGCAATGCACCAAAGCGTCTTGCGCGCTGTTGATTCAATCGCTCTCACCTGAGCGAGCCTCCTTCCTTTTCGCACTGCTGAGAAGAAGCACATTACAGCGCATCACAGCCGCCATCTGGGGGTCAGACCCCCCCCACCTGCCCCCCTCAGCGTGTTGGACCTGACATCACAGGGTTTCCCTGGTAACCGGTAACCGCCGACCTGAATTTCCAACTCGGGTCACCACCCTCTCTTTATAGACGAGAATGGTTCTTGGACGGGCTGAGCGCGTGGAGAAATACTCATCGCACTCATGTCGTAACGAAAAAAGGAGTGGTCGTGGTAAAAGGGTGTGGGGACGCGTCTCAGTCGTGCACTACCCCCCGTTGGTGGCTTCGGTGAATTTTCATTGCATTTTGACGATATATGAGAGGTGGTGGCCTGAGCGAGTCCGTCATTGTCCCACGGTTGTAGGCATTCAGATGCACACCGATACATGCCCTCATCATACGTGCAGAGCGTCCCTAGCTGCCTCAGAAGGTCGTCTTTTTCTACGGTGTGTGAAAGATGCTTTGAATATCATTCAGAGCTTTCCTTTAAAGCACCAACCACACTTCCGCGGGGCTTTCTGCCCCCTCATCATTCAATTCACCTATTTAGGTAGACCAGGATCTTGATCTAACCCATAGTAGGAAGGATGGCAGTGTTTTTGGCGTAGTGATTGCAAACTACGCTAACATGTCAGCTTTTCGTAATCACTCCTTCTTGTCCGACTCTCCCCTCTGTATCCTTCCTCTGTCAAGACGCTTCTTCTTGAAACAGAACAACCGTCTCTCCCTCATTCCCTTCGTCTTCCCACACAACAGAAAGAGAGATGGACCCAAAAACGCACTTCCTTCGCTGAATATCTATAAGATCTGTCGACTGAATAGAGTACACCAGGAGCACTGGAGTCTCATTTTCCCACCTTTGGGATGCAGCGGAAGGTGTATATACGCCCACTGGCCCCCCAAAATACAGAGAGTTCGGAACATTGCGGTGTTAAGGTGAAATGCGAAAGAAGGGGTGGAGAGAAATTAGATCGGAAAGGGGCTTCTAAGCACTCGAAGCACAAACCCTTTATTAGAAAACTAGCCCTGCATCTATTGGATAATTCAGCAAACTAACTATGTGAAGGACACTCTATCACTATTATCTCAGTGATAATCGATAATTTGTGGCATGTTGATACAGGGTGCTCCGGTTACCGATTACCTCTGTGGACGCAAAGCCCCGCATGTAGTAATTTCTTATTCAAACACACGTCAGTTACCGTCATTAATCATTACTTACAGATTAATCATTACTTACAGATTTGTTACACTTCAAGCCGCGGTTACTCTTTAAGTAGCGCTTCATCTTCGCCAGTTACGACTTAGGACTCAGTTTGAGTACTGAGTCTGAGTACTCAGTCTCAGGCCAAAGGACTACTGTAATGACTAGTGACTAGTGATGATTATCACTGACTAAGTAGTGGCTATCAGAAGTAGTAATATCAGACGCAGGTGAACGGGTCGGTTTAGGGGCAGCGATTCTTATAGTTGTCCCAGCCTTAATCTCTGTCAATGATATATGGATGCAGTATACTGACCAGTGACTAGTGACTATTATTAGTGACTAGCCTTTCGAATCCATATCATTGACAGAGCTTAAGGCTATTATAAGCGACTCATGAAAAATGTGATTGGCTAATAACCTTGAAGAGCTTGAAGCTTGAAGCTTGAAGCTTGAAGCTTGAAGGCACATGCATCACCTGCAGTACAACCAGAAAACCGAATAGGGAGCAATAATGGGGAGACACGTTTCAAAAGCCTTAGATCTTAAGCCTTAAAAACAAGGGAAAGATAAGGCGAAATGGTGAGGCCGGGGCGGGAAAGAGTCAATAACATGCCCGGTCCTGCTCCGATCCCCGGTTATCGATTATCCGGGGGAGCGATAGATAACAGTGACTTAGTAAGGGTAGTAAATAGTAAATGGCGGAGGGCATCATGTTAATCACCACAGGCAACCGTAGAACTCCATCCTTGCTCATTCTGCATTATTACGCGTTACGCGTTACGAGGGGACCACCGCGCCTATAGTACGGCCCGCTCTGGTACCTTATTTTGAGATGGTGATTTACCGGAGTCTGTATTTTGCAAGTCTACTGGGGCTTCGCCTGGGCCTGTCTCCATGTCGATTCGAAGGTCCCCGTCATCTTTCCCCCCTCGTCCACCGTCCACCATCCCACAGTTCACATACTAGTCCACCGGTCCACCGTTTCATATCACCCATGCTATCCTCCGGTCCATCGTCTATACGCCGATCCCACAGCAGCCTTAATGCAAAGTTCACCCGCATGGCGGAGTACCGCTTTCTGTCGTCAGTAGCAGGAAACCATGTCTGATGTACGTCGTCCAGAGGATGAGGAGGCTGTAGCTGTACGGCCTCGAAGCGCGTTTTGTACTTGACATGACGAAGAGCTCATGCGTAATGCAATACGCCATCAACTGCCTAATACTCACTGGCCTTCTACAAAAGGCGAGAAAAGAGACTTAACAATGTCAGACTCACGCCGTGCTAGGGCCCCTTGGCCACTAGACCCGTATGGGCACTATGGCGTGATTCTTATCAGTTGGGAGATCCTGTGTCCACCTCTCGACTGTGCCCCCTTCCTGAGGAGGTACATATACCTCCTCTGCGTCCATAGATGTATGCAATCCATCTGCGCCCTTTCCCCCATCTCCGTATCCTGACAAACAAGAAAATAAACAGCGAGAAGAATCGACAGGATCATGGTGGGTTGCCCACAATCAGTATAGTATCTTCGAGTATGTTACCGTCGGTTCACCTGGGTGCATCACCATGCATGAATCGGTGTAATCATTAATCGATTAACCATCCAAGGAGAACAAACGAGGTCTATTCTGGCCTGTTGCGCATACTTGTGTGGGCGATCTGTTTGATGATCAAGATGATCAGAGAACACCAATCACAAAATGGTCGATCTGCTCGATGCGTGTGGTGCCGGTGATCTTCAGTGACCGCAGCCATGATCGATGGTTACCGGTTTTACCGGTCACCAGTTACCTACCACAGTCATCAATCACTAATCACTAGTATACTCTGGCCTTAGGCCTTAGTCCTGAGGCTCACCTCAGGCCTCAGAGAGGCCTTATTAGGCCGGTCACTAGACCAGCACTCCTAGACCTCCATCCTTCCAAGCGATTAACGCGTAAAGATTCGCGCTATACCCAATTGACATATGTACTTGCTCTTCATGTTGATATACCAGATGTGGTCGTGCGAGAGACTGAGAGAGGCTGTGCGGCTGCCACTGGAGAGCTGAGAGATCAGCGCTAAGATCGCCGAACGACTGGTGAGGCCGGTGAGGTCGAGGCCAGGCCGGCCTGGTGGGCCCGCCCGTATCCTGATGGGGTTATAGCACGGTTAATCCGGTTAATAGCGCTTAGGACCATATGGAGTACCAAGATCAGAAAGAATGGCATGAGGACTCGGATCGCTCGAAACAGCTTCAAGCGGCCCATCTGCATCACACGCATCATATGTGATGCACACTGAAATCGGCGAGTGTAATGATTAATGTTAATGACCGAAGCGTCAGAGCACTGTGATGCATGTGAGCGGCTCAGCGCTCGGGCTGAGGCTGAAATCGCTGAAAGTTGAGCGGACGCCACAATCATTATTTCTCGCCTGCTAATCGTTTGATAGCAGTGTAAACGTTTGAACGCGATTGAATATTGATCCAACAAAACGTCATAGAACTAGAACTGTTGCCTATTATGTTCTTGACATGAGACAAGCTGTGCCGCTCTCCATCATGCTCCATGGCGGCTGCGAGGGCAGCGAGGTTTCCTTGGCGCCCATCCTATGCCCCATCGTGCATCGCATCCCATCACTTGCGATCACATGTCACATCACATGTCACATCGCATCGTATCGAGTATCCCACATCACATTGTATCCCACATCCCATCTCATCGTATCGAGTATCGACGGAGTAGTGTCCTGTAGTATCCCATAGCTTCCCATGCTCCGCGGCCTAGTGACATGTGTGACAAAAGGGAGCAAAAAAACAAAAAGGTGTATTGATGATCATCGATCATCTCGACTAAGGTACTGAGAGGCTACAGGCGCCACACTCGCCCCCCTGTGGCGCCTGAGGGGCCTGAGGGCCTCAACCAAAAGTTGCAACCGCATCCCCAGCATCTCCCACACTGAGTAGTACTGACGCTTGACGCTTCACGCGTTTAATGTTTACGGGGGGGGCAGTTCTCTGGGTTTGAGGGTGCCTGTCGTTGTTGGGCCTGAGGCCTGAGGCCTGAGGCCTGAACGCTAGAGTGTTCCGCGTTTACTATCACACTATTACACTACGTCGTACATACTGCTCCATCAATTGGAGGAGGGAGAACATGCAGGACGCGGCACCCCGAGATCTGACAGTTTTTCCTAGGAACCACGGCCCACATATAATCTCCAAACCCTCTCTTCCGACACATGAAGCTTCCCATCCCTCATATCTCCACCCACTTTTATCCTCCTCTTAATTGCCACTTCCTTCTTTCCACCTTTGCCACAAGCCTAGGGCGCCGACGATGACACCAATCTTGTGGGTGCTGTCGGTATTGTCCATCTACCTCAGTGCCAGAGTACGCGCCTCCTGCGAATGTGGCTACCTCGATCCTTCCACCAACGACCTCTGGACCGACGCTGTCATCACTTACTTCAACGAGACCAACGCAGCCGACCAGATCGTATTCTTTCCCGAGCGATATGCTGACCGCTACGGACGCGACAACGCGGGTTTTGCTGGTACCGGCCAGCAAGCCTGGATCAACTCGGACCGCATCAACGAATGGGAGGATGACTTTTCATCATCGACTTGGCGCTCCGCCGTTATTCCCAATAATACCTATCTCGACCCGAACGGTAACGGCCTCCGGATGGATGTGACGCCTGCCGACACGAAGAACCGTATCTCTTGGGGCTCAACTGCAGACTCGTCGGCGTGACATGCGTTACGGCTCCTTCCGCACCATGCTTAACCCTCCACACGGATCCTACAAACAGGGCACTGACTTGGATATCGAGGTGGCTTGGAACCAGTCTCAGCTAATCCGCACCGCCTTTTTCAATACTGATAATCCAGGACAAGGTAACGTTCAAGTATCGTACTCGTCGAGCAGCCAGTCCCCGGATCCTGTGCTTTGGAACCAATCTTCCCTCGTTCTCGGTCGTCGCAACAACGGTAACGGTCTCGAGTACCGCATGGACTGGTTGCCTACCCTGGTCTCCTTTACCAACACAGGCAACAACGTGTCATCGAATGCCGCCGTGTGGTCGGGGAAGAAGGTAAGGCCGCCAGCGAAGGGTGCCCCCTTCTCGTACAAGCACTGGTCCAACGGATCCCCAACCCAGTCCCAGGGGCCTCCCATCCACGCTGCCGTTAGTTCGCTGATCATTTACGCACGTTTATTCTTCAACTCCTCTCGTCCAGAGCGGGAGATGGAGTTCAACCAAGCTTGTGCCACCGCAGCTGTCGCCACCTGCTCTACGGATGATTACACCCTCCGTAACTCGACCTCCTTTGATCTAGAGGCGACGGTGAAGCAAGTTTACAAGGGCAAGAAGCGTCACGTCCCGGTCTACTCCATTTACGGCGCGGCCTCTCCGGAGGGATTTTCTTTGTGCTCACGTTACACGGTTTTGCGCCGTCTCCGCAATACCCGCCAAAAGCGTGCTGCCTTTTACGCGAAGTACAATGCCGAGAAGGAGAACTCATCCGGCTCCTCCTTCCGAGAGACTAGCACTTCAACTCCTTCGCGTCCGTCCGATTGGATAACAACACGGTGGAGGAGGTGGAGAAGTACACGTTTGGAGAAGCGATGGCTAAATGGGAGCATCCCGACATGCTACTGGAACCCGAGGCAGCCCAGGGAGCGGAAAGTGACGATGGCGAGTCGGACGAGGACGAAGACGAAAAGGCGGCCGAGGCATGGCACTATGCGGCCGATCGGTCCTCTCGTTCTTCCGGGCAACCAACACCGGTATGAATGGCTACGTCACCCCTCAAGTCCAGCTTTCACGCACCGACTTGACTCGCTCAGGTTTGGCCAGTCCAGCTCTTTCGGGTAACTCTACTCCCTCCTTGGAACGATCTGGCGACCGAGGGAACCACATTTTGCTTCATGCCCATTCGCTTCCTTCAGTTCCCCTGGGCCGGCCTGGATCTGGTTTCGTGAGGCCAGGGTCGGGCTTAAACCACTCTCCCTCCGGATCGGCCACTCCGATGGTATGGAACAGTCGGCCGCCACACCCACGAACGTGGAAACGCCCACCCGCTCTGCTTTGTCCCTGGTTGACACCGATGGCTATGGTCGCCCTCCTTCTCTTCCACATCTCTCCCACAGTACTGCTGGAGGATGGCTCAGGGCTCCAGTGACTTGGTCACTCCCATTGCTGATTGGACTCCTGCCCCTACAAACCACGCTGCCTCGCAATGGGGCCACGGCCAACTCGCTGCGCCTCCGGATGGTCAAGGCTCAAGATGAGAAGGACACTGCCCAGTTCCAGCCCACTTCTTACTGGCAACGCTTCAAAAACCAATTCTTTGTCCACGAAGGCCAGGGGCAGTCACTTCTTCTGGTGGGGGGCGCGTAGAGTACCTGGACGGCCTACGTGGTTTTGCTTGTTTCCTCGTCTCTCTTCACCACTTTTTCCTGATTTACGAGTATGGGTTCACCACCCAGCCCACCGGTCAGGCCAACACTACCATTTCGAGTTTTGGATCTTCAGAATCTTGGGACCGATCATGTGCAATGGTGGCCTCAACGTTGGTATCTTTTTTGTTCTTTCGGCTCGCGTTGTCTGCAACCGGTTTCTGGCGCGAGGCAACCTGCAGCACCTGGCTCAGCTGGTTCAAACTCGTGTGCCCCGCCTGGGCGTGACTATTACCGCAGCCATCATGATCAACTACTTTTTGATTGAAGTGGTACGTGGACTAGCCCCATTCGACTTACTCATCTTATTGACTCCTTTCCCTTTTTCCAATTGCGTGGTATGCAGCAAGCCTTCTACTGGACCTCCAAACTGGCGTCTCGCACGTTCTCTATCTGGTCGTATTACCAAGACTTTCAACATGTGGGGTCTTCATCGATAACTGGTTAGGTTTATGGTGGATGCAGTCGCCTTCCCTTACGCCATTTGTGACGCATTACGCCACTGGTATCTTGTGGACCGTCCCGGTCATTGTGCAATGTACTTGGACTTGCGCTCTCTGCGCTCTTATCGCTCGGGAAATCAAAGCACCTTTCAAACGCTACCCCTTTTATGCCGCTTGCATTTCGTTGTCGTGGTGGGCAAACCGTTCGACTATTTCTTTTTGGCCGGGCTAATGCTGGCAGACTTGGATGTTCGCTACCAGTACCGAATCAAGTTTGGTCATATGGGCCATCTTTTTGCCTGGTTCATCTTTTCACCGGCGCCGTGATGACTTGGCTGGACTACGCTCGAGTGATTGATATGGAAAACGAATGGGGAATCCACCCAGACTTTTCCACGGGTAGTCCTAACAAGTGGGCAGGCACAACGCAGCAATGGTATCTGCCCAAGTTGACGGACGGCGTTTTTGTCATATCCTTTTTCTTGCTTTGTGACTTGAGCAAACCGGTCCGCACCTTCTTCCAACTCCGGTTCTGGAACGTGTTTGGTCGCAATGCTTTCTCATTGTACCTGCTGCACGGATGTTTGTTCTGGTCTGTTGGCGCAGCAGCAACCCTAAAGATGCTGGCGGCAGGCATTCCCTACTGGGCCACCATCCTCCTCAACATCTTTCTTTGTTATGTTGTGCTGTACGTTGCCTGCGAACTGTTCACCCCACTTTCGACCGATGGGGCATCTCCCTATCCCGTTCCTTTTGGCGTTATATTTCGGGTGGCCTGGGACGCAGAACAGCGTAAGGTGGTAGTGATGAGGACTAAGCCCTCATCACATTCGCTAACCATGATGCCTTCAATCGCCCTGCTCCTTCCCCCCTCCCCCCCCCCTACTGTACTGCATTTTGGGACAAAATGCTTTTTATTCTTATCTTATTGGATTTTGCTCGTTCATTCGCCGTCTTGGTATTGAAGTACTGCTGTAGTCGACGGGGCGTGCTGCTCTTGGTAACAAAAAAACCGCAATGACTCGCATCCATACACAGGTTATACCCATTTCACGGAGGAGACTACTATTAACAGTGCATCATCCTACTAGAGTGGTAGTAAATAGGGACCACAGCGGAAGGTGGCGGCTGATTGAAATCGAGAGTGAGACCGACTGTAACTCACTTGAGCGCACTGCGTTGCCTTTGGGTACTTTCCTTCAACCAACAGATGCAGAAGACAGGTTCGATCACATCTGCCAACATATGGAAATTGTGCTGCGAGAAAGCTCATCAGGAGGCATAGCCTATGGTCTATGGCATCGTATTCAAGTCATTAAGCGCTTCCGCTTAAGAGTGGATGGAACTGCGACACTCGTGGGTTCGAGTCCCACTGCCTTCATTTTTTGCGATTTCGCATCGGAGGCACACAGAATCATCGACTAGGGGAGCGAGCCTGTCAGGAAACGCGAGATGAAGGAAAGGGAGCAGACGGATTGGATACATCTTTGCTGGCCGAGGGATAATCGATACCGATAAACCCTTACCAGTGATTTGGTCATCGTTGAGCGATGTCCAACACGTTCTGGACCACCGCTTGCTGGTGTCGCTATCATCGTTCTATGGAGTTGATCATGCCCTGGGTTTCGATGGCATTTTAGTAGAGGTTAGTAGTAGCAGAAGACACCAAGTGGGGCTGGCAGGTGCCCATATGTGAACTCCAGTGTGTTATGCACATCATCGGATCCCTCCCGCCATGGGCTGCCATCATGCACATGCACCGCACAACGGCTCATTAGACCCATTAGACCACCGAGAGGCGGTAAATTAATAAGGCACCCGGACATAGGTAGGACCGCCATCACAAGCAGCCCCCCTTCCCGACGTGGGAAACAAAGAGACGAGCCGGATGTACGTGCCATGCCAGACACAATAGGGTACCGACTTCCTTTCTTCCGTCTTGCTCGTCGCCCACAACACATGTGCCTTGGGCGGTATACCCTTATGGCGCAAAAATTCTGCCAGCATTGATTTTGGTCTGTCAGTAAAGGACGCCCCCACACCTTTTAACTCTTCAGTAATAACCGCTGCGTTTCCTTGTGCTGCTGATCGATCTTGCACCGCATATGCCCTTGCCGCTCGCATTATCGACGGGGGGCGCGTCGTTCACCCGCTGGAAACCAGTGCGTAGCGCAAGAGTGTGGTTTGCAATTACAGAGAGCTTGCTCCGCTGGCTAGGGCAGCCGCGCTCTTGGACACCAGCAATGGAGAAGTGGGAAGTGCTTACAAAGCGAATGGGCAATCCCCTTCTTGGTCACTACTTAACCAGATGCAGGAGATGGAGAAGGGGCAGCCTCAACGGTGGCCTCGCCCAGATGATGACGGCACAATTGGAAGGTTGTTTGACCATGGAGAACAATGACTGACGGGCAAGCCATTTACCAAACCTGGTTAGGGTGACTCTTTTCCATCGCAACGCCTCCAATTTTCCCCCACTCCCTTAAACCCCGGCCACAGATCACAATTGCGGTGTGATGCATGATGGGGAGGGTTCTTTGACCAGCCTCACCATTTCCAGGCTCCGACATGCTCTCAAAAGAGACCTGATCCAGGCGCGATTGACGCCGACGCGCCCAGCCGCCTACTCACACGATCCTTGGCAGAGAAAACGGCGACACTTGGCGGAGAAAGCAGGCCACGACACCGAGACGTTTCTCGAGCAGTTAGCCTCACCACGCCCCACCTA